>JAKTRF010000008.1:0-506838 GCA_030579535.1 Saturnispora saitoi | reverse complement strand
ACTTCAGTAGAGGTTGGGTTACCGTCCTTGTCTGTGAAGGTAGAGGTGTATGTGGTTGGCTCAGCAGTACCAGAGGTAATAGTGGTAGTACCTAAGGTTGGAGTAGGAACAACAATAAAAACTTCAGTAGAGGTTGGGTTACCGTCCTTGTCTGTGAAGGTAGAGGTGTATGTGGTTGGCTCAGCAGTACCAGAGGTAATAGTGGTAGTACCTAAGGTTGGAGTAGGAACAACAATAAAAACTTCAGTAGAGGTTGGGTTACCGTCCTTGTCTGTGAAGGTAGAGGTGTATGTGGTTGGCTCAGCAGTACCAGAGGTAATAGTGGTAGTACCTAAGGTTGGAGTAGGAACAACAATAAAAACTTCAGTAGAGGTTGGGTTGCCGTCCTTGTCTGTGAAGGTAGAGGTGTATGTGGTTGGCTCAGCAGTACCAGAGGTAATAGTGGTAGTACCTAAGGTTGGAGTAGGAACAACAATAAAAACTTCAGTAGAGGTTGGGTTACCGTCCTTGTCTGTGAAGGTAGAGGTGTATGTGGTTGGCTCAGCAGTACCAGAGGTAATAGTGGTAGTACCTAAGGTTGGAGTAGGAACAACAATAAAAACTTCAGTAGAGGTTGGGTTACCGTCCTTGTCTGTGAAGGTAGAGGTGTATGTGGTTGGCTCAGCATTGCCAGAAGTGACGGTTGTTGTAATTGGTGCTTGGATTGTTGTAGTTTTGCAATTTGTTCCTGGAACTGGTCCTACTAAATTTTCGTAGAATTTTGAATCAAGAGTTCCGTCGGGTTTGTAAATTTGAAAGTTAAGCCCTCCAGCATTAGCCCAATTGGCTTGAACAATTCTTATTGGTATATAATAATTTTTTTCAAGATAAACAAAAGCAGAATTGTAATCACTATCAGTGTCACTGTACCATTGTGTAAAAAGAGTGTACTGAGAAAGTGCCGCATCAGGTTCATTTTGCCCTGTACAACAATTAATAGAACCTCCTCCAACATAAACTATGATAGTATCATCAACGGATTGAACAACAAAATTATAAAGACCATTAGTATCTGGGTAATAGTATCCGGTAAATTCAAAAAGATATGATGTGTAATAGACAGTCATTCCATAAACAGTAGATTTGGCGGTTGCAGCTGCTCCTTTACCAGCTGTACCAAAATAATAACTTAAATTGGTAACACCGTCCGCAGTGCTTATTAGTTTCAAAGTTGTATAACCTGTTGCCATATAATTAGAATTAAAAATATCCCTACTTTGATATGGATAACTATAGTATTTTACATGAAAACCGGTAACAGCATTAGACAAATCAAATAAACATGCAGTGTTGGAATTAAACGTAGATGCACCATTTACAAAACACTTTGATGAAATGTTTGTAATAGCAAAAAAGATCCAAATTTTCAAAAAAGAAAAATTCATCTTAAATTCGTTTATTCTAATAGGCTTTTCAGCTGAAATTAAATAGGAGCAGAAAGCTTTATTTTTATATTATTAATAGGCACCCATGTAAATATACATTTAAGCTTTTTCCGCCCTGTTTAGCATATTGTTGAAAAAACTTGAAATGTTTTACACCGCGCTTTTCGCCCATAATCTTAAAGTTTTAGTTTATTAGTCTTTTCTAAATATATTATTATCTAAATTTACTTTATACTATAATGCCTATTTGTTAAAAACACCACTTATGTGGAATCTATATACTTCTAAAATGTGCTTTACATTTCAACTATATTTATTAAAAGTTTTTCTATTTTTTCAAACCAAGAATAATTAAGTATTGACGTAATGGGTATTTGCTAGCTTATTTCCGGCTATTCCCAAAATAAAAAAAGGTGGAAACAATATGATTTTGGATAGGTCAATTTTTTTGGAAAGCTGTGGGATCTTGCATAAAGGATTAAATTTGTAAAAAAAATGCTAATAGATTGCAAAAACTTGGTTGGCTAGTACCATTTAACTATGAGATTTTTATATCTTTGCCTTTTGTGTTGCCAAGGAACAATAAAATATGACATAAATTGAGAACAATTTTACTTTTTATTTTATTGTTTGGTTTTGAATTTTGACAGGTGTTTCAAAAGTATCAAAAATAACTTAATATATCTAAAAAAAGAAAAAACAACAATTAATCTATTCTAAAAATGTCGATTTTTTTAAAGTTTAACTAATAACATTTGCTACTAATTTATATCATAATTCTGACAAAGGCCCGAAAATTATTGATTATATCATGAAATTATTAGATTGAATAGCAAATTGATATTGCAATATTCAAAATTAAGGTTTGATGTTTATAATTTCCAAAGAAAAGAATGTTAAGCTGAGCCTGAATTTGCTGAATGCAAGAGAACATATGAAAATTTTACATTTTTTAAATTTTCCACCTGCCCATAAAAAAAATAAAACAATTTCGTTTCCAATAATGCCATACACCAACTAAAAATTTGACAATTAGAATTCAATTGTATTACTTTATGAACTAAGTTTAATTATAAAGAGTAAATTTGTGTGAAGGCAAACGCTAGCAATATTTAAATTTGTTGTCAAATCAAATTGCTTATTTAGTGTCTTTAAGTATATGTTTTTTTAATATAAAATCAGTTAAGTCATGCCAATGAGGCTTATTAAATTTAAGCAACGGTGCACTGTCGGTACATTTTTAATGCTGGTTTTAAAACCTTTTATTTAATGACTATTTTTGGTTTATATTTTGATAATTTGGAAGCACTTCCAGACACACATAATGCATTCCTTTTTGTTTCTTTTTTTTTGGAATCATGTGCAACGCACATTTACATAAACCAAAAATAAAAATTGCGTGAAAATAATAAGAATGTTACCCAAAATAATTTTAAACTTCCTTTGCTTACTATATTTGGACTTCCGGTATAATAAAGCCCACCTACTATTTGTTTTACCTTCGGCTATTTTTTGTCTTAAATATAAAGCTGCATTGCTTAAATAGTGGAATCCCTTTCAAATAAATGAAAGAATGTTAGGACCAATCGATATCTTACTTGCTTTCCAGCATTAAGTTCAAAAAGAAAAAATTTCAAATTTTTTTATTCAATTTACTTTTTTCCGATCTTCAACTACAGGTTTTTCTATAAAGTCAGGTAAAACTTTCATACCATTTCAGTCTGAGAAACTGTTTTCCCAATCAAATTTTAAAAGTTAAAGCAAAATTGAGAAAAGATAGTTGTAAATATCATTATATACAGTATGCAGAACATAAGGTAACATCAGAAACAAACTTTTTAAAGATTGTAACCAACAAAAATCTTCAAAAAAATGTATATCAAAACGAAACCTAATGCACTTTTTTTTGAAGTTAATTTTAGGGGAAATTTTATAATTTTTGCCGAGTTCTTTAAACGTCGCTAAAGGTAAAATTCTTTAAACCATTTGTATGATGAAGTAACATATTTAAGAACCATCGGCTGTAAAAAAAAGGTTTGGTTAAAAATTTCACTTAATAGCGCCCAAAATGCACTAAACGCACAAAACAATGCTATAAAAATAGATCGATAACCAAAAAAAAAAAGACAATAACCGACAACCAAATATCAATAAAAAATAGTTCATGCATATGATATACCATGGTGGAAAATTCTTCAAGCTTAGATCTACCTATACCTTTAGTTCACATTTTTGAATCTGGAACTTATTGTCATATTAAGTACCCGCTGATCCATTATGATTAGTTATGTAATATTTGAATATTATGAGTTTCCAATGTTGTCGTTGATTGTTGCGTTGCCTGCCAAATTGTAAAATTTACTTCTACCGATGATAAAAGGCAATACTATCCTTTGCATCAAAGATATGTATAGCTGAATTGCCGAATTCCAAAAGTACATTCAGCTATTTTCAAATGCCAACATACCATTTTGCTATAGCCGATTGCTTGATTGTTTTGCTAACAATAAGAAAATTTTCATACATTTGTTATTTTTAGCTCATTACCAGGGTGGTATTGTTTTTTAGGAGTTATAGCAGTAAAAATTGCAAAGCTAAAATAACATCTTAAAAACAGATTGCTCCTATTATAGTAGCCTTTTTTTAAAATTGAAGACAAATGATAAGTAATTAATGAGAATTATGTTCACTATTTAGCATGTTTTAGTGTTTGCAACATTCTCGGTGACCAATATATCAAAACTCTTAGGCTTGATGCTAACTATAATGCGATAAAAAATACAACTATTAAAATTTTTGCAACTACTCGTGAAAATATAAGTTAAAAAAATACTTAAATTCATATATGGTCGTTTTCACAATAGAATGTGAACTTAATAATTTGAATTATTTGCAATAAAAAATAGATTGGCATTATTTCATAAAGCGAACTCTATTTACTCAGAGCCAAATAATTTGCTTTTCAAAAATTGTTTATTCTTCTCATGTCATAATCGGTTAAAACTCTAAGTGGCCTGTGATTGTTTTATTTTTGATGACATGTGTTTTTTCAGTTATAGTCTGCCTAAATTTAAAATGGATTTTCGTATTAAAAAAACAAATGTTATATTTTTTGTTTTATTCAAGCATTTCCAATTTATAATGTAAAGATAATTAATACAGATTAGAAAAAAAAAATGTTTGCTATTATTATTCAATATAAATATGCAGAAGAAAATTGAACATGAGTGAGAAATGAAAGAAATACCCATCACTCCATTTTTGTTAATTGCAATAATTTATTTCACTATGTTCTTGTTGGAATTTTTTAAATACTCACTAAATTTCTAAACTAAAGCAAATACCGTATATTGAATTGTGGGGGCCAACCAAGTATAAAGCTAAAGTTTGGTGACAAAGTATAAACATTAACTAGTACTGAATTTTAATATGCTTTTTTAGTGGAAAAAATATTTTTCTGATAATTAATATCAGGCAATAATGTTAAAATTCCACATTGAAAATCAAATATTTAAAATTACTTTGAAATAAACCAAAAAAAGAATGATTTTATAATGTTGCTAAATAAATCACTTATCATTTTAGGTGAAAATATCGATAATCTCCTGTGACAGAAATAAAAAGTTACTTGCTCATCATCTCATAATTCAAATACATCTTCTGGATGTAAAAAAAACCACATCCTAGCAATCATGGATCACCCAAAAAAGTTACTTGAATTCGGAATCTGCTAATAATGTTTTTACAACTAACTTTCCCAAATTGTTTGATGCTAAAGGACTATCACCTGTGAGTAATTTTCTGTCTTTGTGAACTCTACCAGTAATATCAGCATTAACAATATTGACACCTAAATTTTTTAATCTTTCACCAACCAACCACTCTAATCTACCAGGCATGTAACCAATTTCCTGATTTGCTTCAGTATCTAAAGAGTCTGGAAAACAACAAATTTCATAATCTTTGAATATAAAATCTTCAGGTCTCTCATTGATACTTGCAGAAAGAAGAGATGCTGGACCATGACATAAAGTAACAATATACTTACCATTTTCTAATGCCCATTGCAATAATTTTTTGACTGATTTGCTTTTCGGAATTCCAGCCAAGACGCCATGGCCACCAGGAATAAAAACACCTGCATAGGGAGATTCAGGGCCAATTGCTTCTTCTAATATACTATCCAAAGACAACGGAGTTTTTAACTGCGGCTTATATTGAGCATAAATGTCCAAAACTGTTTTATCTTCTTTTGGCAAAGCCCACAATTCCATTTTGACAGGATTTCCTGATAAAGTGGCAACGTCAAACTTAAAACCGGCATTATCGATGTGAAACATTGGTAACAACATTTCTACTGGGTGGTTTCCGGTAGAAAAGAATTTACCATTTTGGGTTAAAATATATCTTTCATCAGTCCCAATCACCAAGAACTTTTTGTCTCCTTTGTATGGGTCTGTACAAATTGTTCCATCATAATCGGTTTTATTTGCAGTATAAAGAGATAAAGAATATGGAGATGGAAAAAAGGCATTGTCTTCTGCAACATCAGGCACAGGGTTGTTATCAATCTTAACGTCAGTCATTTCCTTTACAAATTGTTTTTTATAATAGTGCAAAAAAGAAGTAATAGTACTTAAAGGATAGAAATATTGAAGGCATTATTAATTGAAATTACCATTCCCCTAAATTTGTAGGTGACAAAAATAGTATTCCAAATAATATGGCTTTCTTAAGGAAATAAAGTACAAAACTTAAGTTAGTAAATAATTTATGTGATGAACTGCAAACATTAATGCACTGCACATTTAAATGCTTATAAATCAAATCACAAATTTATAGTCAAATGATTGCTTTTCATTTCTTAATCTTTTTTTTCAGTGATATTAGACAAAATTTCAACCTAACCTTAAATTAAAAGTCATAAAAACTTTGTCATTTTTTTTTCTTTCCTTAGTTTAATAATTATTTGAAACATCTTTTTTAACATGTTACCAAACGTTGATAATTTTTAATCATAAAACATTGTGCTGAGCCTTTTACGACAATATGTTAAAGTTGCTCAGCAAAAACAATTTCATATCAGCTAGTTTAGTTAGGGAGGTGAAATTGCCAGCTGATAACATTAGCTTAACATATACAAAATAATAATAATAATTTCTTTTTGATTTCATTTATAATAGAACTTGAATGTGCAATTTTCATTATCATTTGTTTGATGGATGTTGAACATGACGTATGTTCACGTGACCATTCGTCTTTTTTCTCCACCACCACTTTTATACTTTGATACAAACAAACCATTAGTTTGTACATCGATTTATCTCAATATATAAAACAAAGAATGCCTCTCATTTAATTTCCATTCCTTAGTACTAATTTGATAATTTTCATTCATCAGTAATGCGTTTAGTTGCTGGTGGAGATTGCCTTTTCTCTAGTAAGAACTTAATTAATAGATTAGAACCTGAAATTGTTCATCTATTACAAGAATCGGATGCCGTCTTTGTTAATGCTGAGTTTACAACTCCAAAAGTTCATGTTCATCCCCCTGCTGCTGGTAGAGGTTATACCACAGCAGTCAAAGAAGATATATTAGATGAATTTGTCGATCTTAACATTAGGTTAGTTTCATTTGCTAATAATCACACTACTGATTTTGGTACCGATGCTGTTATCAACACAATTGAACAAGCTGAAAAAAGAAAGATCATTCCTTTAGGTATTGGAAGAAGTTTAGGTGAGGCTGTTCATCCCAACTTTATAGATACTTCTAATGGTAGAATTGGTGTCGTTGCTACTAGTAGTACAAGGTCCGAAGTAATGCTTGCTGCAAATGCAGGTACTAGTACGATTGCAAGACCTGGTGTTGCACCTTTAA
This sequence comes from Saturnispora saitoi, assembly GCA_030579535.1. Taxonomy (NCBI): domain Eukaryota; kingdom Fungi; phylum Ascomycota; class Pichiomycetes; order Pichiales; family Pichiaceae; genus Saturnispora; species Saturnispora saitoi. The sequence goes on along the minus strand of JAKTRF010000008.1, from coordinate 499,533 downwards.
GATGGAGTAGAAAATACGTACTACCTAAGAAATACTTTGATCAATTAAGAGAAATAGACGAAGCCTTAGGTACAGCTAATTCTTTCAGAGAATGTAATGCAATTGAAATTCAAAAGCCTTTTACAGATGAATTTTTTAAATTCGGTTCCTTATTTGAAGGTAACTTAGATATTCAATTGGCCAATAACGATAAAGCATACGTTAAAACAGATTATAATGAAAAGGATGCTAAAGCGTTATTGAAAAGTGTTAAAGATTCATCATTTAGATCTGATTTCAATTTTGTTTCTTTGCATACTCACGAAGGTGAAAATAACAATTGGTATGATCCATTACCAGCTGAATTCATTCAAAAATTTAGCAGAGAATCTATTGACAACGGTGCTGACGCTGTTATTGGTCATGGTGCACATTTTATGAGAGGTATTGAAATTTACAAGGATAAACCAATCTTTTACAATATTGGTAGCTTGTTAATGGAGTTTGAAGTCGGTGAATCATATATTACTCCTGAAATGTACGAAGCATATGGGTTTGATCCACAAAGTGCGAGACCATCTGATTTACATCGTTCAAGAGCTAAGGATTCCGCTGGTGTATTTCAAGGATTCAATTCTAGCACCAGATTTTCTAGAAACGCCTTGGTTGTTTTTGATATTGAGAATAATGGAAGTGTCAAATTCAAAATTTTACCAATTGATTTGGATTTAACAAGAGAAAGGATTGTTGATCGTGGTTTTCCTAAGTTAGTCAACGAACAAATAGGTAAAGAAATTGCAGAATACCTAACTGATTTGAGTAAAACATGGGGTACAAAACTTGAATATAATAAAAAATCTGGTTATATTGAACTTGTTTGAAATTTTTTTTTTAAATCATAAAAGTTGTATTTTTAAGTCTTTTCCACAAATTAATTCCTTTTAGGTATCCGATACGCGATTATCCGATATTGTAGTATTTTTTGTTTTTGGTAAACTTTCAGTATCTATAACGTGAAGCTGCTATCTGAATACCTTTAAAGAAACTATTCACATATTTGAGTGTAATAGCCTTAATTTTACTTTTCACCAACCTGAATAACTGTTTATAGTGTGTTATCTTGGATAGTCTTCCTCAAATATATTTTCATTTTTCTCAATGAATCTTGAAAACACAACATGGCAAAATTTGTTGAAAAACTTGAATGTAGCAAATTAATAATTTATCTATGGCTTTTTAAAATAACACTTGCTATTAGTGATAGCTTTTTTGTAAAATGAATGATAAACTTTTAAGGTTTTTTTTTAAGTAGTTTTTTGCTAGACAGTTGAAAAAGACAAGTTTAAAGTATCCGTGTCTGATTTAGTTTCATAATTTTTAATAATAATGCACTCTGTATGACTCGAACCAAAGCTTAGTATTTTAGGTTTTAACCATTAAGCTACTTAGAAATATTTTTGCGCGTGTCAATAATGCTTATCCATAAAGCCAAATTATTTATAGAAAATATTTGCTTTTTTATTATTTTTGCGTTAAAAACAGGTGAAAGTAAAAAAAAAACACACTTTAAAATACATTATATTGGGAAAACCTAAATTTGAATTTTCAAAGAAGTTATAAAAAATAATAAAAGAAGGGTAAATTAAAACTTCCCTAATTGAAAAACTATTGATTATAAAAAAATACTAAAATAGTAAAATTGCAGTAAATAATTACTTAAAGATAATACTAGGTATAAACCATTGATTGTTAAAAAAATCTATCTTATTTTCTTAATTAACACAGAGATGTTGATTAATGTTTTTTACTAAAAAAGGCCCTAACTAATTAGGCTTATATAAAAAAGAGACTAAATATTACTATTGATAGTATTTTATAATCTCAGTCATCATATCTTATCAGATTATATTTGTGAGGTTAATAGTCAAGAACTAAATTTAATTTGACTTCATTATATCTGTGAAAAAAAACGTAATAAATGTGATTAGTGTTATCATTTATAAGATGATACATAATGTTATTAGTTTCTCATAAACTATTTGATATTTACATGTTAGTTGTGCACTAACGTGAAACGATTTGTATGTTTACAATAATATACATATGAGAAACAAGAATAAAAAAGTTAATTTGCGTTTTATATATAATATTGCATACACATCAATTTATTATGTTTTCTATCCGCTTATAACAATATTACATTTTCGGAAATAACTATTATTACTTAATATTGCAACTTATCACTAATACAACGTTTTAATTTAATATAAAATTACTCAAGACATTATATTTAAACACTTTATGTGTCCAGGATAAAGGCTGCTAAACAACGCATACCAAAAAATAAATACTAACAATTAAACGGCAATTCAAAATTTAAATGTCTTGTTGATTTCATTAAAATTTTCAAAATTTTCAATAACTAATTTGCTAAAAATAGTACTATATTATAATATTCAAAATTTTTTTGATTTTTTTCTAATTCTACAAAATTTTCTTTGTTATGTTGAATTTTTTTTGTGATTAATTTAATCATGATGAGATATATTTTTACAGAAAAAAATGAGTTACTTTAATTCGATTCTTAATGTTCAATTAACGTTATATAAAAAAATTCATTTATTCTGTATCTAAAGCAGTTAATGGATTAATTTCACCGTTTCTAATTCTAATCCATAAATCTTGAACATGTTGGCTCCCAACTGCGGTTAAAATAGTATGATCCGATTTATTTTTATTAATGGAAAATGGATGTGGTCTATCTGTTGTTAATTCAATCAAAGGATCAATGAAAATCTGTTTGACTAACGGCGCAATTAACGGCAAAGTTTCTTTACTTTGTTCAATTTGCTCTTTGATATCTGGAAGCGTCTTAAAGTTTCCCCAAACACTTGCAAGTGCTGCCGCTTGAGCTTCAGATCTATTGAAGAAAAAGGCAGTGTACGTGTTACCAACTAAAGCTAATGTTTTATCTGCAAGGGAAAAAGTAAATAAATAAAATTCTAGGGTCCTTGGTTCTTGTTTAATCAAAAGATCGTCCAGATATGGGTATATAGTCTGATAACCTGTTGCGAAAATGATAGCATCAAAGCCAGATTCAATAGTACCATCTGCAAATTTAACTGCATTTTCTTGCGGTAAAAATGATTCAATAGTTGGTTTATTGTTAATACCCTTAGAGTAAGAGCATGAAGTTACCCAACCAACTGGACTTGTTGGACTGCTTCTTGATAAAAACAAATCCGAATTTTCTAGATCTCTTGGAAATGCGTATTGCAATAGATCAACAGCAGAAACGGAAGTACCAACAATTAATATCTTTTTTTTCTTTTGAAGAAACTCAGGGTTTTTAATACTTTTTGCAAGTCTAACAGTAACATCTTTGTTGACCTTGATGAATTCTGATAACCCATTAAATTTTGGAATATAGGGGACAGTTTTACCGGAGGCTAAAATTACAGCATCAAAATTTTGTTTGTACCATTTCAACAATCTTTTACCGTTTTCATCAATATAAATAGATGACACCAAGATTTCCCATTTGCCACTATCTAGCTTTCGAACTCGTTCAACATTACTGTTCAATCTGATATATTGTCTTAAATTATTGTCATCAACAACCTTTTCAAGGTAATCAGAAACATCTGCAGCAGTTTGATGCATTGGAATGTTTTTATATTTATAATTTAGCTTATCTAGTTCTTTTGGTTCTAATTCTGCAAACGAAAAATGCATAAATTGATTAGTAACGTTGGTAAAAAGATCTTTATAAGCACCAGAACCTCTCCATTGATGTTTAATGATTTTGTCTGACTTTTTGTTAAGATCCTGCAATACTGGATTATCAAATGAAGAATTCTCTAACTCAGCTTCCAATTCTTTTGATATTTCAAACTTCTTGTAGATATTTTCAGGTTCGGAAAGATCATCAAGAAACTCAAAATCTGGCAAATAAGGATCAGGACTATTTTCATGAAAAACGCTTTTACTCCAAACACCACCAACAGTTGCATTTCTTTCAAAAGCAACTACTTCTTGATATTTTAACTCATCTTTGTATTTGGAAACATCCTTTTCTCCAAAGAGTGATTTACCTGATTTTGTAATTCTAGTAAATTCATAAACAGAAGCAATACCAGATGGACCAGCACCTATAATTGCAACTGATTTAATGTCAAATGGGTTATTTGAGACTGTCATGATTGCTGACAAATCAACTATAATATTAATTAATTGCTTATCTTGTCAAGTATATATAGGATTTGATATCAGCCACAAATGCGGGGTGCCACAGTGTGGCGCATGTGGCCCTTTCTGAGAATCTGCCGTTCCGCCAATTAAACAGAACTGAAATTGAACCACTTCGTATCTTGATTGTACCACTTCGTATCTACGATCCGTATTGCTAGTCAACTTCTAGCTCGTTAATTTAAGCTTAGACAATCCTTCAAGCATGAAAAAAAGACTCAACTGTAAAATAAGCTATTATGCTCAGCACACATTTTAAAAAGAAAATACTTTATTTGTTATATAGTTCAACTATAAAATAAAAAAAATAGTAAATATCAATTCCACTTGTGAATTGGTAATCCTAAAGCTTCTCTCTGGGACTTAGATTCTGGATCAAAATATGGTTTTTCAGCCAAAGAAGTAACTCTAGTACCGTGTCTTGGTTGCTTACCTTCATTATCCCAAACGTTTCTATGTTGACTAATTCTGTTATCCCAGATAGCAGATGTTCCATAACCAGGCTTTGTTGACCATTTGAATCTAACTTGGATATCGGCGTTCTTCTCGTAAACATCGTAAAGGTAGTTCAAAATGAGATCAGATTCCACTGGTGATAACCCAACGATTCTTTTAGTTAAACCTCTGTTAACATATAATGATTTCCAACCAGTTGCTGGATGGGTTCTAACTAATGGGTGAGTACGTTCAACTTTAACAGTGTTACCGAGTGGATCATTTCTGTCTAAATAATTATGTGCTGAAATATAAACAGCTTCTTTACCATCCAAAAATTTCTTTAATTCATCACTTAATTTGTCATATGCACCATAACCAGAAGACCAAATAGTATCACCACCAACTTCTGGAACTTCATCCAAGTGCAAATGTGTATAACCAGCTGGTTGGTGTTCGTGAACTAGATCGGTATGCCAGATTTGGTTACCTGGAGCTGGATGCTTACTATCCCAGTTTGAAAGATTAGCATTGGCATAATTCAATGTCATACCACGCTTAACTAAGAAATCATTCCAAATAACAGTGGCACCAGGTAAACCAGGAACCTGAAGTGTTTGTGGATGCTTTTCAATGTTTCCATAATAATCTCCAAGTTCCCATTGTTTTTTTGGTGGTAACTTTTGATCTTTAAAGAAAACAACACCTCTTTCAGCAATAAGTAAGGCTAACTCATCTCTTTGTTGATCATTAAGATCAGCCAATTGCAAACCAACAATTTCAGTACCAATTTTATCGGTATAGTTGATGACTTCTTTGGCGGCACTCAAAAGAGCCTTTTTTTCAGGGTCTGCGCCCTTACCTCTTTCAATGTAAGGAACGTCTTCACTTCTAACAGCAAATGCTTGATCAACAAACACTGGAATCTTAGATCTATCTGGAATTTCAGGATAACCTTGACTCAAGTCAATACCGTCATCTTCTAATCTCTTTCTACTGTGTTCTGGCAAAAGTTCAGCACCAAGAGGATCTCTACCAACAACCAAGTCGAGACTACGACCTTCAGCTCTAGTAATACTCAAGTTTTGTGAATTTCTAATAAGCCTTTCAATTTGTTGATCGACTGGAGTGTCGTCAACAACAGGAACTTTGATAGCTTCGGATATAGCGGTAGTGGTGGTAGTGGTGGTAACCATTTTTGTGTGTGATAATAAGTTGAAATAGAGAAAATAAGTGCATTCTAACCTTGCAGTATTTATAATAGTTGATTTGTAAGCAATACGAGTTTTGTGGCATATGGCTTATATGCCACATAAAATGATCATGTCATACGAACCACCACAGAAAAAACTCCGAACCGTTTTTGTTATCTACTCCGATCTATTAATACAAAATTTTCGGAATGCGCCTCATTTTTTTTTAAATGTGTGGGGGCCATTTATTATTGGATATAATGCTCATGAAATATATTAGTAATGTGTTTGATATAAATTTTTACAATAAGAACTGAAAATTCTTGCTATCATTACTTTCAGTTCTTTAATCATCAAGGAATAGTAACTGTATTTTTATTCTTTTTATACATAATTTCGCCGTATTTAATTTTTTTTAATACTCTTACTCGATCTTATGTTGTAATTATTTCAATAACGAATCTTTGTATAAACCAAATATAAAATAATAAGAAAATTTCTAAATTAAAGAGAAGTATTATCAGATTCAACTTCACGAGTAACAAGTTTAACATCACCTTTGTTTAATTCATCTTCTTCAACTGAAATGACACTCAAAGAAGCAGCAGCAGCAGCATCGTATTCATCCCTATGACCAGCAATTCTTGGGAAATATTTTTTATCGTATCTTTCTAAAAACCAAATAGCAAAGAAGGTAAGTTGCGAGCAAATGATAATGATCAAATTTGCAATATAACCTTGTTTGAAATTTGGAGAATCTTTGACGTTGAACTGAAGAGGTATAGAAAAGGCATTAACGGCATATGAAGCAGCTTGTGCAAATGATAACACAAATGCCTTCTTCTCAACATTATCACGACATAAAACAGCAAACCAAGAAAAAAAGAGTTGAGCAAGGCCAGCACTGTATGGTTGCTGCAAAAAGAAAGCAGACATTAGCACAGTACGAGGAACATCCCAAATAACAAAAATGATGGCAGAATAATATGCGATCAAAAATGTAAAATTGACAGTAATTATCTTACCATAGTAAGCAGCCAAGGGTGGAATCAACAATGCCGCTGGAATGCCGACAGTATTAATATATGAATCCCAGGTGGTGACTTCAGTTTTTGGATAGTATTGAGGTAGCGTTTTCATCCAAAGTTGAGCAGAACTGCTGTACCAAACCTTGTGATGTAAAATCCACAAAAGAGAACAAGCATAGATTTGCCATGTGGTAAATGTCTCTTTGAGCGCCTTCAAAGTCCATTTTTCAGGAACACTAACAATATTTTCAACTCTTTTTCTTGCAAAGATCATTTCATCTTCTGAGAAAATTGTAAATTGTTTACATGCAGATGGAGTACCAGGGAATAAAACGACACCATATAGAAAAATACCGAAAGTAATAACAGCATCAATAATGTATTGCCATCTCCAACCAGCTAAACCAGCAACACCGTGTAAATTTTTCATTGCAGAAGTTTGAAGGGCACCAGCACTTGCAATTCCTGCAACTGCCCATGCACCATAAAACCCACATCTTTTGAACAATTCCTCGGGTGTTAAATAAGAACTTAAAATAACATAAGTGACAGGAAAAGAGCATGCTTCAAAAACACCAACAAAAAATCTAATAACGTACATTTGCTGTGCATTTGTAACATAAGCATTGGCAAGGGTCATTAACCCCCAGGCTAACTCACAAAATAATAATAAATGACGAGCAAATAACGGTTTTGTAATCAACAAAGTGGTTGGAATTTGAAATAAAGCAAATCCAACTGTGTAACAAGTACTAAAGTAATTTAACTCGTTACCTTTCAAATTCAAGTCTTCTTTCATACCAGAAACATAAGCACCAGTAACATTAGAATTATCCAAATATTTTGTATAAAACGAAAAACAAAGGAAAAGCAAGATAGATAAATCAAACTTAATCAAAAACTTCTTTTCATAAGTACTATAATGACTTGGATACCAAACAAACGCATTCAAAAAATTATATTTGTCCCATTTACCAACTTTTGGTGTTGTTCTTTCTCTATTGATGGTTTTGTCAATATAATCGTCTCTGAAAGTTGCAGGATCATCAACTTTAATCAAATGCCAAGCAGCCGCCTTTACTTTTGCCCAGACCATATTCTATGCAATGCTAAACAGTTATTGTACTTCCTATAATAATCCTTGGCCATATGAGCTTTTATTTATCATTTTTATATAATACTCAGCTCCACAGTTTTTTTAAGGAGCCACTATCAATCCTTTCTGGCGGTTATCTATTACCGCCGTTTCTTAAACAACCACAACCACCACCACAACCATCACCACCACCACAGCGGTACCAACATACATTAGAAAGATAGCCGTGGGATCGTCGTCAATTACTAAGCAATTTAAAACTTTTTTCTCTTTACCGACATCTTACTCTTTTGTCATTCATTCTCTATCTTACAATAAAATGTTTGTTAATGGCAGAAACATTTCTGTAAGAGTAAAACATTTAATTCAATATAGGTCAAACTCTTCGGCAAGCTCTAATTCATTTGTATTTCGTTCTAAAGTAATTTGGGGTTCTTTAGTAGGACTTGGTATTGCACTTGGCGTTGGTAGCTCTCTTGCTTATGCTAGATTCAAGGAATCTAACAAATTTGAGTCTTTTCCTTCAACTTCCATTACAAAGCTGGAAAATATCAGGCCGATTGAATATGGTAATACCTCTGCTCTTGTTAAAACATTGATTGAAAAGTTAGGTGCTGATAAAGTCCGCGAATCACAGTCTGAACGGGACTTTCACAGTGATAGCTCTTGGGCAAGCGATCATGCTTATGATCATGAACGTCCTGAAGCAATTGTGTATCCTGAATCCACAGAAGATGTTTCTTTAGTTCTAAGATTGTGTCATGAGAATAAAGTGCCAATTGTTCCTTATACAGGTGGTACCTCCTTAGAAGGCCATTTCATTCCAACTAAAGGTGGAATTACTATTGATCTTAGCAGAATGGGTGAAATATTGGCCTTACATGCAGACGATCTAGATATTGTGGTTCAACCGGCAGTTGGATGGGAAAGTCTAAGGGATTATTTAGCTGATTACAACTTAATGTTTGGTCCTGATCCAGGCCCGGGTGCTTGTATCGGTGGTATGTGCGCTACATCATGTTCTGGTACCAATGCTGCTCGTTATGGTACTATGCGAGAAAATGTCATTGGTTTAACAGTTGTTCTTGCAGATGGTACCGTAGTTAAAACCAAAAAGAGGCCTAGAAAATCTGCTGCAGGCTACAATTTAACTAATTTAATCATCGGTTCTGAAGGCACCCTTGGTATTGTTACTGAAGTAACTTTGAAATTACATGTAAAACCTAAATATGAAAATATTGCACTTGTTTCTTTTAATAATTTAAGAGACGCTGCTGCCACTGTTGCTACGTTTGTCAAAGAAGGGGTTCAATTGAACGCAATAGAATTATTAGACGACAAAATGATGCATTTTGTCAATCAATCAAACGAAACGGTTCAAAAATATGATGAATTACCAACTCTTTTGTTAAAAATTGGTGGTGGATCACAGTCTGTGGTTGGAGAATTGACCCAGACTGTTAAGAACATTTGCAAACAAAACAAAAATAAGACATTTAAGTTTGCCAAAGATGAAGAAGAGAAATTTCAATTGTGGAACGCAAGAAAGGTTGCATTATGGTCCACAATCCAATATGGTAAAACTAACATTGATCCAAACATTAACATCTGGAGTACAGATGTTGCTGTTCCCATTTCAAAATTTGTTGAAGCATTAGAAGCAACAAAAAATGATATTGCAAAGGCTGGATTAGTTTCTTCTATTGTTGGCCACGCAGGTGATGGTAATTATCACGCTCTTATTCTTTATAAAGATGACCAAAGAGACATTGCAACAAAACTAGTTAAAAACATGGTGGATAAGGCACTTGAATTTGATGGTACTGTTACAGGTGAACATGGTGTTGGTGTTGGTAAAAAAGAGTTTTTGATTCAGGAACTTGGTAATGATACTATTGGATTAATGAGGAAGATTAAATTTGCATTAGATCCACATAGCATTCTAAATCCTGATAAGGTCTTTGCTATTGATCCAGTTAATGATCGTTCTATCTGATTCAATTTTTGTATGTTAAATAACAAAAGCTATTTATATTATTTATTTTTCATAATTTACTTTTATTTTAACCTTTTTTGGTATTTCCATCATTTCTTTTTAACAATATTAACAGTTCTGTTTTAAATGTTGAATTTGGGCCCAGCTTATCTAAAATAACATGAGTTAACTTTCAAGTTATTAAAATAATTATCATTTTGATTTGAAAATAGTATATACTCTTGTTCCATCAAGAAGAAAAAATTTCACTTTGAGTATTATGAAATTTAAACAATTCCTTCTTTTGAACCATTGCATTTTTTTTTTGAGTATAGTTTGTTTTGCAATTTTGAAGTATTGTAAGAAAAAAAAGCAAAAAATAAACAATACAAATCGAGAAATCAATGTTATCAACTTGTATATTTCAAAAATAGACGATACCGGGTAGTTTCAAAGTCTTTTGATACCAAAGCTCTATTTGTTATTCTATGACAATTAAAGCAAAAAAATCTTTATATGCATTTAGGATATATCAACTTATATACTTATATATAAAGTTTAGTATAGTAAGTGGTATTAACGATTGTAATTAACAATACTTGATCTTAATACAGTCTTTGACTTCTATCTGTGTTGTTACAGAAGGTAAGTGAGGGTTTTAGAACTCTAGTATTATTTAAAATTACCAGTTATAGTATTAGAAAACTTAAAAATGTTAGTACCAAGCAACCAAGTTAATAATAATGTATATTGGTTGCATTAATGTCTTTTCTTTCATGTCTTTAGATGTAATCGGTAGTTGTTCTTGGCACTTTCTTAATCTGAAAATTTTGCATCGTGTGCTTTGCCAAGTACACAAAGAAATTTACGCCAAGCCTTGTTATTTAGCCTGCTTTTTAAGCCTTCCCATTTTGACATATAAAACACAACCATACCCGATCTTCTTGTTTATTTATTGCAATTACTTTGTTCATTAGAACTGAAAAGGTAAACTATAATAATGTCTTTAGAGAATTCTGAGCCCTTAGTTCCTGTTGGTTGGATTGCTATCCTGGATGAAAACTACGAAGAGTGGTACTATGTTAACGAAAACACCAATGATTCACAGTGGGAAGCTCCAAAGGGTACTATATTTATTTCAGCACAAGATTTACCTCCATCTTATGATCAAACAAATTCAAACTTACAATTTCAATACACCCCGCCAGCCTCACCACCACTACGACAAAAAAAGAGAACAGTTGTTGGACTTGTCAGATCTACAGTTTTTTCCGTTGCTCATTTGGTGATAGTCAATATAGTTTTACGTCGTCGAAACAAACGATATACTAGACATAGAGCTTTAAGGATAATTATTGGACGTGACAGAGAACCTTCAGCAGTCAACAATTATGGCACTCAAAAAAATTGCTGTAGTAGTTGTTATTGATCACACCATCATAATTAGATGTTAGTATTATGTATCCATCAATCATATGAATGCTTTATTTTTCAATAAAATAAATTCTAATATTAAATAGTTTGTAATTCATAAACTAAGATTGTATTTTATATATATATTACCATATATATATTTGTGCAATAGTTTTTTTGCATAAATATTCTTCTCCAAAGTACTTTTAATTTCGTGTAATAAAAATAGAATTTGAAAGTGAGCAAAATTAAATCTATTCTTAAAAACCATATTCATTGCAGTTAAACAAACTTTTATATTGTAAAAAAGAAGTCAAGTAAATAGTTTGGATGATAATTACATCAGCTATGAAAATACATAGAAAAATTTAGCTGGTCAGTTTTTGCTAGTAATGCGTTATTTTGCGTAAAATACATATGTTTAGAAAATTTTTCGTTATCTGTGTTCTTTTCAAATTAAATTGCTCCTCTGGACTCTTCAACTTTTATGTGTTCTTGTATAATGTTTTGACTTCAACTTTAAACAATTAACCCACGCTAAAGTGGCTAATTAAGTCCTATATACCTATTAGTTTCTCCTTTTACGTTCAGAGTTAAAGTGTGATCGGGATTGTTTTAGTGAAATCAATTTCCTTAATAAATTGGTTTGAAAAAAGTACCACGTGAAACAATTAATGTAAAGCACATGGAGGCATAAACGATTGCTAATACTTGGCAGTGAACGCTCGACGAGCAAAATTTTTTATCTCAAGACATTTTACAGCCTTGGCAGGGGATCAATGCTTAGCAAAATATTCTTAAACGAAGATAGCATAGATATAGTATTGATCTTCAAACTTCATGGTATTAAAACATATATTTTTTGTAATTTATATAAGAAGTGAACATTAACTTTAATGTATTTTTAGAAGCAAAAAAAATTGATTTATCGGAATGAAACACATGTTATGTGGGATTGTTTTCTAACAACCGAACAATCACAACGTACGGTAAAGTTCTAATAATTTTCAGCACACTGTTAATAATTTTAGCCATGTGGGGTGTACCTTATTTAAATGAAAAATTTTTTATACACCCTCTATTTGTTATTGTTATAAAAAGCTCATTAACCCACATCTATTACTCCATTTACCAATTAATCAAAACTAGTGTTTCATCAGACATAAGTTCAATGTATTTTAAAACATTAAGTGATAACATAAAAAAAGAAGTTTGTTGGACCAAAGAGGCTGCCGTTCCAGATAACATTAATGAACTGACTGTTCAAGATGAAAATGGTAAAGAATATACTATTGAGGCAGAAGATATTGCGCCTTCAGGTAAAAAGTCATATTGGCCAATTTTCACTGCTGGTGCAGGTTTATTTTCTGATGGTTATATTAACGGATCTATTAGTACTGCAACAATTTGCCTTTCAAAGATTTATGGCAAACAGTATACACAGTCATCTGCTTATCAAAATGTTGCCTCTATTGCTTTTGCGGGTACAGTTTTTGGTATGTTGTCCTTTGGTTATGTTTCAGATTATGTTAGTAGGAAGACAGGTATGTTGATTTCATCTGGTGGTTTGATTATCTTTTCTATTCTTGCTGCTGGCTCTTGGGGTGTTGGCACTGAAGCTAAAATTGGTGGTAATGCTGGTGGCTTATTTGCAGCTCTTACTGCTTTTAGATTTTTCCTTGGTATTTTTGTTGGTGCTGAATATCCAACCGGTTCTGCTGCCTGCGCTGAAGCTTCTTCCCTTTTACCAGCAGGTCATAGAAACAGATATTTTGTTTGGTTTACAAATTTGATGCTAAATTCAGGCTCCATTATTGCAAATTTTGTTCCCTTTGTTCTTCTTTACATATTTGGAACTAAGCACTTACAACCTGTTTGGAGAATTACTTTAGGACTTGGGGCTATTTGTCCAATTTCCCTTTTCATAATGAGATCTTTCTTTAGTGAAGGTGCTCAGTTCAGAAAGTTAAATTTTAAATCTGTCAAAGTTCCATGGCTTCTTGTGTTAAAATTTTACTGGTTTAGACTGCTAGTTGTTTCTCTTGTTTGGTGGATTTTTGATTTTTCTGCATATGCTTTTGGTATTTATTCAGCACCTATATTAAACCATATTATCAAGGATGGTGATTTGCATAAGACTTTTGGCTGGACCATAGTTTTAAACCTATTTAACATTCCAGGTTGTATAATTGGCGCTTACGTTTCTGACTACATAGGTCCAAGATTGTCAATTACTATTGGTTTGATTCTTCAAGCTATGGTTGGTTACATTATGGCTGCTCTTTATCCACACCTAATTAATCGTGTTGGTTCTTTCGTTGTTGTCTATGGTATTTTCCTTGCTCTTGGCTCTTTTGGTCCTGGTAATAATATTGGTCTTTTATCAGCCAAAACATCCGCAACTCCTGTTAGAGGTGTTTATTATGGTATTGCTGCAGCCTTTGGTAAGATTGGAGCGTTCTGTGGTACATATGCCTTCCCTTCCTTTCAAAGACATTATTCTGGTTACAAAGGTTATCAAATTCCTTTTTGGTTGGCGTCTTCTATGGCTATTGTTGCAGCTCTTTTGGCCTTTTTTGGTTTACCAGCAGTTGACCAAGAAGCTATGCAAAGAGAAGATTTTATTTTTTTGGAATACTTGTCTGATAATGGATTTGATATTTCCAAGTTAGGTGATGGTGATTTATTGGATGAATCATCTGATATATCAGTTGTTGAAAGAGAGATTGAAGTTATTGAAGATAAAGCTCCTTCTTTTTAGAATAAATATTCTTGCTTAATTATTATTTTATATTTCTTAGTACAAAGACGATAGTTATTAATAAGTTTTACTCCAAAAAATCATGTTGGTTAAAAACTCAGTATTGTTTCAATGATGATAGTAAGGAAAAAAATTTTGCGCAGTTAACATACTTAGCTTTCCGTTACCAAATTGATTATTTTTATTTACAAAAGTTAAATAAAAAAACAGAGCAAGATAGTTTAAATAGACATAAATAACTTATATTATTAATGATAGTTGATATATAACAACCTAGCACCCTTTTTTTTATATCCAATAACGGCTACAATATATCTTTTATTATAGAAGGCTTTAACAGTTATTTTTCTTATTCTTAAAGCAATCTGTTAAAAAAAAGGATCAAAAACTATTTTCTTTTATTACTTTACAATGAAATCGCAGTTTCTTAGGATAATATATTAGAAAAAAATATTGAAGTATCAGTTAACATAGATGAAAAAAAATAGAAGTCGAAGCTTTTCAATCCAATTTTTTTTGAACGTTTATTCCAGCATATAAATAGCTGAAATGAATATTTCTGGTTTACATACCTATGCAATTATAATCAATATTATTAACTAACTAAAAACAATGTAGATAATCGGCAGCTTGCAACCAAAAATATATTTTAAATTCTTTGTTATTTTGCCTTGTTTCAAGTAGTTACTATATAGCAAATAAGAGGTAACAAGTATATAATACTGCTAAGAGAAAAACTTTAGTTTTATAACATAACCTACTAGTTTTAGCCGACACTCTCTCCTAAATGTGGAATTGTATGTAAACAATAATGAAATTTGTTGCCGACGGGTCGGCTGTTTAAGAAATTGATGAAAGAGTTAAACAATAGAAAAGCCTAATGTTCAACTTTATAAAAGCACATAACCACTAGCAATATTTATGTCTATCAGACTAACTACAGTTTCAATGGCTACACGTAGTAAGGTTTCAAATAAAATAAAAATTTCTGCTATTCCTACTCTTAAGATAATTTACTCGGAATGCACTTAGACATGGCTTTTACATCACCCTAGCTGTAAAATTTTTATTATATACATTAGTCGGAGGTAACATTATCGCTTTTTCTCAACCCTCTCACTATGAACTTTGAATAGCGAGTTATTAATCCGTTTACCACATACCGACTGATCCTATCTTCAACAATTTTAATTATCTCAATATACGCAGGAGCGGTCCAATAAGTGCTGAACCGTTCCGGTGAGAGTAAAAATTGATTCACAGTGTTAATATAAATGGCTTTTTTGATCTTTACCTCCTTGCTAAATAATGCAAAAGGTTTTTTATACACAGCTGCTTTTGTGAAATAGTATGGTACCAATTATATTACTTGTTAATGACCTCACTTCCTCTCAACATAACATATAACACACCAGTTTCTCACGTGACGATTTTTTCCTCTTAAAGCGCGCCGTTTTCATTTTTTTAGCCAAGGCGAAGGCCACCTCTGAGGGTCCCCACTTTAAAAATCACTCATATAGTGTGAGTACCACACAAACTGAAATGGATGCCAAGAATACATCAAGACCCCGTCGGCTCGGCAGACCCTGAGCTAATAGATAGTTCTTGGCTTCAATTTTTGCTCCATGCATCCGGAATGTCGGCACATTAACAGTGCCGATTATTATTCAGCTTGAAAAAATTAATGTCGGCTGTCGGCTTACCTTTTGTAAAGGGTATAAAACTCTGGTTGAATCCATCATTTTTAGTTGTTTTACCTTAGACATGAACTTTTATTTTAACGAACATCCGTTATAATGAGTGATACTGATACTGAATCAATAGACTCTTGTCCGGAAGTCAAACAATTTAATCCGGATGTTGAGGCGCAAGCTAATGGTGATAATTTATCAAAAACACTTTCTAAAATTCTTTCAACACCTGATGGTATTGAAAGAATTCAATCATTAGCTAGAGTATTATCTACAAAGACTAAAGCTGATCTAGATCATTTTGAAATCAACAAAGAAAACTTTGATTTGCAATTACTTCTAAAATATCTTCATGATAGGGAAACTGAGCAAGGTATCGAGTCCGCACATTCTGGCTTAGCTTTCAAGAATGTCACGTGTTGGGGTATTGATGCATCTGCTGCCTATGGCCCTTCTGTTCCTGAAATGATTAGAGAGATGGGTCAACGTTTTGTTAGAATTTTTAAGAAGGAGACATCCAAACAAAGACAAATTATTAGAGATTTCAATGGTTTAATTTTACCTGGTGAATTGATCTTAGCACTTGGAAAGCCTGGTGCTGGTTGTTCCTCTCTTTTGAAATCATGTGCAGGTGAAATTGAAAACTTTACCAAAGTTGAAGGTGAATTTTCATATGATGGTTTGCCACAAGATGAAATGATGCAAAGGTACAAAGGTTATATTGTTTATAACCCTGAATTAGATTTCCATTTCCCTTACATTACAGTCAAAGAAACTATTGAATTTGCTTTGAAGGTTAAAACCCCTAATAAGAGAGTTGATAATGTCTCAAGAAAAGAATACGTCAACAACATGCTCCAGCTATGGTGTACCGTTTTTGGTTTAACTCATACTTACTCCACCAAAGTTGGTAACGATTTTGTTAGAGGTGTTTCTGGTGGTGAAAGAAAGAGAGTTTCTATTGTTGAAGCGCTTTCTATGAACGCATCTGTTTACTGTTTTGATAATGCAACCAGAGGTTTGGATGCTTCTACTGCCTTGGAATTCACTCAATGTTTGAGAACTGCTACCAATATGTCTAATTGTGGTGCTCTTGTTGCTATTTACCAAGCTGGTCAAAACATTTATGATTTATTTGATAAGGTTACTGTTATTTACAAAGGTAGACAAATCTATTGGGGTCCTGCAAAAGATGGTGTTGCCTATTTTGAGAAAATGGGTTACTCCAAACCAAGTAGAATGACTGCCCCTGAATTCTTGACTGCTGTTACATCTCCTTCTTCAAGAAAAATCAGACCTGGTTATGAAGGTAAAGTTCCTGATTCTGCAGATGAGTTTGAACAATATTGGCATGCTTCTACTGAGTATCAAAATCTTATGGATGAAATAAACAAGTTTGAAAGCGAACATAGTGCTGAAGAAACCAGAGCTAGATTGGCCTTAGCTACTTCTCAAAGAAAACAATCTGGTCAAAGAGAAAAGTCATTGTTTCTTGTCAACTACTTTTCCCAATTGAGATTTCTTGTTACCAGAGGTTTTCAAAGAACTAAGGGTAACTTTACTTATACAATGGTTTACTTATCTTCCTTTTTAACAAAAGGTTTCATTGTTGGTTCTATGTATTTTCATATTCCAAAATCTACTGCGGGTGCCTATTCAAGAGGTGGTATCTTGTTCTATTGTTTGCTTTTCTGTGGTGTTACTTCTCTTGCTGAAATTGGTAACTCCTTTGCCAATAGAAAGATTCTTGTTAAACAAAAGTCTTATACTATGTACCATTTATCTGCTGAAGCCTTACAAGAAATGATCACTGAATTACCAACTAAAGTTGTTGCAATTATTATCTTGGCGTGTACTTCTTACTGGATGCCTAACTTAAAGCATACTGCTGGTGCATTCTTTATGTTTATGCTTTTCTTGCTTACTATTCAACAATGTATGTCCTTTATTTTTAAATTGGTGGCTGCTGTTACTAAAGATGGTACTACTGCTCATGCTGTTGGTGGTCTTTGGGTTTTGATGCTTTGCGTCTATTCTGGTTTTGTTTTGCCATTACCAAAAATGCATCACTGGATTAAATGGATCCACTACTTAAATCCAATGTTCTACTGTTTTAACTCTTTAATGGGCTCTGAATTCCATGGTAGAGTTATGCCATGTTATAAGTTTGTTCCTTCTGGCCCTGGTTACGAAAATGTTTCTCTTGCTAACCAAATCTGTAACATTCCAGGTTCTATTGCCGGTCAAGCGTTTGTTTCTGGTGATGATTACATTAAGAGATATTTTGATTTCAGATGGCATAATGTTTGGAAATATTGGGGTATTAACGTTTGCTGGACTGCAGGTTTTATTATAATGAATGTTATCATGTCTGAATACATCAAGAACGTTGAAGGTGGTGGTGATATGCTTTTGTTTAAGAGAGGTCACATGCCTGATACATCAGGTGGTGAAGAATGGGATGGTAAGGTTGCTACGAGAGAAGAAATGATGTCTGCTCTAAATGGTCCTGATGCTGATTTGCACAAAATTATTGCTGAAGCAGATGTCTTTTCTTGGAGGAATTTAGATTATATCATTCCATATGAAGGTTCTACTAGACAATTGCTTTGTGACATTCAAGGTTATGTTAAGCCCGGTACTATGACCGCATTAATGGGTGAATCTGGTGCTGGTAAAACTACATTATTAAACGTTTTGGCTCAGAGAATTTCTTTTGGTACGATTACAGGTGACATGTTGGTGAATGGTAGACCTTTAGATTCTTCATTTAAGAGAAGAACTGGTTATGTTCAACAACAAGATTTACATATGGCTGAATTTTCTGTTAGAGAATCGTTAAGATTTGCTGCTGAGCTTAGACAACCACAAGCTGTTACAAAAGCTGAAAAGTACGAGTATGTTGAAAAGATTATTAATTGTTTAGGTATGGATAAATATGCTGAAGCTATGGTTGGTAAAATTGGTAGAGGTTTGAATGTTGAACAAAGAAAGAAGCTTTCTATTGCTACTGAATTAGTTGCTAAACCATCCCTTTTGTTATTTTTGGATGAACCAACATCTGGTTTGGATTCAGAATCTTCTTGGTCTATTGTTCAATTTATGAGAGCCCTTGCTGATTCAGGTCAAGCTATTTTATGTACTATTCATCAACCATCCGCCACTTTGTTTGAAGTTTTTGATAGATTACTCTTATTGAAGAAGGGTGGTAAGACAGTTTACTTTGGTGACATTGGTCCAAACTCTTCTACTATGTTAAGCTACTTTGAAGAACACTCTGGTGTCAAATGTGGTGTTAGTGAAAACCCTGCCGAGTATATTTTGAATTGTATTGGTGCCGGTGCAACTGCTTCTGCTTCCCAAGATTGGTCTGAATTATGGAACAATTCCCCTCAATGTGCTAAAATTACTACTGAAATAGATACCCTTCAACAAGAATTAGTCCAAAGGCCCGTCAATACAAGTGTTGGTGATTTGAGTTCCAAGTTTGCCACTTCTTACAGAGAACAATTTTGGGTTGTTTTGAAAAGGTCCAACTTGCAATTTTGGAGATCTCCTGTTTATATCAGAGCCAAATTCCTAGAGTGTGTTTCTTGTGCTTTATTTGTCGGTTTATCTTATGTTGGCTTTGATCACACAGTTGCTGGTGCCCAAGGTGCATTTTCTTCCATTTTCATGTTGCTATTGATTTCCCTTGCTATGATTAACCAATGTCACGTTTTTGCTATCGATACTAGAGAACTATTTGAGGTCAGAGAAGCCCTTTCTAATACTTTTCACTGGTCTTGTTTGTTATTATCTCACACATTGGTTGAAATTGGGTGGTCTACCGCTTGTCAGTTTTTCTGTTTCATCTGTTATTACTGGCCAGCTCAATACTCCGGTACTGCAGTCAATGCTGGTTTCTTTTTCTTTATTTATGTTTTGATTTTCCCAATCTACTTTGTTACCTATGGTTTGGCTATATTATACTTTTCACCAGATGTTCCATCAGCATCTATGATCAATTCTAACTTATTTGCTTTTATGTTATTGTTTTGTGGTATCTTAAACCCAAAGAAATGGTCCCCTGGTTTCTGGTCTTTTATGTACGTTGTTTCTCCATTTACTTATTTTGTTCAAGCTTTTGTTGGTGCTATTCTTCATGATAGAAAATTAGTTTGTGCGTTTGATGAATATAATATTATGGATCCACCTACAGGTGAAACTTGTGGTACATTCTTGGCTTCTTATATTGATAATAATGGTGGTTATGTTTCTAACCCAACTGAAAATACTCAATGTAAATATTGTCCATACACTGAACAAATTCAAGTTGTAAAACAATTTGGTATTAAGTGGAATCAACATTGGAGAAACTTTGGTATTGCATGGATTTATATTATTTTTAACTTTGGGGCAATGTTATTTGGTTACTGGTTGTTCAGAATCAATGGTTTTTCCTTTGCAGATTCTTTGAATATTAGAAAATGGTTTGAAAAGGCTAGAGTCGACAGACATGAAAAGGATACCACTATTTTTGCACCAAAGGTTAATGATGATAAAATCTTAGTTCCAAAGAAAGATTAAATAATTTGATTTTTTATACCCTTTCCCCCCCATTGGTATTGCTAACTTTTATCTTACAAATTTTTTACTTTTACACTTTATTTTATGGCTATCACTTTACTTTTTATTATAATTTATTATTTATATTTACAAATATTGCATTATTTAATTCTAATACAAGCTATATTTGATCTTACGTAAGATCATCAACTTTTTACCTAGTGCGAAACAAAAACAAGAATTTAACCTTTTAGAAGATATTTACTTTTTTTATAACAAGCGATTAGGAATGTCCGGTGCCAGTCCATCTGAAAGGTTGTTAGATGCGGCAAGAAGAAACAATACGGATCTCTTTGAAGAATTCATTAAAGATGTTGAAAGTCCAGAAAAGGCCATTGAATTAATTAACACTGCAACTGATCCATCGGGAAACGCTGCACTTCATCTGGCTACCAAATATGGTAACTATGAAGTGATGGATATGATGCTAGATATTGATGGTGTTGATGTCAATGTCATTTCAAAAATGAATGGAAATACGCCATTGCATTATGTTGCAAGTTATTCATTTGAAGACTCCGAATACGCCTTGTTTTTAACTAACGAATTGATCAATTGTGGTGCAGATCCCAATATTAAAAATAAAGAAGGTTTGAAACCAAAAGATATAATAGGAGATTCTAACGAAGGTATCAAAATGGCATTAGAGTCTGCTGAATATGCCAATGCTTTTGATCAGCCAATTGAAGACATCTCAGATATTGATGATGATGATGACGACGATGACGAAAATGACGAAAATGACGACAATGAAGAGGAAATCAAGTAATATTTCCCAAATATAAACCGTCTTTAGATACATACACATATTTATATACTTAACTCAAAACTTCCGCTAAAAATCGAAATCATCATTTGTAGAAGGTCCCCAAGTTCCAATGGCCTTTTTTATATTACTTTTTAAATTTTGATATTCTTTTTTGCTTTTTTTCCATTCACTATATGTATTATACTCGATTGCTTGTATGTCGTTTCTTTTGGTAACCATAGATTTTCTGCAAATAGATGTGAATCCCTTTTTGATTTTAATCACTCTTTTAGGACCATTTCCATTTTTTACTCCAAGGTTAACAACTTCTAATATATTTGCATCTGGTATATAAATTATACCAAGCTCATTGGCTTTTTCATTGTTTTTAGGTCTTTGTAACAAACCTAAATTGGCGTTTTTTAAACTTGTTTCAAATAACTTTTCAGTTTTGGAGCATACTATTTTAGTTTTTACCAAACTTTGAAATTGTAAAGGTAATCTTTCTTTAAAACAACGTGCTACACTTGGTGTAAAAGTCGGGAGCACGATTGAATCGAGGTAGATCTGTGTCTCAAATAAATCTTCAGTATTGCAATTGAGTAGGCCTTTTATTGTTATTAATGTTAATTTGTCACTACAGCTCTTACTCAAACTTAGAGGAGAATCTGATCTACCTGGTTTAGTTCTCACCTTTCCTAATTGTGTATAATTAGATCTACCCCTAATAATTTCAGTATTAGTTTCCGTATCTGTCCATGGTGTTGAATCATTATTAATAAAGCTCTCTAAAGAAGAATCACCACATGGTAGTTCACTAATATACATATGCAACTTAACATTATCCTTTAACTTATATAATTTTGAAATAGGATTCTGTTCGATAATAAGATTTGGTTTATTATTTTTTAGCTGTTGAATTAGATCCAAAATTAAATAGTTGAATGATCTTATACTTAATATCTCTGCATGTGAATCATGCAGCACTAAACCTTGAACGTTTCGAAGTTTTAAATCTGGAACACATTTGACACCTGTTGATAAACACATCAATTTTGTTTCTTTTTCATCAATAGTGGCCCAAATCCCAGCTAGAACTGAAAATTGCTTTTCGTTGGTTGTAGCATTTAAAAAGGTTTTACTCCTGTTCTTTAAATATTGTGATTGTATTACATTTAGATCATCATGGTTCATTGTCCTATTTATCAAAGAGCTGGATAATGAAAAAAAAAAGTGAAAAATATAAATCGGCGACAACACTAGCATTTATGATCAAATCAAGCTATTATATTTCCAAATAAACAAATTTACAATTGTTGATATCTTTTTATTTTGAACGTAATGCTGATAGCCAAGTATATTTTTATAGGCAACCAGCTGGGTGTTAGGCCCCTACTTAATAAGAAATCGTGATACAACTGCCGGAAAAAAGCTATTATGACTAGATTTTTTCTTTTTTATTCCTATCTTATAAGCTGTTTGAATGGCACAGTAAACTAATATATTATGTGCTACACAATTTTACCCAGATTCTTAAGCTAATGAATTGAAAGGCGGGGTCTAATCTTAAAGCGCGCTTATTGGATAGTAAATTACCTAATCGGGTAACGCGCTTAAATGTTGAGTCACATTGATTGGAAAAGCTAAGTGAACGTAAAATTTTTCCCTCAACATACACTATTCCTTTCTTCTTTCAATCTTTTCTATAGAAGTTAACTTAACAAATGACATTTTTTAGAAGTTTCAAGATCGCTGCAAAGACTGCTTGCTTTGCAAAGATTCAAAGAAACTATTCTACTAGATCCACTGTTATTCAACTTCTTAATAACATCGGTTCTAAAAGAGAAATCCAGCAATATCTTAAATACTTTACTTCAGTTTCGCAACAACAATTTGCCGTTATTAAAGTTGGTGGGGCCATTATTACCCAACAATTGCCACAATTAGCCTCCTGTTTAGCCTTTTTATATCATTTAGGTCTTTACCCAATCGTTCTTCATGGAACAGGTCCACAAATTAACGAGATTTTAGAAAACGAAGGTATTGAACCTAATTATAGTGATGGTATTAGAGTCACAGATGAAAAGACTATGGGTGTTGTTAGAAAATGTTTCTTAGAACAAAATTTGAAATTGGTCACTGCTTTAGAAAAAATGGGTGTTAAGGCAAGACCAATTACAGGTGGGGTATTTAATGCTAATTACCTTGATAAAGAAAAGTATAATTTAGTTGGTTCTATTACTTCTATTAACAAAGATCCTATTGAAGCAGCCATCAAAGCAGGCGCCTTACCAATTTTAACATCACTTGCCGAGACTTCTTCTGGTCAATTACTTAACGTCAATGCTGATATTGCTGCTGGTATGGTCGCAAAAGAATTCAAACCATTGAAGATTGTTTATTTAAGTGAGAAAGGTGGTATCATTAACGGAACTACCGGTGAAAAGATTTCTATGATTAACCTTGATGCAGAGTATGCCGATTTATTAAAAGAGCCATGGGTCAAATATGGTACTAAGCTTAAGATTAAAGAAATCAGAGATTTGTTAATGCATTTACCACGTTCTTCTTCTGTTGCTATCATCAATGTTGATGACTTGCAAAAGGAATTGTTTACCGATTCTGGTGCTGGTACAATGATCAGACGTGGCTACAAGCTTACTCAACATGATGATCTATCTCAACTAAATGTTGATTTACTTAAGAGTAGACTAGCCAATGAAGTTTCCAATGTTGAAACTTATTTGTCTTCATTAGAAGCTGGTGATTATGCTATTTACTGTGACGAACCAATGGAAGTTTTAGCTATTGTTACCGGAATCAAATCTAACAAGACTAATTTGAACAAATTGATTGTTTCCAAATCTGGATGGTTAAATAATATCAGTGAAAACGTTTTCAAACTTGTTAAAAATAATTACAAAGGCTTTTATTGGGTTGTTCCAGAAAAGAATGAAAACATTACATTTTTCTTTGACAAATCTGAAGGTTCTTATACCCATAATGGTAAGGTTTTATTCTGGTCTGGTATTGAAGACTTGAATGAAATTTCTTCTTTAATCTCTGCTTTTATTAATACTGAAACTACCTCTTCTACTGCTGGTATCTTTGCTAACAACAAGCCACAAGCTCGTGGCTTTCACACTTCTCGTCAAGTTATGAGAAAGTCTGTTGCCTTGATCGGTGCTAGAGGTTACACTGGCCAAAATTTGATTTCTTTAATTGACAATCACAGTGATTTAGATTTAGCTTACGTTTCTTCTCGTGAATTAGCTGGAAAGCCTTTGAGTATGTACAAAAAATCACAGGTTACCTATTCCAATTTATCAACTGAAGACATTACACAAATTGAAAGTAATGGAGAAATTGACATGTGGGTTATGGCACTTCCTAACAAGGTTTGTTTGCCTTTTGTTAAAGCAATTGAATCTGTAAAAGGTGGCAAGGGTAAGATTGTGGATTTATCTGCAGATTTCAGATTTGATATCACTGGAGACTGGACTTATGGTTTGCCAGAATTGAAGGATAGAGATGCCATTAAGAAAGCCTCGAAGATCTCTAATCCTGGTTGTTATGCTACATGTGCACAATTGTCATTAGCGCCATTAGTTGAATACGTTGATCCACAATCTAAACCAAACGTCTTTGGTGTTTCTGGTTACTCAGGCGCTGGTACTAAGCCAAGTAATAAAAACGATCCAAAATTCCTCAAGGATAATATTATTCCATATGCGTTAACGGATCATATTCATGAACGTGAAATTGGTTTCCAATTGGGTTCAAAAGTTGCATTCATGCCTCATGTTGGTGAATGGTTCCAAGGTATTGCGATGACTGTTAACATCCCATTAAAGGCAAACCATGGTTTAACTGCTGAAAATGTTGAACAACTTTACAATGAATTTTATAAGGGTGAACCATTAGTTAAGATCACTGGTGCTGAAGCTCCATTAGTAAGAGAAATCAGTGGCAAGCATGGCTGTTACATTGGTGGATTTAAACTAAGTGAAGCAGGTGATAGAATTGTTGTTGTTGGTGTTATTGATAATCTCTTGAAGGGTGCTGCTACTCAATGTATGCAAAACATCAATTTGGCCACTGGTTACGATGAATTAGAAGGTATTCCAAAATTCTAAGTAGTTTTAGTATTTTATAAAGTATATAAAAAAAGAAATATAAAAAGAAAGACGTAAACAACAGTGATAAAGTTCATAAATAATAAATTCAACAGATGCTTAATAAAGTTAATAAAGCTTTTTTAAAAAAAAAGTCATGCAATATCTAATCACGGTTTGTCTAATGCTGTATTTGCTCTATATTTTGAACAAAAAAAGAGTTGAATTTTCAGTCTGGTTTGATATGATTTTATTAAATAAAATTTAATGAAAAATCTAAATAAGTGATCAATTTACATCCTTACACATGCCTCTTTGTATATAATTGTTTTCTCTCAACTAAAATAACTTGTAAGTTATTTATTAATGTATTTTAACTTGATTTTGTAACTAACTATGCTAACCAAACAATATTGGTTCTAACAAAAACATACTTATCACTATAATTCTCAAGCCTAATCATATTATTTTTTTTTAAATTATAGAAATATATTCAATTATAGAAACGAATTGTAAACAGGCATTTAGTGGTATTTATTACCTTCTAGAAAAAAAGTATATTTAAAGATGAGTTAATAAAATTGTATCTATCATCTTGGGAAAAGTTTCATATGAGTTAACTATATAAATGACTCTTTTAATTTCAATCAAGTTACTAATGAAATAAACCTTTTTATTTGTCACCTTTATTAACAGAAAAAAAAATAGCAGATCTAAGCTAGTTATTATTATGCTCTATGTTTAAACACGAAGTCTTGTTTCAAGACATTTTTCAGGCAGAGTGAAAAAAAAATACTAAAACAAAACTTGAAAGTTTTATTGTTTTAGAAAGAACAAGGGCCAAGGATACAGTAATGAAGGTGTTCAAGTGTTGCTTGAAGTTGACCGTTAGAAATTTTCACACTTCATTGTGTGTAAATAAAGTTTCACCGAGTCTATACAACAACACAATGAAAATGAAGCCCCGTGTCAACAATCATGATCATCCAAACAAGAGAAATGCTATTAACAAGCGTGGATTAATATTAACAGGTTCTGAAAGAGATCAGAAATGGGCCAGGATAATTATGAATAAAGTTACCAGGTCTAAGCTTGGATCTCAAGTGGAACTAATCACTAATGAAGGGTTGGTGAAATGTGATATTAAGGAGTGTTTTAAGGATTTGGACCTACGTAAACAAGGTGTTATTATAGTTGGAGAATCAGATCATGGTGTTAAATTGAAGCTAGTTGATAGAGAGCTTGCTATGAAATCATACTCGGATTATCTGGCAAAATCCGTCACTGATTCTTTAAGAGCCAGCAATAACAAAGTTGTCAAAAAGCAAGACAAGAATAATAAAAAGGAAGATAACTTCAAAGGAAAAGTGGTTCAAGTTGGTTGGGGTATTACCTTGAATGATCTAGAAGCACAAAAGAGATTTGAAATTGAACGTCATTGGAAAAAGGGGTTTGATGTTGATATTGTTATTGATGATAGACGGATATTAGATAAGGAGAACGTTGGAGGAAATGTTTACAGAAGTAAAAAAGAACTAGACGAAATTGAAGCACTCCGTAGATCTAAGATTATTGTCAAGCTAGAGTCTCAACTGGAAGAGGTTGGTGCTAAATTTCAGATGGAGGGTGCTATCAATGGAAGACTGGTGATATCGGTAAAGGGTAACGAGAAGAAGGAATTGAGTAAGGAAGAAAAAAAGGCGCAAAAGGCTTTGGAAAAGGAAAAGCGTAGACTTAAGTTGGCAGAGAGGACCACAAAGGCTAACGCAGCTTAAGCTTAGACTTGTATATAGTGTGTTTTGACTTGTATTTAGTGAAAATTGAAGATTCATGAGCATATATTACGTCTCGTAGCCGGCTTGAAAATTTTCATCATGAAAAAATGAAGTTTTCCATGAAGAAAGACTGGAGTCATCCTTAAAAGTTAGCATTGAACACAGTATAGGGGATATGGATAGTGTTGAAATTGATTACGAAGCGCTTCCAGAGACATCGCCTCTTTTGCATCAACTAGCGGCTGGTGCTTTTGCCGGAATCATGGAGCATACTGTAATGTTTCCGATTGATTCAATCAAAACTAGAATGCAAACCTCTAAGATTGGTGCCGAAGAAAGTATTATAACGGCATTTACAAGGATCTCATCACTTGAAGGACCATTGGCTCTTTGGAGAGGTGTTTCTTCTGTTGTTATGGGTGCTGGACCGGCTCATGCAGTATATTATCTAGTTTTCGAATCTACTAAAACAACTCTTTGTAATAGATGGTACAATTTGGATAACAATATTGTTACTAGTGAAAGGTTTCCACTTGTTGCTGCAATTTCCGGTGTCTGTGCCACTATTACCAGTGATGCGTTAATGACTCCGTTTGATGTGATAAAACAAAGAATGCAAAATACTTCTAGTAGTGTTACGAATGCACTTCGTGTTTGTGGACATATTCAAAGAACTGAAGGTGTTCGTGCATTTTTCCTTAGTTATCCAACCACCTTGATTCTTTCTATTCCATTTGCTGCTTTGAATTTTGGTATATATGAATTTGCAAGTGATGTCTTGAATCCAAATCAAAATTACAATCCAATGGTTCATTGTGTTGCCGGTGGTGTTTCTGGAGCATTTGCAGCAGGTCTTACCACTCCATTAGATGTTATCAAAACTGCACTTCAAACTCAATCTGTCAAGGCAACTGGGTTTTTTAGTGCCATTAGTGCCTTGAAACAACAAGGTGGTTCACAAGTTTTCTTGAGGGGTCTTCGTCCAAGAGTCGTATTTAACGTACCTGCAACTGCAATTTCATGGACTGCATATGAAATGGCTAAAGCCTATTTGATGAACGATTAACGACTATTACCACTACAATGACATGAATAATATGAGATATATTCTAATATTGATTTACAATAATGCAATAGAATAGCCTTTAATCTTTTTTGTGGTACTTAAAAGAATAACCAAAACGACTGTATATACATTCTTGTTACTGATGCACAAAAATGTATATAATTTTCTTTTTGTTTTGCAATCATCAACGTCATATTAAAATATCAAAAAAAAACATTTCTAAAATTGCAATTGTTTAAGTAGATTAATTTCTATATAAAACAATTGTATTTATCTCCGACTTCCTACTATTACTCTCTCTATGTACATATTTATAATAATTTAAATGCTTAAAAAACCTATACGAAAAACCTCAATGTTCAAACTGTTAATAGAGAAAAGGTCCAGATAGTTGAAAAAAACCCGACAAAAGCAAAGAACGCCCATCTCCGTAGTTTGCGTTCTTCTTCGCTGCTCCGAAATGACGAAAAGATGTTTCTTATCGACTGGAATGTACCCATAGTTGTCAATATAAAAAGGTTATTTTTCTTCCGGCCAACTCCATAAACTTTTCAGCTTAATTCTCAAATTCTATCTTTTTTTCCTACTGTGGTTTATCATTATATAAAGGCAAAACAAGCTATGTTACACAGAGAATGGGCTATTTGGAACCAAATGAGGTTTGCCGACATATCTGAGAATAATTCAACAGAAGGTGAGGTTCAGGAAGAAAGTCAAGCTATGCTTTCAACAAAAAGAGATGCGTATGAAGATGCCAAGTCTCCTGATAATAAATATATCAATAGACTATCAAAATTCAAAATCCTTATTTATTTAGTGTTGCTGGTTCCAATCATTATTAACTTTGCTCCAATATCATTCTTTAAGTCTTGTTGTGATGATAGTATGATTAACGGTAACAATTTTTCAAAGTTGGCTTTGTTTGCCATTAATGATAACGCTCAATCGGCCAGTGCCGAGTTCTTTACTGTTGACAATAGTAATGAAACTGATGTTATTCATGAAGTCATTGAAATTCCATTTTTTCCAGATGACGATCTTTCGTCACTTGGTGTTCCGGTTTGGTCCGTTCAATTACTCAACCAAACTTTTGGACAATCATGGGGTCATGTTTCAAATGTTTCTTATACTCCACCTCCTTCTAACGTCACGTTTAACAAAATTATTTTAACTCTTGATACTAAGATTGATGGCATTCAATATGATAGATTAGTCAATATCTATCTCGATGATGTTGAAATTTGGAGATCTTCAACGATTGAACCTGCTGGTAAACTATCCCATTCATTTGCTCAAAAGGATGTTTCAATGTACTTACCATTATTCAATTCTAGCTCTGAATTGAAATTTCAACTAGATAATATTATCAACACTAAATTGACTGGTTCTTTTGAGGTTGCCTTGGATGCCAAATTTTATTACATTCCTAATAAATTTCACACAAATTACCCTTCAAAAGTTGAAAACTTGTTAAAGGTTAAACATTCGTCTGATGGCTCAATCATTCACTTTCCAAATGTTAAGCCAAATACTAAGCTTCCAACTCTTAACGCAAATACTACTAAGGTTGAATTATTTGTGACCACTTCTGGTAATGCTGAAGAAGAATTTTGGTATTCCAATGTGCTAGATCAGTTTAAACACACATTTGATCTTAATAACCATAAGTTACTCGGTCATGGCTCTTGTAGATTAGTTAATGTTTTTCTAGATGGTACTAGAATTCATACTGCTAATCCAAAACCAGTAGTCTTCTCAGGTGGTATTTCACCTGCTCTTTGGAATCCAATAGTTTCAAATGGCGCTTTTCATATCGACCCTCTTGTGATTGATTTAACTGCTGTTTTACCATGGATTTGGGATTCTCCTAACTCTGAACTATCCATCGAGATCTCTAATTGTATTGATGATGATGAAAAAACCGTTCTAAAAAGTGGAATTGGCTCTAATTGGATTACTTCCGCTTCTTTATCAATTTGGGAAGATGCTGAAGTTGTTGAATCATTTGGTAACGTATTATCTTTTGATAATTCTACAAAGGTCAAGGCCTTCGGAATTTCTCCTCCTTTTTCAGGTGTCTTGAATCAAATAATCACTGCTGAATATTCTAATTCCCTTTCTACAAATTTAACTTATGTTTACAAAAATGGCACTGAGTCTAATATTATTAAGGAGGTGTTTAACAATGTGAATCAAACTTCTATGGCATTTATTTCTAAATTTGGTGATTCTCAATCTGTTGTTCTTATCCCAAAGACTAATGATACATTTACTTACTTGGATGCTGATTATAATGTTTTACACGAGTTAGAATTTTTACAATCTTCTCCATTATCAGTCAATCTTTTATCAATACCCCCAAAGAGTGCTAAAATGAGTATTCCTTCTCAAAATCCACTAGATATTAACCTCGATGTTAATATTACCAAATCATACCATTTTGCAATGAAATATGATGGTGTAAAACGATTGAATATAAAGGCTAAGGAAAATGGTACATCTTCTTTTACCATTTCTCCAGATGGTAATTTTGGAACTGGTGTGATGGAACATAATTATACTTTTTTGAACCCAATTGGGGAATTGTACCAAAGACACGCCTTAGCTGCTAACGGTACTCTTATTTCTGATGATACAACTATCAGCCCAAAAGTTAAATCTTTCGAAGATAATCAAATTTTATTTGACGATTTATTAACTGAAGATCAATTTACTAAAATTGAAGAATTATTAGGTTGTCATTCTAAATCGTTTTTCAATAAACTTTTAATTTGATGTTTGTATTAGTGTTTTTCTTTTATTATTTTCAAAGTTTCTTTTTTGTAGCTGTTCTTTTACTGTTTACATTTTTGATTGTATAACATTTCTTTTATTTTTCTTTTGTAATTCAACCATAACTACTAAAAGATACGAAATAAATAATCTTTACTGGAAAGATATAAAAAAATAAAGTACGATAAAACCAATTAAAAATAAAATTAAACAAAACACAAATCCATATTGAAATAAATGATACCAAGTTATCTCTTAATGAATGTTTCAACAGTTGTTTTTAAATAACTATCATAAGAAGAATCACCAGTATCACTTTTGCTTGCTTCATATCGTCTTGATTCATTATCTTTATCATTTTTAGCTGATGTTGGTGCATTAGAGTACATGGCAACTTCTTTCCAGAATGCTTCTTCATCATCATCATCATAACTTTTATTAATTCCATCACCTAAAACTCGCTCTAAATCCATATCCACTAAAGTCGTTGGTGATTGCTTTTCAATTTCAGATTCTGAACTTGAGGAAGTTTTGGAATTAAAAAAGAATGTATTAGCTTGCGATGTTGGTGTTGGGGAATTAATAGAAGAATTGGCCCACATAGCTGTCATTGGTAAAGAAAGAGCAATAAGGGCAGTACCAAGAGATGAAAGTGCTTGAGATGAGTATCTATCAGATTCACTAAATCCATTGAATGAAATTAAAACTAGAATCATTGGAATAATCATTGTTTGGAATGACATAATCAATAGAATATGAAACAAGTTAAACTGCTTAAGACCCAATGATCTTCTAGTACGAACTGCTAATGCTAATTTGATGACTAATAATGCGCAAACCAAACAAGTTGACGTGATAAACAGAATTAACGGATCATTGACCAAATAAGAATCCATAGTATAGTCCTCACTAAACATTGACTTATTAGATTCAACCATGTAAATAAAATACAATACAACGGTAGCAAAACCTAGCGCACCAGAAAGACAGGTAGCACCATAACAGAGCCATTTCATAAAATTTTGTGGAGATTCAAAAATAATCCAAACCTGATAAGTTTGGGAAATTTGAATAGAAGCAACTAATAAAGTATAGAACACATTTGATGCCACAATAATATTAGTATTATTTCTATTCATAAAATTTGAATTAGTGAATGTGTATCCAAGAGAATTATATTGATCTGTTAAGGCCACTGAGTATATTATAGACTGAATTAATAAGAGTAAAAGACATATCATATTCAAAACAAAGATTGGTGATTTTTTTTTCTTGGTAACTAAATAAGTTGTTGGTAATGCAATACATGACATACCAATTCTAGCTCCATATACTATAGCAAACACAACAATTGTTCTGAAATATGAATCCAAATCTCCAAACGTAATTTCTTGTTCTCCCAATATTGTTGTAAAATTAATCAAAATTTCAGATGGATTTTCAGTAAAGTTTCCATCAAAGCTGTAAGTATCATTCATGCTGGAGTTTTAGCAATAACAATGTTCAGTCAAATATATAACAAAGAAAGAGATAAAGCTTTCAGAGATAGGTTGTGTAAATAATCATTTCATATGGATATATTCCTACTTTTAAGGGTTCCTTATAAAAAAGTTTCAAATTTTGATTCATATGCTCCAAATTTCCGTTTTTGGAAGCAGCAATGAAATCTTCAAAATGTACTCAAATAATTTTTTTTCACCCGTTAAAACCTGTTATCTCATATAATATAGTCATCATTAAATGATTCCCATTGCTTTAATTTCACTATATGTCTCATAGTTGGCCTGCCATGGGGACAATTCCACGGTTTATCTAAATTTGAAAGGTTTCTTATAATGTTAACCATTTTTGAATGAGAAAGTGACTTGCCAATCATGATACTAGACCTACATGCTCGCATAGCAAACATTGACCTCACTTTAGTTGGTCTCACAGTATTTGGTAATTTTTGTGAAGTTGTTTGTTCTTGAAGTAAGTGGATTAGCTCATGCAAATCGGATAGAGTAAAAATTGTAAATTTGGAATATGGTAGCGCTAATAGATATATCTTTTCCGTTTGTGATTCGTCATTATGTTCAAATTTGAACTGAAATCCATTTTGTTCAAAAACTTTCAAATGTGTTGAAATTGTCAACTTATCAATGGAATTTAAATCTAATAATTCGGGAATAACTAATCTTTGAGAATTTATAATAGTTTCTTTACTTAGTTTCTCAAAATTGAATTTTTCATCACTTGCATGCTGATCAACAATAAATATGTCTTGAGTTTTTGGATTAATAACTAATATAAATCCTTTGTTAAATTGTCCAATTATTTTCATCTCTAAAAAATCTTTTTTATGAACACTTAGAGTGAGTTGTCGCTCACATTCATCATTGTTCAATATATCAGTAGGTTCAACAAATGAAGAATCTGGTTTATTCTCAATTATTATTGGTAGATGCAATTTATCAGTGGATAGATGATAAGTAATTGTTTGATCGATTCTACAATTGTCAAAAGTTACATCCTGTTTTATTAGATGATCAGACGATGTTGAATTTGATTTTTTAGAAAATTCTTCTTGTGTATGAAAACCTTTCATTATATCTTGTTCACTATGAACATTTTCGTCTAAATGAGAAGAAATTTCTTGAGCTTGAATTTCTGTTTGATTATTATCTTCAACTTTTTTGTCAATATCTAAATTAAAGTCGTTTAATGGTAACTGTGATGATTTTACACTTATTTGGCTCATAATAAGCTCTTCTTCTTGTAATTCATTCTGAAAATCATTATCATCCACTTCGTTTGAAATATCATCAAAAACTATATTATTATCATCATCATTATTTTGGACAAAATCAGGCAGTTCAGTTTGAGTTACATTGCATTGATTTTGATTTTGATTTTGATTTTGATTTTCATCATAATATTCAACATCCTTACCATGAAGTTTTACACAGCCACTTTTTCTAATTGATTCCACTTCAAGAACTTCAACTTCGGACTCTTTTTTATCTGCATCCTGCTCTCCGACAGTACCATAGGGAGAAATATATGAATCTAAACTTAATTGCTTTTGTGAATTTCTCACCTTAATTACATCCGTAGCAGATCTATTAAGTGGAATAATATAATTATCTTCTTGATTCCAACTTTGTTCTAGTAAATAAGCTAATTCTGCAAGTAGAACTTGCTCTATTTTGTTATCTAGCATGACTATACTCTTGTCTGGAGTTACATTAACATCTAATAAGTTGTTATTGATAGTAAAATTTAAAACAATGAATGGTGATTGTAAATAATTAAACTTTTTATAACTTTCATTGGCAACTTTCAAAACGCTTTTCCATTCTACTGGCCTATTATTAATATAAATAAATTGTCTATCTTTGCTTGATCTACCGTTACCAAATGAAGAGTTTGAAACTAGTCCATTGATGAGTATATTTTTAGATTTATCATCATCATCATATTCTAATTTACCAAAAAACTCTTCGACTCCCTGTAACCCCATTGATCCATATACGTTAATGACATTATCCTTGATTTGTTTATTAGAGTTAGAATTTAATAATAATTTTCTGGGCTTATTATTTTCTAAATGGTGAACAAGAATTCTAGTATCTGACAAAACGATCAAATAAGGCAATACACAGTTTAACATTCGTTGCAATTCCCTTTTAAAATTCTTTTGTAAGTTAAGTTTTCTAACAGGTAGGTTCTTGAAAATATCTAAGATTTTAATTGTTGTACCCTTTGGATGACTAATACCTTCCTTGCTAATCAACACTCCGTTATTATTATATTTCAAACACCAACCACTTGGAGCTGATTTTTCTGTTGCTGTTTTAATTTCTAATTGTGACATGCTGGCAATTGCATTCAAAGCTTCACCTCTAAAACCCAAAGTTGACACGCTTGTCAATTCGTCAAAGTTTGCTAATTTAGAAGTATAATTTTTCAAAGCAATACTTTCAAAATCTTCGACATCAATACCAGTTCCATTGTCATTGATTTCAATATACTCTAGTTTAGAACTATTAGATTTGATCGTAATTGAAATTGATTTAGCCCTAGCATCTAGACAATTTTCTAAAAGCTCTTTAACGATGGATTGTAAGTCAACAATAACTTGTCCAGATGTTATATTATGAACCACATCCTTTCCAATCTCTCGAATCATTTATATAAATATATTGATAATTTTAGTAAATGAAGTAAATATTACGCGTCAATATTAAAGATTAAATATCAAATATTAGTGTCTTAAAAATGACTCCTGATATCCCAAAATTACTTCTTGATACATTATTATACACACTTGAACATGGATTAAAACATTTGAATATCTATCCTCCGGAATCGTATAAAAAGGTGGTGTTTTTTGGAATACAAGTCGATCATAATAGACATCCAGAAGTTGAACAATACTTGATTGGCTTAAGGAAAGAACTAGATAAGTTAATTCAAAGACAACGACTAGGACGTATCTGGATTGATTTTAATATGGTAGATGGCTCTGTTGTTTCGATTGGGGTTTCATTTGGTGAATTATTTTTAAATGATGGACGTGGAATTGGTTGGAGAGTTATTGGCGCTCCATCAAAGAGAGACTCTTGGATAACAGTTGTAGCAGGTCTAAAAACTTGGTTAATTAGTTTACTGTCAGAAATTGATCAGATTCAAGGAAAAGCATTAGATTTTGATATTCGAATATCAAGCGTTCCCGATGATGATTTATTATTTGATGAACATTGGGGATTAGATTCTTACTTTGATCCAACTAGATTAATTAATGATCAAACAAAGGTTTTAAGCATGCAACAAATACCAGATTTAAATGTTAATTTAGGGAATGATGGAAATTTAAAATTACATAGTTATATAGTTAAAAGGGTTAAATGAAATGAAGTCTGCTTTTTCATTTTTAATATTTATTCTTTTTGTTAACAGTAGACGAACTAAGTTTTTTAGTGGTTTAGTTAATCTTATCAGCTAATCTAGTGGAATGATTTTCATAATCTCTCCAACCTCTTGAATAGCCCATGAGACCAACTGTATGCATGGTTCCCCCTAATGCACCATTGACCCAACATATTAATAAAACAACACAAATTATATCAAATAACCCATGAATGAAAAACAAGTGTCTTGTACCAAACATAACACAATAAAATGCCATATATGATAATAAGATTAAAAGCGAAATTTGCAAAAATGAGATAACAATTGGCGAATCCAAATGTTTTGGGCTATTTGATTTTTCTTCTTCTTCTTTTTCTTGTCCTTCTTCTTCCTCTAATTCTAATTTAATCTTATCGATGCCAACATTGGTATTTCTATTGCATGCTAATACAACCAGAATAATAGGTAAAACAGCTAAGACATTATGATGACTCGAAAATGGTGTTGTCCATTTTAATGATATATTATGTAACCAAACAATTAAAATTGGTACTTGAATTGGTAAGATCCAGAGTAACATCATAAAAATAGTTAGATTAAAGTTCATTTGTGAATTCGATGCTTTCATATTTAACTTTTGCTCAGCTTTT
Organism: Saturnispora saitoi; assembly: GCA_030579535.1. NCBI lineage: Eukaryota > Fungi > Ascomycota > Pichiomycetes > Pichiales > Pichiaceae > Saturnispora > Saturnispora saitoi. Next base: position 463,087 of record JAKTRF010000008.1, on the reverse strand, counting down.
TCATTAAAATTATATTCAATTGCTCTATCATTATTAACACTCAATCTTAGAATCCCAACAACATGTGTAAAAAAAACTACCATATAAGCAAACTGATATGGAAAATAAAGTAAAACCAGTATGGTAATGGTAATGACGCCAAATGATCTTCTGATTCTTCCTTTAATTGTAAATCCCAATTTTAAAAAGATCACGCTTAATAAATAAGTAATGAAATTCAAGGGCAGAGAAATCAATTGAACTAAAATATTTTTTGTTGTCTTATTGTTTTTACTTGGTTTAAGAATGAAATGAACAACAAATACAATAAAATCCTTCAAGGAATTCATCGTATTAAAAACAATGTAATTTAGAATAATAGATGCACAAAACATCATTGGACCATAAAACCATAAATTTAGTTCATCAATACCAAGAAAATTCCAATTAACACTCATGTTTTTTGGCAATAATTTCCAATCGGGAGAAGGAACAGGATCAAGCAAAGAAAAAAAAGGACCCAATGTTGAGGAGGATGATAATGGACCTGCTAATGAAAATGCAATAATTAAGGCAATAAATAATCTACCAGAGCAAAGTCTGTTTAATGCTTCCACAAAAGATGGAAATTCATTTTTTTCAAAATACATCCAATCTATTAATTGTATGATGAAGCAAGAAACACAAACAAATAATGGAAAACCAATAATTGAAAGTCTGTATTTTAATACAACCAATGAAAAAGTTGTAAACCAATCAATAGACAGATATATATCCATAATTTCATCTGATTGACTGTCAGAAATTACTTTTAATTTTAAATTATTGCCACCATTTTTTGGAATCGGAACATATGGGGATTCACCATTGATAAGAATATTTAAAACACGATCTTCGTCTATACCAATGTGCCATTTTAATTCACCTGGAATATGTTGTCCTATTAAAGGAGAAAATCTTTCTTTTGAAGATCTCTTGTATCTGACATCTAAATGATATGCTAACAAACCTGATTTAACAGAAGGAACATTGACATCAACTATAGAACAGCAATGAGGAGCAAGGGTGATATCTGCACCCTTTGTTATCAACTCCCAAAGAGAAGAAGTACCCAAAACTTCATGGCAGACATCATTTAACTCCATATCGGCAACAATGAAATCACCATTGTCAGAATTAGTTAAGAAATCGGATGATGTACTGACAACAACAGTGTTATATTTAGAAAGAATAGAAGGAGGAATTTCTAAAGAATAAAATGGTGATTCTGGACCCTTGAAGCAAGAGTCACCTAAACCATTAATGCCAGTCTGAGATTTTGGAATCATATTAATTGACTCATCAATAGATATACATTCTAATTCAACATACTGTTTTGTAGATGTAGTTGTATAATCAAATACGTATTCATATAAATCTACTGAATCAGTATTGGAAGAAGAAGAAGCAGTTTTGCAAAGCAAAATACTAAGAGCTCCCGGATCATCAATTGAAAAGTCAGCAATATGAACAGGTTTTAATGAAGAAACAAAATTAAATTTAAACTCAATTTCTTCTTTTGGAATATAAAAAACTTGCATTTGTGGTGTTCCAGTATCCCTTTTAATGATCTTTTTGGAATTAATTGGTTGAACTGCTTTTTGATTTGAAGATTCTATCAGTTGCTTATAATCAAATTTAACTAAATAAGGTAAGTGCTTATATTTGTTAATATCATCTGGTAAAGTTAAATCAGCATCAAAATTTGTTAATAAGTGACGTTTAAACACTTTCATACGTTCTTTAAGTGGTAAAGTTTGTTGAGGAGATTTTTTATCAACAATTTCTAAAAGCATTTTAGCAACAACATGACGCAGTTGATCACACCAAACAATTGCCAAATGATCAATAGCAGACCAGACACCTGGTATACCCGTTGTTGAAACTGTTAAACCATTTGAAGCGGGAACAATTCCATCTAATGATGTATAATCAGCAGGCAAAGTAGTATCAAGATAACCACCAGTGATAGAAAGAATAGAAACATTCTCTAACCTCTTTTTTGCCACCTTAGTTAATTTTTCATCATAAATAGAACCATTATAAAACCCCAATCTCCAAAAGTTATCAGTTAATGTGAAAACTTGAAGTAAATCACCATCAAATGTAGTGGGTGCGGCTGAGTGAGGCGCAGAAAGTGTTAAAATTGTATTAACAGAATCAGGTAAATAGTTAGGTAGGCTTAACATAACCCTGGCAACTATACCACCCATTGAATGCCCTAACAAAATAACAGACCTTGGTGGATTTTCATTGTGTTTATAAAGTGATAAAATAAATTTAATAGCTTCATTAAGATATTGTGCTTGATCAAGCATTGTTCTTCCATGAAATGCTGTAAAGTCTTCATTAAAATCAGCAGAAAAAAAGTCTAGTTTATTTGAAAACAAATGATTATTATTATGATATTGAATTGTTGATTCTGAGGCAATTGACCTTACTTGTTTAAAACTTCCGGCATTTCCTGGAATAAAAAGCACCGGCGTCCCATCTAGTGTGAAAGAATGTCGTCCTGGGTCTGGAATTACATCTCTTCCTTGTTCTCTGTACAAATAAAGAGAATATTTGTTAGCTAACGGTGTATGAGTGTCGTCAAATGCGTTAAGTTTAGCGTACGCAGGCGACATTGCCACGGCACGACATGAGTTTTGATTGGGTCCGGATAACTTTGTGTTGAAACTCACAAACACCAGCACCATCCATGCTAAGGCAACAAGCGATACAACTCGTACCAACAGCGCCATTGCACGTGTGAAGTGCTTTTTTCCTTAACTTTTTTACTGATACTCTAAAGAGGAAAAAAAAAAGTGTTGATAATTTTTCTTTATACTGAAACGCTCATTGGACAAATTCAACTTATCAACTATAAACCAACAAAGAGTATTTTCCTATTTTAATTTTTAACTTATTAATAATTCTTTTAATATATACTTTATTTTTCTTCTAAATTATTTTAAAATCTAATAATTTTAGTTTTCCCTTTTATTTAGCTATATAACTTACCTTTCGCACTTACCCTTGACTCTACATATAGTATACAATATACTCTGTACCAACCTTTATAACTTTATTATACATAACTATATATATTCGCACCATACTTAACCCTCATTGACAATAAGCGGTCTTTAGTATAGGGACCGGTTAGTATGGCATGTCCAAAAGTAAAGATGTATTTAAGTGGGCTGTCAAAACCACAGTTAACATTATTAGATAAAGTGGCTTTTTCATCATTAACTAAGTATTATAATTAAAACATGCTTGATAAATCATCTGTATCAAAACCAAATTGTAGCAATTGGCTTTCTAGGTTGTTTAGTAACTTAAGAAGCTGGACTGTGACTTTTTTTAACTGGTTAACATCCCCATTTGTGACTAAAAGGGCATTTGGTGTTATCGATAAGGTTATTGTGTACCCAATCAAGGGATTACCAGGTATTCAAACAGATAAATGGCACGTTGATAGGTTTGGTTTATTAGGTAACCACCAATATACGTTGGCATTATTTGATAAGGAATCTAATGGTTACAAAGAAGTTGAATTGGATACTAGAATTATTACTAACGTTGATATTGAAGATGAAACTTCTAGATTTATTTTCAAATATGGAATTAATGAAGGTCATTTCAAATTACCATTCCATGCTAATAGTAATTATGTGCAATCTAATTCTTCTAATGGCGGTAAACTTGTTGACATTGATGGTTATTCAGGCTACGTTATTGATAAGACATTGCCTAGTGATTTCCTTGAATTGTTTGATTTGCCAAGTGAAACTGTGTTGATTTCTGTTTCTAATGATACTAAAGAGCAAACACCATTGCTCTTAGCTAGTTCAGAAGCTGAAATTGATTATACAATTCATCAGCCAAGTATTTTATTAACCGATGTTAAATTACCATTTATTGCAGATAAACTTTCTATTGCCAATACTAGCTTCCACAAGAACATTCTAGAACTTACAACACCTCCAGTCCCAATTGACAAGGGTTCTGGTGCTTATTATTCGATTACTACTTTTAATTATGATATTGAAAGTGGCTCTAAAGTGTATAAGGAATAAGGTATGTTGATTAACTCTTGTATTTTGTGTTTTCGACTTATTCTTTTTTTCCTTTAACATTTCATACAAATTAGTTTATAAAGTGTATAAATGTACATTTAAGGCCATCATAGTCTTAAAGTACTAAAATAAATGAAACTTTTATTCAATTTTGTACATTTTAGAGGGGTTACCCTCTCTTAAGACATTGTAATTGACAAAAATTTTTCATGAAAGAAAAAAAATAAAAGTTGATGATATATATTCTATATATCAGTGAAATAGATTCCGCTGAATTCAATCTAATAGAATCATGTCAAGACGTTCACAAAATATTAACTCCCTTGTTAGGGGTAGAATTCGTCCTTCTATGAACAAGCATATCTTGTTCAATCTTTACAAGAAGTCAAAGCCAAATTTTAGAAACATGACACTTTACCAACAGAAATGGGCATCCAAACAAGAAACTAGAGCTTACCATGGTGAACATATCAGAGAATCTAGATGGCAGAGTTTATTTGAAAAGAAACTTGAAGGTGTTGCTCAATTGGACGCTTCTTTGAAAGGTGAATCAGTGCCAACGCCTATGGTAAATCAAACTTATGCACCATTAGAAAGGAGATTGGATTATGCTGTCTTTAGAGCATTGTTTTCTTCGTCTGTTAGACAAGCTAAGAAGTTTATTTTGAATGGTCATGTTACTGTTAATAATGTTGTCATTAAACATCCTGGTTATACATTGTCTCCTGGTGATGTTTTTTCAGTGGAACCAGAAAGAGTATTAGAGGCGTTAGGTGCCAAAAAACCATCTTTAAAGCAATCTTATAAAGTTGATAAATTTCAAGTCATTAAGTGGCAAGAATATGTTAACTCAGTCAAGGAAAATCCAAGACAAGTTTGGTCAAAGAAATTAGATAAACAAAAGAAATTACAATCCCTTTATGCTAATTATCTTGTTGATGGTGTTCATCCTAAAATCACAAATGGTGGCGCGTTTAATAATAGAATTGAAAGTATGGAAAAGTATAAATTATCAAAGATGAAGGAAGTTCAAAATTCCATTACTAGAATTTCTGTTTTATCCGATATCATCAAAGCAGTTGCGCAAAATAAGGATGCTGAATTGAAATCAAATATTTTTGAAAGTCAGTTTGGTGCTGCCTTAGCTCAAAAATGTCTTCATATTGCTGAATCTTTACCAAATGCTATTTTCAATTTAGATCCAAAATCTCAATCTGATGAAATTAATAAAATTATTCCAACTTATAAAGAAGGTAAGCCTGTTGGTGATTTTTATAATGATACCAAGATGAAGAAGGTGCGTCAATTGGTTAATGAACTAAACTCTCTTTATTTGGACAAAGTTAGACAAGATTTTACTGAAAAACCACTAAGTGAAACAGAATTGATTTCATTATGGTCAAAGAATTTGAAGAAGCATCCTAAGATTCCTGAGTGGTCTGAAGTTGAAGAAAAGGGCTCATATAACGTTCATTTACCTTGGCAAAAAGGTATGCATGGATTAAACGATGCTTCTAAATCTTTCTTCACTCCTTGGAAACCAAGACAATTCCTTCCAGTTTTTGCTGTTTTACCAAAACATATTGAAGTTTCCTTTGCTACTTGTCATGCTGTTTACTTAAGACACCCAGTTGCTAGACCTGGTGAATCTGAAGTTATTTCTCCATACGATGAAGATATTCATGAAAGAGCTTACATGTACTACGTCAAGAACGGTATGTAATCAGAAAAATACTCAAAAATATGTTAATAAAACCTGTTAATTAGATTTTTTTCGTAAAGGTTACTTATTATATCTTTTATAAATAGCCATATCACTTCATGTATATAATATATATTATCCTATTTAATTAAAAATGAATCATACAACTTGCTGGTTTGCTATAAACCTGAATTAATATTAGGTTGAAAATTTCTACTTTACTTGCACGCTTGGATCATATATACTAGTAAATATGAAAGCAAAATTATCTGCTATTATAAGCAGATTATCTAAAGTAATGCCCATGAAGCAAGCTGTACAAGAATCTAGATACATTAGACGTGAACTAGATCAATCAAAATGGATCCTAGCTGCTGATAGAAGATCGCAATTGGAACCTTTACAATATATACTAGGAAATCAACCATTTGGATCTAATTTAGATTTGATTTGCAAACCAGGGGTTTTAATACCCAGATTAGATACAGAATCGTGGGTTATGAATTTAGCACAGTGTTTAAAGTCTACTGATGAAAATATCAATTTAATTGATTATTGTTCTGGATCTGGTTGCGTTGGCCTGGGATTGTTAAGCGAATTACCAAATATATCAACATTGTCATCATTCGATATAAGTGATAACGCCATTAAGTTAACAGAGGAAAACTTTTGTAGAAATGAAGCCCATTTTCCTATTCGAACAAAAGTTCGTATTGAAAAGAGTGATATATTAAAAAGAGAGTTTAATGCTTTATTACAAGATCCAGTTGATAGTATCAATTTATTAGTCTCCAATCCTCCCTATATTCCAAATGATCATATGAATGTAACTCATGGCGTAGAGCAATCAGTTTTAAAGTATGAACCACATCTAGCTCTTATTGGTGATTTAGAATTTTATGAAGCACTTTGTGATATATTGCAACAAAACCAGAACCTAAATGGATTTGTTTTTGAGTTAGGTTATACACATCAAGCAGAATACGTTATAAATACGATGCGTAAACTGGGATGGACAGTTGGGATTAAACACGATGATAATGAAAGACTTCGTTGTGTCATTGGATGGAAAACTGAACATTTAAATTGTTTTAATCAATTTATTGATCAGGATGTTTTGATTTGATAAAACAAACATAGTTCAATGTGTAAATTAGTTAGAATACATATGTACATACAACAATATATAGAGATGAACTGAAAACATGAGAAAAATACATTTTCTTAATTAGCTTTCTGTGATGTTATATCAATATCTTCTTGCTTTGAATCCACCTCGTCAACAGGCGTAGGTTCGATTTTCTTTTTCTTATTAGTAAATCTACCAACCGCTTGTGGGTTTTCAAGTGGAAAGACAGTAATACCCATTAAAATATAACCGGCAGGAGGTCTAGATGTCATTAATGGGTGAATTTTACCTGGGACTGTTTGGTATAGACGAACAGAAGTGTGGTGAATGTTAGGTAACAAAACTCTCTTATCCCTCAAAAGAGAATGATTCAAATCAACAAGTATTTCTCTATGTAATGAATAAACAACAATTGGTGAAGAACCTGATAATCTTGGAATAATTCTTGGAACAAAGGTTGTTGGATTTAAAGTAGATACATAAATCAATGCATCAAATCCATTTTCTAATACTTTGTCCATAGCTTTATTAATCATTTGAAATCTCTTAAATTTTCTATTATATTGTGTAAGTTTAACTTGCGGTAATTCCTTAATTTGAGCATCATTCAATACAGTGAATTCTGGTCTTTCTGTTGATGGGTGAAGAAATTGTAAAACATTGATAGGATAAAGAACTTCATCAAGTAAGTCTTGGTTAGACCAACGTGTCATGTTAAGTAAATGCAATGATGGTTGATCATTCTCATGAATTAGCGTTATAGAACCTTGACCGTTCATTCTTTCTAACATAGCATATACAATAAGACCACCAGTTTCATCAATAACCAAATAATCTCCACCAGGCATAACATTACCAAGAGACATTATCATACCAAGTGTTTCAATAGAAAGACCCATGATTTTCAGTGGTTCCTTATCATGATAGATATATTGTAAGATTGCATTGGGTGTTAATTCGTCAATGGAGAACCTTCTTGCAAATTTCTTTTGCTTTCTTGTTAAATACTTTTCTTGAGAGTAACTAGTCTTTTTATCAAAAGAATCGTGATTTTTGATCATTGTATCAATGATTTCTTTGGTAACTTCGTTACCACCCTTTTTCAATTTCAAAGCTTCAATTTCTTCAATTGTCATTCTTTGCGCATTGGTATTAGCACAAAGTTCTCTATTATCATTTGAACTGCTAAAGTCATCTGTTGACAAATCAGCATCTAATTTTGCAATAGGAACAATTTTTGAATCTGATTCAATTTCAAATGATTGACCATATGGATGCCCAATAATATCTGTAACTTCAAAACTTCCAAATTTTCCCAAATTCACAACACCACTCTCATTCACTTCCACTATCTTATGCAGACCACTAGGAAGAGTTACTAGCACGTGATCATTCAGTTTAACAGACATTCTATATAATTCTTAGATGATATTCCCAATTAGGAACAAGTGAAAAATTTTGAAAATTTTTTTTTTTTTTTTCAAATGTTAGATTCCCTAAATGTAAAGAATTTCCTTTCATCTTTTATTATAAAACATCAGGTATCGGAATGGGTAGAAGAGCTAAGAACAAGCAAGGATTGCCACCTACTTTAGACGAGTTTCAAAGTGCTAAAGCTAAAAAGGAGGAAAAAAAACTAAAGAGAACTGCCCCTGTTTCTAAATCTGACAAACCAGCTAAAAAATCTAGAAAATCTAAAAAGGTTGAAGAAGATGAAGAAGACGCTGAAATTCCTAACTCTGTTCCTCAAGTTGATTACGAAGAATTAGCTAAGGCCAAGAAATCTCTTTTCGATTCAGATGAGGAAGAAGAAGAAGAAGAAGAAGCTGAAAATAATTTTGAAACTTTAGATGATTTGGACGTTGAAGATGATGAATATGATGAAGATGGTGCTCCAAAGGACAAGCCAATGTTTTCAGATGATGAGGAATATTCAGATGATGAAATTGAAAAAGTCAATGCCGCTAATATGGAAGCCTATTCTAAGATCTTAGATGAAGAAGCCGAACAAGAAGCAATTGAAGCTGAACAAGAATTACAAGGTGTAAATCAAATTCAACCAAGAGCTCAAATTTTGCATCCTGTTGATGGCGAATATGATGATGCCAAAGACAGAGATGTTACTTTTGTTAGAACGAGAATGTTAGAAATTGTTAAAGTTTTAGAAAATTTCAAGGAATTAGCTGAAGAAGGTAGATCTAGATCAGAACATGTTGATCAATTAATTAAAGATATTTGTGAATATTTTGGTTATACACCATATTTGGCAGAAAAACTCTTCAATCTATTTTCTCCTTCCGAAGCTATTGAATTTTTTGAAGCCAACGAAATTCATCGTCCAATTACTATTAGAACAAATACACTTTTAACAACGAGAAGAAATTTAGCTCAAGCTCTTGTTAATAGAGGTGTTAACTTGCAACCAATTGGTCCTTGGACTAAAGTAGGTTTACAAATTTTTGATTCTCAGGTTCCAATTGGTGCCACTCCTGAATATCTTTCTGGTGATTATATTCTTCAAGCAGCTTCTTCCTTTTTACCTGTTATGGCACTTGATCCACAAGAAAATGAACGTGTTTTGGATATGGCTGCTGCTCCAGGTGGTAAGACAACATATATTTCTGCATTAATGAAAAATACTGGTTGTCTTTTTGCCAACGATTCTAATAAGGCTCGTACAAAATCTCTTATTGCTAATATTCATAGATTAAATTGTACAAACACTATTGTTTGTAATTATGATGCTAGAGAATTTCCTAAGGTAATTGGTGGATTTGATAGAATTCTTTTGGATGCACCATGTTCAGGTACTGGTGTTATTGGTAAGGATCAAAGTGTTAAGGTTAACCGTACACCAAAGGATTTTATTGAAATTCCTCACTTACAAAAGCAATTGCTTTTGAGTGCCATTGATTCTGTTGACTGTAATTCTGAAAAAGGTGGTATCATTGTTTACTCCACATGTTCTGTTATGGTTGAAGAAAACGAAGCTGTTGTTAATTATGCTCTTAGGAAAAGACCTAATGTTAAATTAGTTGAAACTGGACTTGCTATTGGTAAGGAAGGTTTCACTTCTTTCAGAGGTAAGAACTTTGATACAAGTATTAAATTGACTAGAAGATATTACCCTCACGTGTATAATGTTGATGGTTTCTACGTTGCTAAGTTTAAGAAGACTGGTCCTTCTCCATTTGATAAATCCAAGGCAGGTGCTGGCGAAAAGGAAAGAGTTGCCAGAGAAGAATTAGAAAAGGAAGGTCTCATTAAGGATGATTTTGCTACTTTTGAAGCCGAAGAAGACAGAGACATTATGAAATCCGCTATTGAAAGATCCATGAAGAAGAGAGGTGTTGATTCTAGAAAGGTTGATTTGGATGCCAAGTTGGATAAATTAAGTAAGGAGAAGAAATAAATTTATAAGAAATATAATTAGGGTATGTATACTCATGGATTATGAGTTCAAAAATCATATAACATATGTAATAAACAGAATCAAATAAATCGAATTATTTTGGATAGTTAACTTTGTACTATCAATGTTGGCTCTTATTAATGTCATTAATGTATTATGTAGTTTTTTTATAAAGTAAAATTCTTTTCATAAAATTGGTTGTTAAGCTAAATTATATTATTCTTCAAACATTGCAACCTCTTGAAAAGTAAAAAACGCTATAAAACTATAATTCCATTATAAGCTTCAGATATGGTAATGATATCTTAACTGGATGTCATACATGCATACTTTTTTACTTTTATAATTTCTTTAGTATAAGTATATTTTCTCGCTAAGTAAATTATCAACAAGTTGAAACTTCAAACTTTACATTTTCCTTCCATAAGAAACTATGTCTAAAAAGTATAGTCATGCTAAAACACATCCAACACCAGTATCAGATCTTCCTGAAAGGAAAATTTTTCCGCTTAGAGATCAAGATGCTCCATTAGATCTTGAACAAATAAAATCTATTAGCTATAGTTCCAAAACACCAATTGCCATTGATTTTGGACACCATCATGTAAGAGCTGGTCCTGTTAACAGAGAAGACCCAACAGTCGATTTTCCATCCATTACATCAAGATACAGGGATAGAAAGCTAAATAAAAGCTCTCTTTTTGTAGGTAATGATTCTTTTGTCGAAGCATCTGTTAGAACAGGTATCAAGTCACCGTTTGACGGTTCAATGATTACCAATTGGGATATGGTTGAAAAAATGCTTGATTATACGTTTTTACATTTAAATGTTGATGGTGCAATGCAAAATCCAATTGTTTTAACAGAACAACCTTGTGGACCGTTAAGTCAGAGATCAAATTGGCAAGAACTGATATTTGAAACTTATGATGCACCAAAGGTTGCATTTGGTGTTGATTCATTATTTAGTTTTAAGGCTAATGGAGGTAAAAATGGCCTTGTTGTTGGTACTGGCCATGAAGCAACTCACGTCATTCCTGTCATTAATGGTAAACCTATTAAAAATGTTGTCAAGAGAATCAACGTTGGTGGTCATCAATTAACAGACTACATGAGATGGTTTTTAACTTTGAAATATCCATATTTCCCTCTTAGATTGAACGATTGGCAAGTTGAAAACTTAATTCATGATCATTGTTACGTTAGTTCAAATTTCAATAAAGAAATCAAAAATGCGTTAAATTTGGACTATTTAGAAGATCATGATATTACATTAGAGGCACCTTTTAATGAAATTATTACAGTGGAGAAAACTGAGGAAGAGATTAAACAGGAAGAGAATCGAAGACGTGAAAATGCAAAAAGAATGCAACGAATGGCAAAGGAAAAAAGAAAGGAAAAACTAAAAATAAAGCAAAAAGATTATGATTATTATATGAAAATGAAGTCATCAATGGAAGATATGAATAGGAAGGAAGTTAATGAAACATTGAGAGAAGCTGGATTTGATGATGAAGAAGATTTAGAGAAGTATCTTTCAACTCTTGAGAAAGCTTTAAAGAAGGCTAATCTTATTGAAGGTGAAGAAGAAGAAGAAAATACTGATGTTGCATCCAAATATGATTTTTCCATTTTGGAGAAATCAAATGAAGAGTTGACACCAGAACAAATCAAAGAGAAGAGAAGGTTAAGATTGATTAAGTCCAATATTGATTCTAAACAAAAAGCCAGAGAAGAGAAAGAAGAAGCTAAAAGAGAAGCTGCGGCGGCTATTAAAAGGGATCAAGAATTCCGAGAAGCAGATCTTGAAGGATGGATCAAAGTTAAAAAGGAGAAATTGGAAAATGTTATTCAAAAGCGTAAAGAGAGACAAAAGTTGAAAGAAGAATTGGGAGACAGAAAATCTAAAGCGTCACAAATGCGTATGAAGAATATTGCATCATTAGCAGATGATGGTAGTGGTGCTTTGGGCAATCAGTTAAGAAAAAGAACACATGGTGCTAGTATTGATAAAGATCCAACTGATAACTTTGGTACAAGCGATGAAGACTGGTCTATATATAAAGAAATATCTGCAGTTGATTTTGAAGAAGCTAGTGAAGAAGAAAAAGAGGAGATTTATAATCTTGAAGTTCAATTACTAGCACATGATCCTAATTTTAATATTGAACATACTCAGGAAAGACAATTTGATTGGAAAGGATCAACATTGCATAAATTTTTAAGAGGTCCTAGAGAGTTTGATGCAGAAGACCAACATCAGCTACACCAAATACATATCAATGTTGAAAGAATCAAAATTCCAGAAATAATGTTTCAACCAGCAATGGCCGGTGTTGACCAAGCAGGTATAGCCGAGGTTTGTGAAGATATTGCATTGAGAAGATTACCACAGGAACTTGGATTTTCAGGAGATTCCTCAGAATGGTGTAATTATATGAAGGAAAATAATATTAATGTTCTTGATAGTGTGTTCCTCACAGGAGGTGAAGCAATGTTCAAGGGCTTCAAAGAACGTATGGAAAACGAGTTAAGATCTGTATTACCAAGCAGCAGCGGTTTAAAGGTTCAAGTGGCCAAAGACCCATGTAGAGATTCGTGGAGAGGAATGCGCCAATGGAGTTTAGAATCTGATGAAAATGAATGGATTTCTAAAGCACAATATGAAGAAATGGGCGGGGAATATTTGGCTGAAAATGATGTTAATTGTAACCAAAAGTTAATTTATTGATTTTTATATATTAATAAGAAACTGTTTACTGTGTCTGTGTAGTTTGGATAAGCAGAAAAAGATTATTAAATTTTAACGTGCAACATTTTTAATCTACAGTTAATATTATTATACTTATTTTTATAACACTTTATTTAGCTTGGTACAAAAGTTAAACAAGTTTACTATTGAATTTTTAACAGTCATACCTATTGTTTTCATAAAATATTGAATATGAGTATATTTTTGTTGTTAGATCGTGATGCTATTTTTTTTTGTCTCAATAATCATCACAAATCTTGTTATTCAATAGTAACACCAAATGTCAAACACCACTGCTGAAAACTTCTCAATTCAAGGTTACAATCTAGTGACCCTTTTGAAGAGATTGGAAACTGCTACGTCTCGTTTAGAAGATATCACTATTTTTCAGGAACAACGTACTCCAACACCAACTACAATCACCAAGGACACGAACAAGGAACCTGAAAACAAAACCATTGAACCAACTTCTGTCGTTCCCACTGCCGATGCTATTGTAGCCACTGATGTATCAAATTCTCCTGTTTCTACTCCCGTTGTTCCAAAATCTGTCCTATCTTTCCAGGAACTTATTGATGAACATATCAAGCCTCTTGTTGAATTATCCCAGGAATTGGACAGTGTTTTAGCACATCAAACTGACCTTTTGTTGACAGCCTTTGAAAAGGAGAGAGATGTAATTAATGCAGCATTATCATCAAAGCCGTTAAGTGTCGAAAACAATGCATTTCAAGAACATATTATTAAACCAATTAATTCTATCATCATGAAAATCATTGAATTGAAGGATGGCAATAGAACAAATGCACATTTTAGTGCGTTGAATGCTTTAGCCGAAGGTGTAGCTGTTTTAGGTTGGGTGTGCGTTAACACACCTGTTAGTTATGTTCCTGAGTTCAAAGATTCTGCACAATTCTGGACTAATAGAGTTTTAAAAGATTTTAAAGGACCAGCAAATGATGGTGACGAAAGTGCCAAAAAATGGGTTAAGTGGGTCCGTTTATATCTAGCTGTCTTTGATGAATTGACTGTTTACGTCAAGGCATGGGCTACTACTGGGTTAGTTTTTAAAGGTGATGAAGAATTTGAAGATGCATTGCAAAGTGTTTCATTTGCGGCAAAGACACCATTAGTGCCTTCACCATCTATTGGAGGTGCAGTACCACCTCCTCCTCCTCCACCTCCTCCTCCTGCCAATTTATTTGATTCAGATAAGCCAAAAACTAGTGAATCCTCATCTGCTGGTATGGGTGCAGTGTTTGCTGAATTAAACAAAGGTGAAGCCATTACATCAGGATTGAAGAAAGTTGAAAAGTCACAAATGACACATAAGAATCCTGAATTGAGAAAGAAATCAGGTCCTGCTTTACCAAAGAAACCACAATCTCTTTCATCAGCTAAGCCAACTGCATCAGCATCTTCGTCTATTAGTGAAAAACCACCAAAGAAGGAATTATTAGATAACAAATGGATGATTTTAAATCAAATTGACGCAGGAGTCATTGAAATTGAAGTCACCATGGATCAATCTGTTTTTATTGGCAATTGTCTTAATACTATTGTTAAGATGACTGGTAAATTAAACGCCGTTTCTATCAATAACAGTGCTAAGGTTGGTGTTGTTGTTGACCGCGCAGTCTCAAGTGTTGAGCTTAATAAATGTAAATCATGTGAAGTGCAAGTTATGGAATGGGTCCCAGTGATGTCCATTGATCAAAGTGAATCAATTTCTCTTTACTTGACAGGAGAGGAAGCATCAAAAGTCGAAATTTACAGTAGTGGTACAACTGCACTTAACGTCAACGTTAATGAAGGCGATGATATTAAGGAAATGGCTGTTGCAGAACAATTTAAAACCAGCATTGTCAATGGTAGCTTGGTTACAGTTGCAGTTAATGGTGAGTGAATTAAAAAGAGGCCGGAGTCGGACCCGGAGTTCAGAACGATGAGGAGATGATCCAATAAGATACAAAAATAATATTTATGTGGTTTTAAAGGTAACCTTGAAATGCTTTTGATTAGTAGAGTCTAGATCCATTATTCCGGGAACACCATTCCTTTGTATAAGATCATTATATGCTTTTTTGTTAGTTGCCTTCACTATAAAATTTAGTGCGAAGTTTTCAATTTGAGTGAAATCCGTTGGTGGAAAAAGTTCACCTTGTTTGATATACACCTTTTATTCTGTAAATAATGTTTAGAACTGCCTTTAGAACCGCCTTGAGAGCCCGTGTTGCTTCTCCTTATGCTTTTAGAACTCAAGCTACAGTCATCAAAGTTCCACAAATGGCCGAATCCATTACTGAAGGTACCTTGGCCTCCTTTAATAAGTCTGTTGGCGATTACATTGCCCAAGATGAATTATTAGCTACTATTGAAACTGACAAAATTGATGTTGAAGTCAACTCTCCAATTGGTGGTACTGTTGCAGAATTATTTGTTAATGCAGAGGATACTGTTACTGTTGGTCAAGATCTTGCCAAAATTGAGGCAGGTGCTGCTCCAGAAGGTTCTGCTGCTCCAGCTAAGGAGGAACCTAAAAAGGAAGAACCAAAGAAGGAAGAACCTAAGAAGGAAGAACCTAAGAAGGAAGCTGCTCCAGTCAAGAAGGAAGAACCAAAGAAGGAAGCTGCTCCAGCTAAGAAGGAAGCTGCTCCAAAGGCTGCATCTGAAGCTCAAAAATCAAATGCTGGATCACCACCAGCTGCCATCAACCCATTTGGTAACTTTAGTAGATCTGAAGAAAGAATTAAGATGAATAGAATGAGATTAAGAATCTCTGAAAGATTAAAGGAATCACAAAATACTGCTGCTTTCTTAACTACTTTCAATGAAGTTGATATGTCTGCTTTAATGGAAATGAGAAAGCTTTATAAAGACGAATTCATTAAGAAAACTGGTATTAAGATGGGTTTCATGGGTGCTTTTTCTAGAGCTGCAGCTCTTGCTTCTAAGGATATTCCAGCTGTTAATGGTGCTATTGAAAACAATAATACCATGGTCTTTAGAGATTACATGGATATCTCTATTGCAGTTTCTACTCCAAAAGGTCTTGTTACTCCAGTTGTTAGAAATGCGGAATCACTTTCTGTTTTGGAAATTGAAGCCGAAATTGCAAGCTTAGGTTCCAAAGCCAGAGCTGGAAAATTGGCTCTTGAGGATATGACCGGTGGTACTTTTACCATTTCTAACGGTGGTATTTTTGGTTCCCTTTTTGGTACTCCTATTATCAACATGCCACAAACAGCTGTTTTAGGTCTTCATGGTATTAAGGAAAGAGCTGTTGTTGTTAACGGTAAGGTTGAAGCTAGACCAATGATGTATTTGGCACTCACTTACGATCACAGAATGATTGATGGCTCTGAATCTGTTGTTTTCTTAAGAACTATCAAGGAACTCATTGAAGATCCAAGAAAGATGTTGTTAATGTGATTACGTTCAATATATTCAATTAAGGTGTCTTTAAAAATTATTGAGATACTTTTTTATTCTATTTATCGATTGATTTATCTTTCTTTTATAATGTTATATATTTTTTATTCCCTTATCATTCATAGTATTCTTCAATAAAGCGTGCTTATCATATTCCTCTATTATATTTTTTTGTTCACTAGTTGAAACATTTCTTATCAACATACTAAAAACGATAATTCAAAAAAAAAAACGTCGTATTTTGACATATTGACGTTACATTCTCCGTTTTGAATTTGATATCTGAGTTTTATCTACTGTTAAATATATGAAATTCACTAACTACTTGTTGCCATTAGAGTCGAGCGCCTCTAAGTCACATTATCTGTCATGTTATTCCTCAATATCTACTATTCAAGAATACGATCTGGCCATTGCTAAACTTGTCAGTCAAGTTAACCAGTTCATTAAAAGCAGAATGATACAATTTACTTCAGGTAAATTTGACAATATTAATTTGGACTGGGACTTAACAAATATTGCTGTTTTACATGTTTCAGATATAACTAGAGCCAATGTTCATCATTATGAATGGGGAAAACCAGCTGACAAGTACATACCAATAATGAAAAGTGAAATGCCAACATTTAATGCCACCTTGCTAAATAGAGATTTTTCACATTGGCCAACTAGATTTATGAAGATGAATCATAATGTTTTATCTGAAGAGTACCATATATCTTTTCTTCCTTTAATAAGATACCCAAAAGATAACTTAAATGTAATTACACTACTTAACAAATTCAAAAGCATAACTAAGGGACTTTCTAGATTTGAAGTGAAAACTACGGGTGATTGGAAGCTTTTTGCTAAGTGGGATATGAGAAAGGTGTTTTTAGGTTTAGAATTGGAGCCAAATTCCAAGTTAAATGAAATGCTTCAACTTTTGCAAGAATTTAGAACTTCATTACCAGATTCAGGGGTTGTTATGGGTGAAAATGATGGTGTGATGATTCAATGGGTAAATGCTACCCCACATATTACAGTTGGAGTCTGGAGTTCTACTTTAAAAAGTGATAACATTGATTTAAATGGTAATTTATTTGGTCTTTGGGAATTAATGTACTTGAATGACGTGATCTTACAATCTAGTGATAACTTAAAGGCTAAATACTTTAATTATACACCTTCTAATAATAATATAGATCGTCCTTTGGGACCTCAATTGGCTATAGCGGTCACCAGTGTCACTTTAGTAGCTAACGGCCAGAGATTACGTCAGCCGCTCACGTGATGTTTGTATTTGTATCAATTAGGCAATTTTCCTTTATTGACAAATTTCCGAGTTGGGAAGACTTATAAGAGATCTATCAAAAAATTGAACTTTTAACCTAAACATTACGATAGTTTTATCCTAAAAACCTTTAAATATTACTTTAATAAGAGATGTCATCATATGGTTGGCAAACACCCAACCCCTTTCTTGACAATGATCCTAATAATCACAGTTTTTCATCACAATTTCACACATTTAAACCATTGCCATTACCAGATGATATATTCGGCTTTGACAATCCATTAAAACCAAATCCAGTTGATGATTTAGATCTTTCAAAATTAAATGCAAATACAAGCAAAGGGAATTTTGATAATAATAATTTTGATGATATTCTTTTCGACTTAGGAATATCCGAACCACCAGTCCAAATTTCAAAACAAAGTTACGACAATTCTGGTGTAGATCCAATTAAGTTGACCTCAAATGAACCAAGAGGTCATAAAAGAAGAATTAGTGGCTCAGGAATATTTGGATATATTGGTTCTGGAAATGATACTCAGTTAGCAATTCCAGGTATGACCCCAGTTTCAGTGATATTCAACGAAAAGAAACCATTGTATTTAGATATTGAGCAACAACTACAACAAATAGACTACAAAGTAACTCAAGAGACAGCTATAAAACCAGAACAGTTAGTTGATGAATATAATAATGATAAACCAGACTATCGTGTTTCGAATCCATTATTCAAATTTCCCTCTAGTCGAGATACATCAATACAACATAATGAATCACAATTACGTACCCCAGTGAAGACCGTTGAGTCCGTTGATGATTTAAGTAAAGAACTTTCCAATTTTGCACATAAATCAGAAGCAAAACCAATTCAATTTGTGTCACCAAATAGGTCTCCCCTTCGAAATGTATTTACCAGCTCTCCATTGAAACCTAAAGTTTTAAAGATGGTGGATTGTCCCAATAATGAAGATGATAACGATAAAACTATATCTGAATTTAATACACCATTAAAAGTAAAACCGGCTTTTGCTAGCATCAGTACTCCATCGCCAAATAAAACTCCAACTAAAATATCATGGTTTCCAACACTGATAACAAAGAAAAACAATATAACTGAACAAATGTTAAAAGAGCAGAAGACTTCTCCAATACGAAAAAAGAAACCCACAATTACTTCTACTTTAGCTACTGGTACTTTAGACAAATATTTCATTGGACCAGTTGATGAAGATAAAAAATATATTTGTAAATTCACTGATCAACAGGCTGGTACTATATGTAATAGGGAGTTTAACAGGATTTCAAATGTAAGGGCACATGTTCAAACACATTTATGTGACCGACCTTTTGTTTGTGAAGTCTGTCAAAAGGCATTTGTCAGAAATCACGACCTCAGAAGACATGCAAAAGTTCATGAAGATTTTAAATTTGTTTGTCCTTGTGGTAAAAAGTTTCCAAGGCATGATGCTATGAAAAGACATAGAATACGAAATATTTGTAAAGGTGGATATGCAAATGGTGACAGTGACAGTCAAAGTCCAAGTGAGTCCGCCACAATAAGTCAATCTAATCCAACAAAAAAGCAAAAAATTGCTGGTTCTCAAAAGTTCAGTACAGAAAAGGCTAGCAATAAGCAGCTAGCGTTGCAGCCTAATGATTCAAGTCAAAAAAAACAGTTAGAGCTTCATCAAAAAAGATTAATGCAATTACAGGAAGAACAAAAACGCTTAGAGTCGCAAATTCAAAAGGAGCAACAACAGCTACAATATGCTACCATGGGCACAGGATTTACAGGACCTGATCAAACAGAAGAACAAATATTTGTTAATGAACAACAACAACAACAACAACAACAACAACAGCAACAACAATCAATGGAATTGTTTGACATTTATCCAAGTTTTCCATTCAACTTTGAAAATCAAAATTTACCTCTATGACTTAATGGACAATAATTTACTTTTTACAGCTTTATAGTATTTTTCTCTTATAATAACACAAGATATTCAAACAGTATCTTTTCATGCGAAAAACTTTACATTTTTAGTTAAACAATAACTCAAGGTTTGATAGAAAAAACCAATAAAAAAAAATAATTGAAAATACGTTAAAACAAAGGTTCAATATGGAATACCATTGGTAATTCTTTGGAATTCATCGTAACCTTTGGTTGCAAAACTTTCAAACGATTTTTTAATCAATCCCCTGATGTAAATGGCAGCTTCTCTTTCGCTCTTTTGAGGAACAAACCTTTGTCTTAAGTGTTTCATACTATTAGGTTTAAAGCATGGTAATCCACTTTCAAGCATCGGATAAACCATATCAATAATAGTATCCATGTGTAAACGACAAGCAAGAAAGCATTTTACACAAAGTTCTTCAAACCATTTGTATGCCTGTGTGTTGGTTGATCCACCCATAACTCTAACCATTTCCCTAGTTAACTTAAATGGAGATTGTTCAAATTTAACTCCACCAGGAACGATATCGAAACAAAATCCAAAATCAATATGTAACATGTGGCCATCACCATCGTACATAATATTACCATTATGTCTATCCTTAATAGCTAATAAGTATGTAATAATGGAATAGGCAGCCAATGATTTAACAAAGTTATTACGTGCACGTTGAAATTCAAGACCAGTTTCTGGTCCAAACTGAGTAATAAAATATTCATAAAGACCATTCACCGCTTCTCTACCTAACATATCTCTTGAAATAGAATTTGGTAAAACGTCAATAATACCACAGCCAGGCGCTGTTGCAGTGACTCTATATGGGAAAACATAAACGTCAACTCCATAGTTCATCCAAATGGATCTGAAGACAGATATTAATTGTAATGCTAAAACATCTTGTCTACAATCGTCACCAACTTTAAAAATTGCACTTGTTCTAACGATTTCAAAGGTTTGATCTTCTAAGATTTTTTTTATCATAAAAGTTGCCAAAAATGGTGCCTTCGCATGGGATTGTAATGGTTTACCTGATTTACGATCAATATCCACAACCACACCATCTGGGTTACTAGGTAAATAAACACCTTCTTCAACCTTTATTAAAGCCATTTCTTCATCAATTTTTGCTTTCTTTTCAGGTTTCGATTTTTTAATATATGGTTTCAATTTACCAGAAATGCCAGTAACTTCATCAAAAAATTTGAATTCTTTCTCAAAATAAGTTTTGTCCTCACCGGTGAATCCCTTAATCATAGTATGTTTGATATCATCTAAAGCTGGCTTTATGTCATCTGGTATCTCAGAATCTTCATCTTTAAAAGAATTGGCAGCCATGTTCCAAATAATTTGATGAGCAAATAATTGAGACACATCGGCAGTCTCTAAAATAAAACGACGAATGTAACCAAGTGAATCATGACGCATTGTTTGAACAATTTGTGGAACATAAAAAAATGTTTGATGAATGTCAAAACTCTCAATTGATCTCATAGCATATTGAACAACCAAATTATCTTTATCAAATGGGGGAAGAAATAGTTTAATTGAATCAATTGGTGACGCTGGTGCCCAAAATGCAATTGCAGAGCTTCCTGTGTTTATAATATAAGATATAGCTGGGGCATAGTCAGCCACTTCAAATGGGTTATTTAGAATGAGTGATTGCAAAAAGTTAATAGTAGAACTTGATGTGGCACCATTGAATTGGTTTCTTTGAATAAGGTTTACTGCCAGCTTACCGTCAATTTTATAAGCCTTGGAAATTAAAGAATCATCAAGTTTAACATTGCTTCTTCCGCCTGATGGAGAAAGAGGAGATAACCAAGTATCAATTAAATTAATTTCATCAGTTAAAAACCATAATAATATAGCTCTTCTACTACCGTTGAGAGAAGAGGAATTAATTCTAAATTCGGAAACTTTTGATATAATTGTTTGTAATAATTGTAAATCTGCTTTGACCTTTAATCTATTGTTGCCAAAAGGTGTACTAACTGGCTTCGTAAACCAAGATAACGAAGCTTCTAAAATAGTAGTCAAAAATGCATCTTCATTACTTGTTCTTAACTTAAGATAGTAATGATAAATGTCAATACCTAATAATACTACTTCAAATCTGATCATACGAGAATAGGGATGAAGACTTGCTGATTTCAAATTATTTAACGCCTTGATGATGAAATTGGCAAAAACTTTCAAAAGGTGTTCACTTTGAAACAAAGTGGCTTTAAAATGAGATGAAATGAATCTGATTAAAAGCAAATGTGGTTTGAAGGATGCAGAAACCTTCTTAGATTTTTTATCAACATCCTTCTTGTTGGATGGTAAGTACTCCATTGGATCATATTTAGGATCTTTTGGATCATTCATTTTTGAATATAGTCCTTTACCATCATGAATTGATTTTTCAAATTGTTGCAAAATCAATGTTAGGAGCAAGAAAGAAGTTTCTGGTCTCTCTTTCATAACCGTTAACCATAAATTTAAAGAATGCTCAATTGAATAAGAAGTAAATAACAAAAATGGCAATTCAACTAGCGCTTTCAAATACTTAATGTCATCTAATTTCAGAATAAGAATGACTCTAGAAAGATTTTCCATAGTCTCGTTAAAAACTGAATGGTGGCTGCTAATAGAAATACTATCTTTCTTTGCAAAGGATTGCTTCAAATATTCAAATTTTTCATTCGCCTTTTCAATGATTAGATCAATGTCACCGAAACCATTTGAAATTAGTCTGTCTCCACTATTATCAGTAGATTGAGTTAAAAATCCTGCAGTAGTATTTAATCTTCTTGATTGAACTCCTTCTAGTTGATAAAATTCACGATCACTTGGTAAAATTTTAGATGCCATATCGAGAGCAAAAGAAACACCATAATTAACTGTTCTATGAAAAGTATCAGCTTTATTAACGTATGCTCTTAAAATTGTCTTCATATCATATTCAGCAATAGTCAAGGCAGTTATAACCCAGCTAGCACCATGTTTAGTAAACCGATCAAGTGTAGTCTGTCTCCATTCATAAGAATCAGATAAAGATAGATCAATATCAGTAACTCTAGATTTGAACTCTGTAATTGGTTCATATTCATTTGTATCAGCGTCAATGATACTTTGAAACAAAAGAGATAAAATATCCAAAAAAGCAAAAGTACTATTTTGATAGCAAAGGCCTGATGGAACAACTTTTAGTATGATATCAGCACATTGAAACGCACAATTTTGTAACACGTTAACTCTATGACAACAAAAAATGAAAATTTTTTTTAATTGATGGGTCAGTAATTCACCAGTAAATGTAGTTTTTCCGCCCATCATTAATGTCTCAATGTATTTTTTGCAACAATTTTGTGCAATTACAGCAACTTGGTCTTGCAGTTTCGCAATAGAAACCGATGGATCTGATAAATAATCTAAAACAGTTGAACAGTCACCACATCTGACTCGTAATGTCTCGACTAATAAAGTCGAAGATAAAAACATTAACCCTGGTCTTGATATCTGGTTATCAGATAATTTATTATCAGTGATGTTGAGATTCAAAATACTTTTCAGAGTATCCTTATGGATTCTTTCAGTTGTTTTGGAAGTACCACGTCTCAAAATGGTATTCATTTCAATCGATGTTTCACTTCTATTCCATGTAGCTTCAGATGCTAAAGCAGGAGAATTATGAGCAATTCTTATAAGATCCGCTTCATAAGTTTTAAACAATGAAGATCCATATGCAAAACCATGAACTGCTAAGTTAAACCAAGCATTTTGAAATAATCTAATAGTATCCTTTGAAGTCGGAATTCTTGGTTCTTCGTTAATAGAAGGTAATAGCTCTGCAAGAGGAGCCAAAAATAACCCAATTTCACTTGCAGAAGCTGAAACAGATTTGTCAGGTCTGTGTTGTTCAAGTTTATCCATGTCTCCTTTTGATATAATTCTTGCTAACATTCTCTCCAAGTAATAAGTGTAAAATTCAGATTCGGTTCTACGCAGCATAGCTTTAGAGAAAAGTTTCCATAATTCAACATTAGGGGTTTTGTCTTTAGCTAAAGATGACAAAGAAGAATCGTAAAAGTTCTTTAATAATTGTTCAAAATCTTTTTTACTCATAAAATCAACAAATTCAATTAAACCTTCTAGAAGAATAGCATCAAATTCAGTATTTTTTCTTGTTAGTTTTTGAGATAAAAGAGTGCAAACTAAAGTATTCACGGAAGGATCACCGGCAGACTTAGCTATTTCCAAAAGACAAGTAATAATATTTGGAGTGACAATGTCATTGCCAAAAACGACAGAATTTTGGGACATATATTCACTCTGCTCATTATCGTAAACATTATCACTTAATAGGTTAGTCAAATTGTAAATTGAGGATGTTATATCTTCTTGAGACAAACTTCTTAAACAAAAAATAACAGTAGCGGTTAACCTTTTAACAGATTCCTTATCCATAATAAGGGATTTAACTAGAGTCGGAAAATTACGCACAATTAAAAGACCAACAGCTTGATCACTTTCAGACAATATGGCACCAACTCCAAATACACACATTAGCAAGTTAGAACTTAGCATTGAAAGAGCGACCGGTGTTTGATTTTCAATTGAATTGGACAACAAACTTAAATATTGATTAACCTTTTGATGAACATTATTGTAATTATCAACAGCGGATGAGATGCCAAACGCATAAATTTCCATTGAAATAGCTCTAATTCTATAACAAAAACTAGTACGAATCCAGGAGGATGCTGTAATTTTTTCAGAAGCATTATCCAAGTATAGTTCAAACTCTTTTTGATAAGAAACAAATGATTTGATAATTTCCTTATCTTCATTACCAATAATATATGAGACTCCGGATTTCAAAATATAATCAATGATTTGAATATTCTCAGGAGCAGCAATGATCTTTTTTAAGTATTGAAGTTGCAAACGGCCAAACAAAAGAATAAAAAACAAAGAACTGTATTCCTGATCCCACTCAGTAAAAGAAGAAATTAAATCTATTTCTTCAACTGAAGAACTTGAAGATGCTAAATGTTCAATAGTATTGAAAAACTCGTTGCTAGCAAATGATAATACTTTTTCAACCAAGGAAGATGTAAGAATTTCCCTTCTTCTGCATAAACCCTGAACAAATCCAATTAAACACATTTGGCCAGTCAATGTGTTAATATCCAAAGAGTTTAAAAACTCCTCAAACTTTTCAATAGCAAATGATTGGAATTCAGGAACGTTGGTAGCCAAGTTTGAAATTCCTGAAGTCACTTCGAATGTAAATTTGGTATGAGGAGATAATTCACACATTGAAAAGTTCAAATTAGAAGAGAATGACAGTGATTGGGAGTTTAAAAGATAATTGAAAAGTATAGGTAACAACATTTCTGCCTGATATCGATTGTTCATTTTGGTAGTCGAATTTGTCATTGCATAAAGAACTTGTAATTTTGGAGTTTTCAAAACATTAAAGGATCCATTTTTATCCTGCAATTTCATTTGATCTAATAAGTCAGTGAAAGTATTAGATACGGCCTTTTCATGGGAAGCGGTTTTAGAAGTTGTCTTTGCTGACAACAACGCCAACTTTTCCCAGGCGGCAGCACGTAAATTTGCTGCTGGAAATCTATATCATAATGATAAACCAGAAGTTAGTATTAGATTAATTGTTAGTGTTGTACTTAAACCCTTTTGCATACCCTAAAAAGTCCATTAACTGTTTAGCTTTGATAATAAAGAATGTGTTTTAATGTTGTTTCCAGAAATTGGAAAAAATATAAATCTACAAAATGAAGCAGTTCTGTTTACGTAAGCATAAATGAATAGATTGTTTAAGAATCAAATCAAAGTGATAACAACTGAAAGTAAACTTTAGCAAAATATTTTATTACTTTTAGTAGTACAGGAATTAAAAGATTGTATATAAAAAAACAAAACATAAGTATGGAGCCCCAAGATTAGTAAATTAGTACATTAAAAAAACCCATTGAATTATACACACAATTAGAAATAAGTTTCAATAAGAGTATCACGTAAGTTACCTTCAATGTTTTGAGGTTCGTTGTCTTGTAATCTAAATATGCTTTCAATAAGAGACAATTCAGGGGCAGTGGTGTCCAAACCAGTAACTGCCAACCAGTCGTTGACAACCATACCACCACCGACAACATTAGAACCCCTGTTAACAGTTCCGGAAACGATAGGCACTTGTAAAAGAGAAGATAATTCTTCTTGATCTTGAATAGAAGTCTGAGCATGGACAATACCACCTTGATTAGAAATAGAAGCGTATGACCCCACAAGAACATTACCAGCAATAGTTTGTCTAAATACTTCAACACCTAAAACGTCAGCAATGATTTCTTCCGTTTCTCTTTCAATATCAGGATGCACAAGTGCAACATAATCATTACAACATATGACATTACCGAGAGCTGATAATCTTTCTTCAACTCTTTGGATTTTAACACTATCAGGAAGAGAATTTCTTAAATGCATTAATTCTTGATCCGTAGTTTGTGTTGGAACAAGAAGACCACGTCTATTACCTGCAGTCATTCTACCGACAATTCTAGTACCAGCAATGGTTGTATGCACAATTGGGATAACATCACCAAGTTCAGCTTCAAAAGCAGAGTAAAAGTTTTCAGAACCACCAACAGCAACAAGTGCATAGGAGTTGGTAAGCTTGGAAAAAACACCAATTTCATTCGAGTTTTCAAATTGTGCTCTAGCCGCCATTTTCTAATAAATAATTACTTATTAACAGTAGATCTAAGAAAGAGTTAATAAACTTGTAATAAAATCTAAATGAAAAATTTTATTTGTAAAAAAAAAATCTAAAAAAAAACTAAAAACAAGGCTGTGCGCATCACGTGACTATTGTAAATTATATTTTGCATGTTTGGTATCGTTATAATGATAGAAGTCTTTACAGAATAGTGACTTAAAACATAATCTTCTTGTTCTAACGTACAATGTAGAAAGAACTAATAAACTATAGTGTCTTCTAGAAGGTTCCAGAAAATTCAATAGCATTCGCGATGTTTCTGTAAGATCACCTTACAGATCTTTAAGGACTGGTATATAAAGGGAAGTTATCGCCACTACCTCTTGTTACGGAAGTGACGGGATGATTATCTTTTCATAAGAAGAAAACTATTAGTACATATAATATAATATGGAATCAACTAATTTTACAGACAGAGCCTTAGATATTGTTACAAATGCTAAGAAGCTCTGTGAACAAAACTCCAATCCACAGATTGTGCCATTGCACATGTTAGCCGCCATGGCACCTTCAGATTCTCCTGATCCAGTGTATTTAAAGACAATTGTGGAGGGTGCTAGGTATGAATGGCTACCATTTGAAAGAACCATTAATAAACATTTGGTTCGTTTACCTTCCCAGGGTGGATCAAACATGGAAGCGCAATTTAGTGCCAATGCTGCTTCTATTTTGAACAATGCTGATAAGATCAAGTCTTCGCAAAAGGATTCTTATATTGGTCAAGATCATATTTTGAGTGCACTTTTAGATGACTCTTCAATTCAATCAATTTTGAAGGAAGTCAGTATAAAACCAGAGGCTTTGAAGCAACAAATCATTTCATTAAGAGGTAATCAAAGAATTGATTCAAGGCAAGCTGATTCATCACAGCAATTTGAATTTCTTTCTAAGTATGCTCTTGATTTAACAGAACAAGCTTTACAAGGTAAGATTGATCCTGTTATTGGTAGAGAAGAAGAAATCAGAAGAGCCATTAGAGTTCTTGCAAGAAGAGCTAAATCTAATCCTGTTCTCATTGGTGATCCTGGTGTTGGTAAGACTTCCATTGTGGAAGGTGTTGCCCAAAGAATTGTTGACAATGATGTTCCAACTGTGTTACAAGGTTGTAAGTTGTATGCTTTAGATTTGGGTGCATTGAAAGCTGGTGCCAAATATCAAGGTGAATTTGAAGAGAGAATGAAAGGTGTTCTTAATGATATTGAACAATCAAAGACAATGATTATTTTATTCATTGATGAAATTCATATGTTAATGGGTGATGGTAAATCAGATGCTGCAAATTTATTAAAACCTGCTCTTGCTAGAGGTAACTTTCATTGTATTGGTGCTACTACTATTAGTGAATATAGAAAGTATATCGAAAAAGATGGTGCTTTTGAAAGAAGATTCCAAAGAATTGATGTCAGGGAACCAACAGTTAATGAAACGGTTGCCATTTTAAGAGGTTTGCAACCAAGATACGAAATTCATCATGGTGTTAGAATTTTGGACTCGGCTTTAGTTTCTGCTGCCCAATTGGCATCTAGATATCTAACTTACAGAAAACTTCCAGATTCTGCCGTTGATTTAATTGATGAAACTGCTGCGGGTGTTGCTGTTGCCAGAGATTCGAAACCAGAAGAATTGGATTCAAAGGAAAGACAACTGGAATTGTTAGAAGTTGAGATCAACGCCCTTGAAAGAGATAAGGACGCTGATGAAACCACTAAGGATAGATTAAAGACTGCACAAAAGAAGATGCAAGATTTAGAAGAAGAATTGGAACCATTAAGAGCGCAATATCATCAAGAGAGAGCTGGTCATGAAGAATTAACTACTGCTAAGAGGAAGTTAGATGACTTGGAGGTGAAGGCTCAAGATGCAGAAAGAAGACATGATATTGCCACCGTCTCTGATTTAAGAATGTTTGCAATTCCTGATGTCAAGAGAAGAATTGAAGAATTGGAACGAGAAGTAGAAGAGGAAGAAAGTACTCAAGAATATCTTGTTAAAAATGTGGTTGGATCTGATCAAGTCGCCGAAACTGCTGCTAGATTAACTGGTATTCCTGTTTCTAAATTAACTCAAGCTGAAAATGCAAAGTTGATTAACATGGAAAAGGTTCTTTCAGAAGAAGTTGTCGGTCAAGGTAATGCTGTTAAGGCGGTTGCTAATGCCATTAGATTATCAAGGTCAGGTTTAGCTAATCCAAATCAACCAGCTTCATTCTTATTCCTTGGGTTATCAGGTTCTGGTAAGACTGAATTAGCCAAGAAGTTAGCAGGATTTCTATTTGCAGATGAAAAAGCAATTATTAGAGTTGATTGTTCTGAACTAATGGAAAAACATTCTGTTTCAAAGTTAATTGGTACCACAGCTGGTTATATTGGATTTGAAGAAGGTGGTATGTTAACTAATCAATTACAGAGAAAACCATACTCGGTGATTTTATTTGATGAAGTTGAAAAGGCAGCTCCTGAAGTATTAAATGTTTTATTACAAATGTTAGATGATGGTAGAATTACTGCTGCTAATGGTACGTTAGTCAACTGTTCTAATGCAATTGTTATTATGACATCTAATTTAGGTGCACAATATATTAATGAGTCTAATATTACCAAGATTACTCCTGATATTAGAGATAAGGTTATGAATGTTGTCAAAGGCCATTTTAGACCAGAATTCCTCAATAGAATTTCTGCAACTGTTGTTTTCAATAGATTATCAAAGAGTGCTATTTCTAAGATTGTTAAGATTAGATTACTAGAAATTGAACAAAGATTTGAAGCTAATGGTAGAACTATTCATCTTAATGTTGATGATAATGCATTAAAATATCTTTGTGATAATGGTTACTCCATGGATCTTGGTGCAAGACCATTAAACAGATTAATACAAAACTCAATCTTGAACCCATTAGCAGTGATGATATTAAATGGTCAAGTTAAGGACAAAGAAGATGTTGCAGTCACAGTTAAATCCAAAGGCCTTCATGTCGTCCCTAATCATGCAGTTGAAGACTCTATGGATGTTGATAACATTGAAGATTGGTCTGATGACGCCGATCTAGATGAGATGATGGATGATGAATATGATTAAATTATAATACATATGTATATACCTTTTTAATGAAAACTTACCTTATTTATTCCATAATCTTCTTATACATATATTTTTCTTATATATTTTTATTTATTTAATTTTTTGAAATAATAACGTAATCAAAAATTAAATGTGCTGAGCATATATTACGTAATGAATCGGGGTCAAAAAGTAAAAAATAATTAGACGGTTATGAAATCTTGATGGGAAGAAAAAAATGAGAGTAGTTTACTCATAACTTGGAAAGAGGAAAGGCGACAAAAAGAATGGAATATAAAGGCAGTATGAGTGACTTTGGTGCTCTCTTGGGAGACCAAAACAATTTAAATGGTTCAGGGGTTGTGCCGGTGGGGTCCTTTGCTGGATTGAGCCAGTTGGACTTGACAGACCTTGACCAACAGTTTTTGGATTCACTTATCGATAATAATAAAGCAAATGTCAATGTTGAAGCAAATGAATTTGATGAAAAAGCGCTTTTTATGCTAGGTGATCATGCAGAGACACCTGTATATGATGCAGAGACACCAAATATAACAATTCCAGTCATGTCGGTCGAACCAAATGGGAACAATATCAAAGAAAATGAAGACAACAGTGATTCAGATAAAGACAAAGATGACAATTTTGCTTCCAGTTTAGAGCCAAAGCCATATACAAATGATCATTACCAACAACATCATCAATTAAGATTGATTAATTCAAGACAAAACAGTATTCATAGTCCGCAAGTTAGAAGTGCTAGTATTAGTGGTATGATATCGCCTTCTTTTACTCCTGCTTCACCATCACTACAAGGACTGGGTGCACCATCTAGCTCAACTATGGGAGTAAGTAATAGTTTGGGACTGCCAATAAATAATGGGCGTAATAATAGCGTTTCAGAAACGGTAAGTGGTAGTTTGGCTAAAAGTTATGGATCGCAACTTGGAACTTCATTAAATCATTTAGTTTCGCCACAAAGTAGTAGCTATGCAGGTTTTATGGGTTCTTCTTATGGTTCCTCATTTCAAGATGATTATTTGCGTTCACCGATGAACTCACCAAGTATCAAGCCAATGGTTGGCTCGCCATCAACGTCTAATGTGAATCCTAAAAATTCGCTCAATAAAGATTCAAAATTATCCAGGCGAAGGGAACTACATAACGCTGTTGAAAGAAGGCGTAGAGATTTGATCAAAGAAAAAATCAAAGAATTAGGTACTTTAATTCCGCCTGGTATGTTGGTCGATCAAAGTAAATCAAAAACTGTTGTTGGAACAAGCAAAGAAGTAAAAGCTAATAAAAGTACCATTCTGAACAAATCAGTTGAATATATATCTACTTTACAAAAGATTATGGAGGCACAGGATGCCAGAATAGCACAATTAACTTCTGAAGTCTCACATTTGTCTCTAACTGAACCATCGTTATCATTGAATACTATAGATAAAAATAGTAAAAATGCGAATGAGGTCATTTCAGATGCTTTTAATGATTTAGAATTTTTGGAATTGGGGTTAAATAGGGATACTAGTGGTGGAAAACTAGAATTGTAATGAAATGAATTATTAATAAAATGATATATATGAGATGCATTTTAAATTTAACTAGTTATTATTGTTTTATTTGAAATGAAATAACTGGTGTGTAGTTAAATAAATTGTTGTAGTTGTGAAAATGATTTTAATCATGATTGTGGAGTCAAGTGTATAGTTTTATATCGCCAATAAAGTATTTAATATTTATTTTTTTTCTTCACCCTCCCCTTATTTTTCTTTTCATATTACTAGATTCATAATAGCTACATTTATCAGAAGCTTTAGTATCAGACGTAACAAATGAATAACAATGCAGAATTTTTATCTAACTGGCGACGTGGACAGGAACAAGGTATTGAGGCAGAACAAGAAGGTGGTGGAGTTGGTGGATTCTTTTCCAATTTAGGATCTAACATTAGCAGCACTTATAATGATGCTTTACTTCGTCTGCCATTAACCAATAACGAACCACAAGAACCAGAATGGTTTCAATTGAGTCGATTTGAACGTTTGGCAGGATTTGGTTTATTATTATTTGGATCATTCATTTGTTTTGGTCTTGGATTTTTGCTTTTACCTGTGTTAACGTTAAATCCACGAAAGTTTGTTCTATTATGGACATTAGGGTCGTTATTATTTTTTCTATCATTTGGTGTGCTACAGGGACCTATTGCTTACTTTAATCATTTGACTTCAAGAGAAAGACTACCATTTACAATTTTATTTTGTGGTTGCATTGTTGGCACGATTTATACATCAGTAGTGTTGAAAAGCACTATCTTAAGTTTGATTATGGGCATAGTTGAATTTATTGGTGTGCTATGGTATACGGTAAGTTATTTTCCTTTTGGAGCACAAACAATGGGTTATGTTGGGGGATATTTCACAAGAATGGTTGGT
This sequence comes from Saturnispora saitoi, assembly GCA_030579535.1. Taxonomy (NCBI): domain Eukaryota; kingdom Fungi; phylum Ascomycota; class Pichiomycetes; order Pichiales; family Pichiaceae; genus Saturnispora; species Saturnispora saitoi. The sequence goes on along the minus strand of JAKTRF010000008.1, from coordinate 431,056 downwards.
TTAACTTAAATCAGGAAAAGGAAAATGATAAAAAAGGACATGTTCAATTGTTTAATGAACGATATTTAAATATAATACATATACACAAATAGAAATTTGTAACAGGAATAAATATATATATTATTTAAACGTTTTATCAAACCTATATGGACGGAAAGCTAAATTATTCTAATTTAGATCTCAATTCATCAGCGAATTTAGATAATTCAGACATATCAGCATCAACTGAAGGCCAGCCAACAATAAGGCCCTCTTTCTCATTTGGTTTTGGAATCAAGTGAAAATGAACATGTTCAACAACTTGGTGTGCAATTTTTCCATTATTTTGTAAAACGTTATAACCAGGAACTGCTTCATGACCATCAGCATCTAATCCGAGAGCCTTGACAAGCTTCTTAGTAACTGGTAAAATATCAGCAAGGTTTTCATCTGGCAAATTGTGTAATTTAGCTCCGTGATATTTAGGGATAACCAGTAGATGACCCTTCGAAGTTGGTTGAATGTCAAGGAAGGAATAAGAATGTGCAGTTTCAATTAACTTAAATGATGGAATTTCACCTTTGATAATTTTACAAAAGATACAGGCACTGTGAGTAGACATAATTGAGTAGTTCTTAGATCTTTTTTGTGGTTACAGATACGAACAAGTGATAATAATTCCACACTTTTTAATTTTTTCGCAAAAATGAAAAGAAAAATAGCTCATTGCTTATTTCGTCTTTTTTTTATCTTTAGTATCATTCAATGCCCAAAATTTTGGGGATTAGTTCAATCTAATTATCTTTATCGTATAGACTTTCTATACTCCTCTTTCTATACTTTTTAAACCCAACTAGAAGTTTTCATTCTCGTTTTTTTGAACAAAAAATCAAAATCTCGGTGGCAAAAAAAATACATTAGGGGCAATTTTAAAATTGTTAGTTGCCACTGAAGAGCAATACTCTTGTTCTTTAGACAAAATCAATTGATAAAACAAATCATGAGTGATAAGAAACCGATGTTGGATGCAAGTGGAAGTGTTATTGACGAAGATGCTACTGCTACTGCTATTTTGAGAAGAAAGAAGAAGGATAATGCATTAATCGTTGATGATGCAGATCTTGATGACAACTCAATCATTTCAATGTCCTCTAATACAATGGAAAAGTTACAACTCTTTAGAGGTGATGCTGTTTTAGTTAAAGGTAAGAAGAGAAAGGATACAGTTCTTGTTGCTATGGCTAATGATGATATGGAAGATGGTGCTTGTAAAATCAACAGAGTTGCAAGAAACAACTTAAGAATCAGATTAGGTGATATCGTTACAATTCATCCATGTCCTGAAATTAAATTTGCATCAAGAATTTCTGTATTACCAATTGCAGATACAATTGAAGGTTTAACCGGTTCTCTATTTGATGTCTTTTTAAAACCATATTTTGTTGATGCCTACAGACCTGTAAGAAAGGGTGATCATTTTATTGTTAGAGGTTCAATGAGACAAGTTGAATTCAAAGTTGTTGAAGTTGAACCTGAAGACTATGCGATTGTTTCTCAAGATACTATAATACATTCTGAAGGTGAACCAATTAACAGAGAAGATGAAGAAAATAATCTGAATGAAGTGGGTTATGATGATATTGGAGGTTGTAGAAAACAAATGGCACAAATTAGAGAAATGGTTGAATTACCTTTAAGACATCCTCAATTGTTTAAAGCCATTGGTATTAAGCCTCCAAGGGGTGTTTTAATGTATGGTCCACCAGGTACTGGTAAAACACTTATGGCAAGAGCTGTTGCAAATGAAACCGGTGCTTTCTTTTTCCTCATTAATGGTCCAGAAATTATGTCTAAGATGGCTGGTGAATCTGAATCTAACTTAAGAAAGGCATTTGAAGAAGCAGAAAAGAATGCTCCTGCGATTATCTTCATTGATGAAATTGATTCCATTGCTCCTAAGAGAGATAAGACTAATGGTGAAGTTGAAAGAAGAGTTGTGTCTCAATTATTGACATTAATGGATGGTATGAAGGCTAGATCCAATGTTGTTGTCATTGCTGCTACTAACAGACCAAATTCCATTGATCCTGCTTTAAGAAGATTTGGTAGATTTGATAGAGAAGTTGATATTGGTATTCCTGATGCCATTGGTAGATTGGAAGTTCTTAGAATTCATACTAAGAATATGAAATTAGCCGAAGATGTTGATTTGGATAAAATTGCCTCTGAAACTCATGGTTATGTTGGTGCTGATATTGCATCTCTTTGTTCTGAAGCTGCCATGCAACAAATTAGAGAAAAAATGGAACTTATTGATTTGGAAGAAGAACAAATTGATGCAGAAATCTTAGATTCTTTAGGTGTTACAATGGATAACTTTAGATTTGCTCTTGGTAACTCTAATCCATCAGCCTTACGTGAAACTGTTGTTGAATCAGTCAATGTTACATGGGACGATATTGGTGGTTTAGATGGTATTAAACAAGAATTAAAGGAAACTGTCGAATATCCAGTTTTACATCCAGATCAATTTGCCAAATTTGGTCTTTCTCCTTCAAAAGGTGTTTTATTTTTTGGTCCACCAGGTACTGGTAAGACACTTTTAGCTAAAGCTGTGGCCACAGAAGTTTCAGCAAACTTCATTTCAGTTAAGGGTCCTGAATTACTCTCTATGTGGTATGGTGAATCAGAATCAAACATTAGGGATATTTTTGATAAGGCTAGAGCTGCAGCCCCAACTGTTGTTTTCTTAGACGAATTAGATTCTATTGCAAAGGCTAGAGGTGGCAGTAATGGTGACGCAGGTGGGGCATCTGATCGTGTTGTTAACCAACTATTAACTGAAATGGATGGTATGAATGCGAAGAAGAATGTTTTTATCATTGGTGCAACTAATAGACCAGATCAAATTGATCCAGCAATTTTAAGACCTGGTAGATTGGATCAATTAATTTATGTTCCATTACCAGATGAAGAGGCCAGATTATCTATTATGAATGCACAATTGAGAAAGACTCCATTGGAACCAGGTTTAGATTTACGTGCCATTGCTAAACTGACAAATGGATTCTCGGGTGCTGATTTGTTATACATTGTTCAAAGAGCTGCCAAATTTGCCATCAAGGATTCTATTGAAGCACAAAAGGCATCAGAGGCTGCTAAGGTTAAGAAGGAAGGACAAGTAGATGGTGATGTTGCTATGGAAGAAGAAGGCGAACCAACAACAGCAGCTGAAGAAGAAGTTGACCCAGTTCCATATATTTCTAAAGCACATTTTGAAGAGGCAATGAAAACAGCTAAGAGATCAGTTTCACCAGCTGAATTAAGAAGATATGAAGCCTATGCACAACAAATGCAACAAAGTAGAGGACAATTAAGTTCATTTAAGTTTGATTCTAATGGTGATGGCGTTACTGGATCTACACAACCATTGAATGAAACTAATGCAAACAATGGATCAGGAGCAAACTTTGGTTCTGTTGAAGAAGAGGAAGATGATTTATATAGTTAAATGACTTAACTCTTTTTGATTATTATTATATTTCTGTTTTATCCCACTTCTTTTTTTTCCGTTTTTATAAGTATGTTATAATTGATTAATTGTTATCAGTATACAAGAAAATATAAATGTATTTATTAATATATAGTAGCAATGCTAAAAATGGAAAAAGCGTAAATATAAGGGGGTAAATATACAAAAAGTATAACTAAATGTTTAATTATGTGAGGGGGATATCAAAGGTATTAGGAGCCGGCCTATTTTATGATTAATAAGAAGATAATAAATCATTTGAATTTGAAACATCAGTTAAAGGTAAATTTAGAGATAATCTAACATTTGATTTAGAATGTTTTATTGACTTCAAACTTGAATTTAAAGGAATTCTGAGAGGTTTTAGCTGAATATTCAAAGGTGTCTCATTTTCATTTGATATATGAGAAGATAATGACATTGAAGAAGCTGTTCGTGAAGATAATGTGGAAATTGTTGAGGTTGAAGAACTTGACATTAATGAAGGAACCGAAGGCGATGAAGAAATGAAAGAAAAATCATCTTCATATAACTTAACATTATTATACTTTGATTGTAATTTTGCTTCCGATTTTGCTCTTAAAGAATTCTTAATTGGGTCAATAAAATAAGAAAGTGATTTAATTAATTCTTTGTTTGAAAACCTCAAGTTATCCCAGCCAATGAAGTCAATTAACTCACGTTCTAGTGCATTAACTTCCGTTAGAGAAAGTAAACCGTCTGTATATTTAGTCCAGTGTTTGTTCATAGGTGAGGAATCATTGGTGAATTTCGCTGCTAAGATTAAAGAACCTAAAAAGATTCTATGATGAGTAGTTTCGATACCTTGAGAATTCGGAGGTATAACCATTTTTAATTTATTAAGATAAATCAAAGATGTCATCAACGTTGGTGTTTGAACATGGGAATGATGAATTAACCTAGAAATGAAATGTGCTAAGGGAGGTAAATTTGACGATTTTGATGAATTAGAGTATGGTGGTGTCGAAGGAGGAGTTAATAAATAATCATTAACTTTATTAGGGTTTTGAACTTTTATGATAGATGTAGTTGTGGAAACTAAAAACTGAATCATATCTGATGACACGGGTTTGTTTAAAAACAAATAAAGGGCTTCTAAATCTGACATTTCCTATATATATATTTATTTATCTTATTTTTATGTAAATGATAATTCTAGTGGTAAAAACTGATAAGTCTCAGACTTATATTGCAAAAAATGGAATAGGTCAAATACTACTAGTAACAAATTCTATATTTTGATGTCAACGAAGGAAATGGACGCTATTTTATATAATAGATACACCCTTTCAACGTCTAAAGGAGGTATAAAACCGTTTTTTTTTATTCTTTCAAAAAGAAAAATTATTACGCCAAAAAGCGTGTCGCGTCGCGTTTGTTTGGATTTCTAATGAAACACAATAACAAAATAAATTAAATTAAGCTTTAAACAAGTAAATCGTCCGGTAAAAGGTAAAAGGAGATGGCGATGATAATGTAAGTGGCGACAAGCATAACACCCTCCAACCAGTTGGAAGTACCATCAAGAATAAGAGAGTTTGTAATGAAAACGGCAACAAAAATGACGGCAGTTTCATATAAATCAAAGTAAAGGGACATTTCAACGTTCATCATCCAACCAATAATAACTAACAAAGGAGTAACAAAGATGGCAATTTGGATTGATGAACCAATAGCAACACCAATGGCCAAATCCATTTTATTTTTATGTGCAACATAAATGGCAGTGACATGTTCTGCTGCGTTACCAACAATTGGTATCACGATTAAACCAATGAAAGTCTTTGATAAGCCAGAAGAAGCAACAATGTCATCAATTGAACCAACTAAATAGTCTGCTGAAAAGGAAACTAAGATAGTAGAAAGAAGAAGAATAGAAATTGCGCCTACTGCTGATAGATGGATGGTTTGACGGTTTTCATCTAAATCATAAATAGATTTTGGTCTTTGTAAAAAGGAACCTCTATGAGAATGCTGAGGGCTTGAAATGTCAGGTTGATATTGATTTACTTCTAAGTCTTCCTGATTAGATCTGGTTCCAAGTGCCGCTGATTCCGACAAGTCAGATGAACCAGCGATAGCACTTTCATCTTCATCAATTTCTAAAGATAATGGTACGCCAGTAACACCTTCAGGGTCCCTAAACAGATATTCATGAGTACTTAATTGGAAAATCAAATAAAAACAATAAACAATCAAAAGGACAATCGAAGTGCCTCTTGAAAGTACCAAAATCTTATTAGCATTATCTTTCTTAATAGATAATGTAAAAGCTGCTGGCAACAGCAAAGCCATGACAGTAACAGCTAGTAGAGAACCCATAGTTTGTGCAGCTGTTTGATTAAAATGTTGCTCCTTGTACTTAGTACCACCAACAATAAAACAAGTACCTAAGACTAATAATAAATTAGATAAAATAGACCCAAGCATTGAAGATTGAACAACTGTAATTTGATTTTGTTTCAAAGCAATAATTGAAACAATAACCTCAACAGCATTACCAAATGTCGCATTGAGCAAACCAGCAAGAGAGTCATTGTTCAATGATTCACCTAATTCTTCTGTTGCAAAAGCTAAGATGGAAGCTAATGGAATAATAGCAAAGAAATTGAACCCAAATACAAGTGAAGCTGACCAGCCAAGCTCACCTGCCAAGATACCCAAGGGAACAAAAAGCAAAAGCCAATTCACTGGTGAAGATTTCAGTGTAACCACTATAGCTTCAACTGTATGTTGTAAATGTGTTTGTTCTGCCATGATATTTAGAATAGTAAATCCACTTTACAAATACAAAAAGAGGCTAATTATTATATGTAATTTTACGTCCAATTTGGAAATTAAATCTCAAGCAAAAAAAAAACAGTATTTGTTTTGAGAACATTTTGGGAATTTCAAGGGTTCTATATATGCTAATTTAAAAGTTTGTGATATTTTCAATAGTGGTGATAACTATCCTTGTTGAGAATTTTGTAAGTAATGTAATGAGCTTTTTTTTATTCTCCTGAATTGTTTGCTTCAACTTTTATTTTAAGAAAACAAATTTGTTATCTTTTTATTCACCTTAAAAACGTTAATTTTCAGAATAAAACTTTTCAAAATAAAAATTATATATATGTTAATTTGTAGTTCAAAGAATATAAATAATATTACAAATAGAGCTCTAATTGGTGACTATATCAATTTCTTAATAATAGTTATTGACTTTATGTTAAGTGATTTTATTGCTAACAACATTTTTTTTTGTAACAAAACCTTTAAAACTGCTCATGATATTCAACTTGAATAATAATAAAGATGTAAACTTTCTCAACGGATAAATTGAATATATTATATTCAATTTAGACCTAAATTTGCTAAAACACACTTAAAGTTTATTGATCAATTTGTTAATCTCTTATCTATAAGAAAGTAGGATTATTCCGCAGACTAACTAGATTAGGAAAGAGATGATGAAATATCCGACAATAAAGTAGAGATATAAAAGCAATAACACAATTCCAATAATTTTAAATTAATAATCTTTTCTAGTTAGTTATGTCTTACTATCCAAATAATACTGAATTACCACCACTTGGTGCACTTGCTCTTGAATACAAAGAAGATTTCCACAGACCACCAGGAGATGGGATAATTGAAGAATCATATACATTTCCTCTAATAACAGAAGTCGTTAAAGGTGCAACAACATGGAAAGTTGTTGTTGAAGGTGAAATGCCTGAAGAAACTCTTCAACCCTTTATAGATGCTTGTAAATTATTACAGGAAAAGGGATGTATTGGTATTCTTACATCATGTGGATTCTTAGCACAAATTCAATCAAGAATAAGTTCTAAGATAGATATCCCAATCATGACTAGTTCATTGTTACAAATACCACATTTATTTAATATATTAAGCCCTAAATCTAAGATTGGTGTTTTGACTTTTGATCCAACAGTTCTTGGTAAACCACATTTTTTTGGTGTAGGTATTACTGAATCACAATTAGATCGTTTAGTTATTGTTGGTTCAAAACTTGGCAAACCTTTATTTGAGTTAGTTGTAGGTGGTGCAGCATATGATCATAATTTAATTGAATCCGAAATGGTTGAGTTAGCATTAAGTATTGTCAAAACTAATCCAGAAATCAAGGCAATTGTTTTAGAATGTACACAAATGCCACCGTTTGCTAAGGCAATTCAAAAGGCTGTTAATTTACCTGTATATGATGTTAATACATTGGCAGAGTGGTTTTATTCAGGTCTTTATCGTGGTGTTTTCCCAAAAGATGAAAATCCGGAATATGGTAAATTAGTTAGACAAAGAGTAATTAGAGATGATTAAATAGGTATATTTTTATAATAAGAATACTAGTTCATTAACATTAGTGTTACATCCATGTTCCTTTACTATATCAAATAGTAACCAAGCACACAAATTTATAATGCTACAAATATCTTGATTATGTGAAGCAACTGGTAGTTTATATGCTCTACCTCTAGGTAAAGATTGTAGCTCATTGATATTCCACCAAGAATAAGAATTTATTGAATTCGGTTTCTGACTAGATAACCTACCAGGAAGAACTAGTTCACATTGTTTTGGATGCTTGGAATCCCTTTGTAATTGATTATTCCAAAAAACAGGATACATTTCAATCATTTCCATTATGGGTAATAAATCGTCACTGGCACTAAAATGTTTCTGAGATAGCTGATTCCATTTTCCTGTACCTTGACCCTGTCCTATATGAATACAAATTACAGCATTAAGCCAATGTACTATTGATATTAAGTGCTGACTTGCTAGACTATTGTTTGAATTATTTATTAAGTTATCACCAATTGATAGTAATTGATGCCATTTATTACTAAAATGGTTTGGATTTTTCAATTCAAGTAAAACCAAAACTACCATTTTACTTAAATATCCTTCAATACCTAAGATAAGTCCTCTTTCATTCGATCTAGAATTTCTGGTCAAAATCAATGAAGATTCTTTTTCAAGTTTATTACCAATATCTTCTAATTCGTTTAATTGATCATCATCATTTAATGAAATATCCAAAGGTCTAGTAAACCAATCTGTTAACCTTTGTTGAGGTGGTAACATCCGCTGCATATTATGATGTGACAATTGTTTCCATTCGATAACTTTCATTACTGGATTTGGTAATGATGGTGGAATCATCTTTGGTAATCCATAAACTTTAGAATCCAAAAATAATTGAGGTTCTATATCATTGGGTTTTGCATTAAGCAAAGGGGCAGCTTTACATCCCCTAAACACATATGGCCCCATAATCAAAGTGTTAATTAACTTATTTTAAAAGTTTAAGATTTAGTAAAAGATCTTAATTTCACGTTTTGAAAAATGACAGCTAAGTTTAAAACATAAAATATTTGTGGCGCATGCAGATTACGTAATATTTACGCGCCACAAAAAATTTTTGCAAAAAAAAATTTTCAGAAAAGAAAAAAAAGGTGTAAAATAAATTAATATACCTATAAGGTAAAGAATAATTAAAGTTCAAAAAATTGAATTGAAAAAAGGGAAAAATGGCAACTAATACTATCAAGCTACTTGCACCAGACATTGATCGTTCTCTTGCAGAATTAGTTGCGGGCAGATTAGGACTTCAACTTTCACCAATTGATGTTAAAAGAGAGGCATCTGGGGAAGTTTCATTTTCAATTGGAGAGTCAATTAGAGATGAAGATCTTTATATCATAATGCAAATCGGAGCGGGACCAGTTAATGACAAAGTTTTTGAATTATTAATCATGATTAATGCATGTAAAAATGCCAGTGCAAGAAGAATTACAGCAGTTTTACCTAATTTTCCATATGCAAGACAAGATCGTAAGGATAAAAGCAGAGCACCAATTACAGCAAAACTAATGGCTGATATGTTAACAACTGCAGGTTGTGATCATGTTATTACTATGGACCTTCATGCTTCACAAATTCAAGGGTTTTTTGATAATCCAGTTGATAATTTATATGCTGAACCATCAGTTGTTAGGTATATTAAGGAAAACATTGATGTTAAAAATGCGATTATTATCTCACCTGATGCTGGTGGTGCTAAGAGGGCTGCTGGACTCGCTGATAAATTAGACTTAAATTTTGCTTTGATTCATAAGGAAAGAGCTAGAGCCAATGAAGTTAGTAGAATGGTCCTTGTTGGAGATGTCACTGATAAAATTTGTATTATTGTTGATGATATGGCAGATACTTGTGGTACATTAGCAAAGGCAGCTGAAGTTTTATTAGAAAATAACGCTAAGGCTGTTATTGCAATTGTTACTCATGGTATCCTGTCAGGTAGGGCTGTTGAAAATATTAACAATTCACGTTTAGAAAGGGTCGTTTGCACAAATACTGTTCCATATCAATCTAAGATGGATAATTGTCCTAAACTGGATACCATTGATATATCCGGTGTCATTGCCGAAGCTATCAGAAGGTTGCACAATGGTGAATCTATCTCCTTTTTATTTACAAATGCTCCATATTAGAATCAAAAAGTATTATAATCTTTTTTCAATTCACATTTTATTTTAAAAAAACTTCTTCCCTTCAAGCAAAAACAAATGACAAATAACTATAAACGAACTGCCTTTTGCTTATACCTCTCCCCTTTTTTTTTTTGTTTGATATAATTTTTTATTATAATTAATACTACTAAAAATATACTTTTGTTTTTCTTCATCGTTATATAAAGAGTATTTTTGCAAAAAAGGGTAAGTTTAAAGTTCAAATTTATAGTCCTTGATGTTAAAATCTTTCAACGATTTTAAAATAATACCATTTTCATTTTTTGATCCGATAATAGAATTGATGTTACTATTTCCTATAGCCTTAATGGCATTTTCATCAGGAACCCAGATAACATATCCTCCAGACCTTTTACCACTCAATGCACCAGGTGCTGCATCTTCAAAAACTAAACATTCTTCTGGTTTAATATCTTTATGAAACTCGTCGTTGATTAATCCTAATCCTAACCACCAAATAAATGGTAATGGTTTACCTTTACCTTTAATTGCCTCATTATCACCAGTAATAATTCGACCTTCAAATAAATCAAATAGTTTTTTATGTTTAGAAATTTTCATATGAAATTTATCTTCATGTGAACTTGTACAAAGAGCAATTGGTATATTTAATGAATTCAATTTATTTAAAAGTTCCTCAACTCCTGGTAATAATTCAGTTTCAGGCCACATATCTAGTTGTACCTCTGATGTTTCATTATAAAATTCATAATTTGTTAATACACCATTTAATCCGTAATCGTCTAAAACAACTTGTGCTGCTTCAGGACCTGGTAATCCTTGAAGTTTAATTTTAACATCCCATGTTAAGCCTTCTGAACATCCATACTTTTTTAAAACTTGTGAGAATGATCTTGTATAAATAGTTTCTGTGTCTAATAATAGACCATCCATATCAAATAAACATGCTTTAAAAGTTCTATTCATATTTTTTCTTTCAGTATTTAATGAAAACAGTGACTAACACTAGCGTAATAGAGAAAATAAAAAAACAAAAAAAAAAACCAAAAAATATTTGTCAAAAATTATTACCTAATATGGTGGAATTGAACTACGACAGTTTGGACATTGTAGTTTATACATCATCCAATTTTCCAAACAATCGGTATGAAAGACATGATAACATGGTGTAATCATATATGATTTTCTTTTTGAAATCCTATGCTTTTTCAAATTTGATTCACCTAATTCTAAATCATGTAGATCATTTTGTGCATTTTCAATAATTGGTACATCAACCTTTTGCATACAAATGGCACAATCTGTTACCCAAATATTTTCATCATTAATGACGGATTCATCAGTATGAAAATTTTTTAACTCTGATTTTGTAACTTCCGGATAATAATCATAGGCTTTTGGTAAAAATTTATCATTAAGGAAGAATCTAGCACCATATTCCTCTTGTAAATATAATATAATAATTTGAAAAGACATCCAAAGAACTAATATAGTAATTAAAGTTAAATCTCTATGATGATCAAAAGGATTTGATAAACCTTCAATATAAATAAATGGAATTATTCTTATAAATGATGATAATAAAATAAATTCCCAGCTGAAAGAAGTTCTTGAACCTCTTAATGTATTCCTATAAATTTGGGGAATCCAATAAGAATTCAAAATGATGGAGGCAATATATTCAAATATTTTTCTTGGTGTTTTTGGCCATGTAATGACATTAATTGATAAGAAAATTAAGATTAACAAAAAGAAAAAATTTCTTGAATAGAGTTCAGCACCAACAGTTTGTTCATTGTTATCAACTGGAATCAAAGGATTTGTTTGTTGATCATTGATTCTTTCATCAATAGGTGTACCTTGTAACATAGTTCTCCAATCTAAAGGACGTTCATTAATTTGAATACAATAAATTTGAATTGCGTACTTCATTTCATATAATGCACAACAAGTAAAAGAAACAAATGATAGCATTGCAAACTGAATATATAATTGGGGGTAAATCATTGAACAAATTAAAGAAATGATGCAAATTGAGCTATCAAAAGTATTCATGATCATTATTGTTAAAAATGATAATTTTGATAACGAAGAAGGCGTATTTGAAAAGGTCATTTGTCTAACAACTAAAACCAACTGACAAATCATTAAGACAATCGCAGCTAACAAAAATGATTTCAAATGATCATTAAAAATTTCACTCCTAGAACCCTTTAGTTCATTAATGTTAATTGAAATACCACAATCAGGAGAATAAAGTAAACCTTTATTGATTTTTAAATCTGGTATCTTTTGAAGAGGACGACCAAGAGGAGATGATAGTTCATTATCAATATCAATCCACTGACTTCTAGTTAAATTGGAAGATTCGAAATGAAAATAACCAATGTATTCACATTGGTCAACCGAATCGACAAATGACTCTAAAGAATTAAAACCAATATCATCAATATTGGTTTCATTTAATGTATTAATTAAAGTATTTTTTGTTTTATTGAAATAATCATTTGGACCTAAATTTAAGTGAGGTAAGGAATAAGTACCCTGAAATTTACTTGATTTTGTAATCATTACCATATTACCAGAATCTTGATGATAAATACCATTAAAATTTAAACGATGATCATTTTTTTGTGAAGTATCTGACAATTTTAATGAAATTGATACAATATTGGTATCATTTATTAAAGAATTTGGTTCATTTATGATTGACAGTTGAATCAAACCATTTGAATCTGTGAAATTACCAACTCTTTGAACCGATGTGTCAATTGGAGTGGGTATTATATCTTCATTTTCATCATGTTCTATAGGATTGGTCCTTTCTAAACGCTGACTTTGTCTATAATCATATAAATTATTTAAATAATTTGGTAAAAGCATCTTTATTGGAGTTAAATTATAATTGTTCAAATCGAAGTTACCCTTTAAAGAACCTGAAATATTCAAAGGAAAAACTCCATCGTTAATTTTAGAACCAATTTGACTATTATTTAAGTTATCAACAGTTTTACCTTCAAAATTCCAAATTTCACTTGCTTGAGAGCTAATTTCATTTGGTAAAATAGAATACTTTTGATTTTCTTCAAACGTGTCATGGAAAGGCCAATTTGAGGAGTTGAGATTATTGACAGCATCATCATATGATAATCTGAATCCTGTTATATTACCATAACCAGAAGAATAATCATTATTGTATAAATAAGAATTTGATATATTAAGTTCATTATGGTATTGATTAAGAATATATTCTTTATTTATATACGAAGGGTATCTTTCTTCATTGCTAGTAGGCGTTGATAATATATATATAAAGAACAGAAATATAAGAAAGTTTCGTGTGGATTCATTCATGTCATAAAGTAAAGTAAAGTATGAAAAGTTGAGCAACTGTTAGTAATATTAAGAAGAAAAAGTAAAAGATAATAAAGTTTTTATATACTTGGAGGGCAAAAATAGATAAATTGAGAAATAACAAGGTGATAATTTGAATTAATTACGTAATATATGCTCAGCACAAAAGTAAAGATAAAAATATATTTTATTCATGTAGTTTGTTATTTATATACGTAGAAGAGATAGAATTATAGATGACTAATATTATTAGATAGCCTTTTTAGCCTTAGCATCAGCCTTAAGTTTTCTTCTTTCTTCTCTTTCCTTTTTAGCTTCAGGACCAGCTTCAGTATCAAGGACATAATCCCAGAATCTAAAGGAAGATGCATAGTTACCAATGAAATAATGATGATGTAAATCATGATGTTCTGCACCAGCCCAGAAAGGTAAGAAATTGTGAAGAGACCAAGGGAAGTCATAACCAGAATGAGAATCAACAGCTTGCATTAATCTGAGGACGACCCAAACAGTGATAGTGAAAAGATGCAATTTATGAGTGATAGCAGCGTAAATAATTGGGAAACCAACGGTACCAAACCCAAGTGACATAACTTCAACAGGATGTGCATATTCCGCAGTCAAACCAAATGGTGCTGCATATCTATGATGTTGCTTATGAATGTACTTGTAAAACATACCATAATGGAATAAACGATGAGCCCAATAATGCCATAAATCTTCAAGAACAAAGAAAAGTGCCCATTCCTTTAACATAGTAGACAAAGCTGGAAATGGAACTGAAACTGAGATACCAAGAGATTTACATAATGGATGGAATGTCCAAATTGGGAACACTTCGACAATAAAATGAGATTTCAAAACTGATTTAAGACATTCCCATTGTTCTTTATCGGTTGGAATATAAGATTGTTGAATTTTCCATTTTCTAAAATATGGTGTCTTATCAATAATATACCATGGTAAACATCTACCAAAATAAAAAACTTCATGTGTTAAAAAGAATAGAAGACCTGTTGCTAAGATATCATTGTTCATATATGTATACCAAGAAGCCCATAGTTTTTCTGCAAAGTTTAATTGTGGTTGTGTTTCAAACACATTATGAATCACTTGTGTAAATGATGGAGAAGAAAGTGAATCTAAGACTGTTGAATTGAAGATTTCGGTCATCTTATTTGATTATTAATTCATGCTCCAAATATTCTCTTTCTTTATGTAATCTCAAAACTTGATACTTTCATCCCTGTTTTATATGAATGCCCTTTATCGAATAACACCTCCTAAATTATGGAACGATAATTTAATTTTCAATTGAAACGAGGTTACTTCTTTCCGAAATTAGTGTGATTACCGTAATAAGAGTAGAGGAACGAACTATACGAGACTTATTTTCAAATGGTACGACGACAAGCGGCTGGGGGAACGAGCTAAACGACACACATCACAAAAGAGGCGCATCACAAAGGGTTAACAACACGTGAACGTCACGTGAAAACACAAAATTAACAACCCTCATAGATGTGACTGCGTTTTGGGCTCAGTGCCGCGCACAAGACAAAATATATGCCGCACGCGCCCTTTAGTATGTGTGCGGCATATGTTGGGACGGCCCATATATGCCGCACCCACCACCACACCAAACGCTCTGCTTTCCCGTGGCAGCAAGAAAAAAGTTTTTCAGTTTTGAAATCTTTTTCATCTATTATTGCAGAAGAGAATCCAAGACTTAATCAAACTACAAGAGTATGTAAAACGTTATTATTAGGGTTGTCAATATTATAAATAGAAATAAAAGATGGATTAGTGATAACAACTGTTAATAGAAAGATATATACATAGGGTTTTGATTGATTAAATACAGAATTGTATATTAGTTTTTCATCTATATATATTATAGAAACATTTCAACAAAGTTTTTTTTTTTTATTCCTTTGAATTTTTCTATCCATTAGAGATTTAGTAGAAATAGGGAATGAGAAAGAGAGAGTAATAAAAGAAAAGCATAAGAAAGCTGAAAATTGTGGAAAAAAACTACCATATTGATTTTGTGTAAGAAAAATATTAATATACCCTAAGAAACAAAAGTACACACATTTATAAGGCTAATACTAACACATCAACCTTTTTTTACTTTCATATAGTGGCTCAACGTTTGTACGAATACCAAGTTATCGGTAGAAGACTTCCTACTGAATCTGTTCCAGAACCAAAGTTGTACAGAATGAGAATTTTTGCACCAAATGATGTTGTTGCCAAGTCCAGATACTGGTACTTTTTGCAAAAGTTGCACAAGGTTAAGAAGGCTTCTGGTGAAGTTGTTTCCCTTAACGTTATTTCTGAAAACAAGCCAACCAAGGTTAAGAACTTTGGTGTTTGGATCAGATACGATTCTAGATCCGGTACTCACAACATGTACAAGGAATACAGAGATGTTACTAGAGTCGGTGCTATTGAAACCATGTACTCTGATTTAGCTGCTAGACACAGAGCTAGATTTAGATCAATCCATATCTTAAAGATTGTTGAACTTGAATCTGATGATGATGTCAAGAGACAATACATTAAGCAATTCTTGACAAAGGATTTGAAGTTCCCTCTTCCACACAGAATCCAAAAATCAAACAAGTTGTATGCTCCAAAGAGACCATCTACTTTCTACTAAATTATATAAAATATATATATATCTTTCATTTACCTTGGGTTTATTATTATTTTTTATATAATTTCGTTTTTTTAGGGGTATAATTTAAAAGCTACTAAAGATGATACAAAAAAAAAATTAATAAGTAGAAGAATGGAAGAGAAAGAGAAGAGAAATTTGAAATTTTCTTTCACACATAAATATATATATATATATATATATTAATAATCAAACTCTTCTAGTAGTTTTAAAAATGGCTAAGAAGTTCTCGGGTATACAGAAACAAGTATTACAGCTTTATAGAAATTGTATACGTGCCGCATATTCAAAACCATCGGATTCTAAAAGTAATTGGGTTAGCTACATCCATTCGGAATTCGAAAAATTTAGACATTTACCTCGTAGAAACTTTTCTGCAATTGAACATTTATTAAGAGTCGGAGATAGAAGATACGAAATGTACAAAAGTCCATTAATTAAAAATGTTAAATAAAATAATACAATACATACACACTACTTACTATTTTAGCTATAAATAATACCCTCAAATATTTCTTTATAATTCCTAAATAAATATTCCATAACTTGTGTTTTTATTTGATTATCTTGAATTTCTAGATGTGGATTAAGTTTTTCATTTCTTATTAAAGTTGGTGCAAATACCGTTGCTAAACTTTTCAAATTCATCTTATTGATCGCTTCATTTTCACTAATTTCATTCAAATGATCAATTAATTTAAAAAGTACTATTCTATTACTATCTGGTAAATTTATTATAATATCCCTTAGATTGTTAATTTTATTTATTTCGTTATTAGAATTCCCAATTGATATGATATAATTGTAATTGATGACTGGAATCAGTGAATCCGGTATTTTCTTCAAATATCTTTTCAATAATCCTGCAATGGCATTGATGTCACATTCAAATATATTCCCATTATTTTCAAGTTCTTCAAAATTATACTTTTCAAAACATTGTTCTAATTTAATAACATTGGATGTCGATGCACTAACCCTATAAATACCCTCTTGTTTAATCCCTTTATTCTTAACTTCTTTAATGCACTTTTCAATTATATATGGTATTTCTCGATTTTCATAATTACTCATTTCTTCAATATTCATGGAATATAATTTACCACCACCACTACTACTATTATTAGTGGTAGTATTCGTATTAGTACTATTATTATTATTATTATTCTCAGAATTATTCCTCAATTTCAAAAAATTCGTTGATTTAGATGTTTTTATTCCTGAACTACCTCCATTTTGTTGATTAATTGTTAAATTTTCATGATAACTCATGCTATTTTTAACATTATTCATAGCCATTAATGCATCATCTCCATGCATTGGGTTCATTGGCTGACTTATTATTCCATTATTGGTACCACTACTAAGCATTGGTGTCCCATTGGCACTTGAGGAACTACCGCTACCAAATAATCTTCTCATAAATCCACCTCCTCCATTGCCACTTTTCTTAGTTGAACTTCCAGCTGATAATCCTTGTGTTAATGGTGGTTGTACTGGAAATTTATCAAATGATTCATTTCTCATTTCATCTTCATTCGATGATGAAATGATTGATCCATAATCACCGCCTCCAATACTAGGTTTGCCTAACGACTCAACACTTTGACTAAATAATGCATTATTTGGATGTTTAGAAATTAAAGAATCTAATTCATTTAATTTTCTTTGCCTTTCGTTAACTTCAAAGTCTAATTGTTTCTTTTGTAATTGTAAATTTTGAATTTCTTTTAAAATTGATGCTTTGGACATGGTTAATGAATTTATTTCCATTCTGAGATTATTTAATTCAGTTTCCTGAAATTTTGCATTGGAAGTTTCAGAGATGGATCTTTGATGTTGATTTCTTTCTAATGGTATTGGAGGAGTTGCATAAACAATACCAGAATGATCAGATCTAGTTCTACCATGATCTTTTGGTGTTGTCAAATTGCTTTCATCTGTAGATTTTTTACTTTTAAATACCTTTGTCAATGATCTACCAAGTCCATTTTTTTTTCGATCTTCAGTAATAGTTTCAGTAGTCGATATATTTCTTTGATGATGTGATCGAGAATTATCAGATGTAATTGAAGTATTTCTTTGATGCACTTTGCTTGAATATCCTGAGGCATTTGACAACAAGTCACCACCAAATTTAAAATTTTCTTTAACTTGATGATTTGTTTCAGATAAATCGGAATTTTTAACAGGTGACATTAACGTAAGTTCAGAAGTTTCAACAATACTTTCTTCTTCTGTTTCATCGTCTAAATTAATAAAACTTTCGGGTTCTTGTTCCTGTGTTAGTTCAGATTCAATATTTTGCTGCTTAAGGTCATTATCAATCGTTTCTTCTAAAATATAACCTGATTTCAACAAAGCAGATGGTTTAATAACCTTTCTTGATGGAGTTGAAAGTTCAGGAGTTCTATATTGAGAAGTTGATTTTTTGATTGGAGTTACTGAATTTCTAAATGGTGACCGAACTGGTAAATTATCATCTTCATTAAGATTTGGTGTATTTGGTAAATTTTGATTTACTTTTAAATCTATAGGAATTTGTGATGTTTCACTTGATGATATTTCCAAACTTGATTGAGGATTTGTTAGTATATTACCAACAACATCTAGAGAAGAAGTTGATGACTCGACTGTTGTGTTTGTAGTTGTTGATACATCATCAATAACAAGTTTGGGAGAATCAAAGAAATAAGAATCCTTTTTAACATCTGGTGGAATTTGCTTCAAAGATTGCTTTTTTAATTCGTTTTCATCTTCATTACTTTGATTATTATTCAAATGTAATTTATTTTCATCAAGTGTCTTTTTAGCATCTCTTTTCAATTTCATCATTTCATATTTCTTTTTCTTCTCCATTAACATATGATGACATGGCATACAAAATAATCCTTTAGAAGTTCTAGCATATTTTAAATCATCGATTGGGTTCTTACATGATTTACATTTAAAACAATCAGCACAATAAGCTTGATCACCTGTTAAGATTGCCAAATCATAGATTTTTTTAGAACATGATTTGCAAGAATATGAACAATCTGAACAAACCAAAGCGCCTGTTCCAAGAACAAGGAAGTTGGAATTAACACCTAACGATTTTTGACATTTAGAACACGAAAAACACGAAACATGCCATTGATCTTGTCCCAGTTTATAAGCTTGTCCATCAACTATGTCCAAATGACAACGTTTACATCTACGTTGTACATCAATCATGACTTTATCTTTTGTTTATCTTTAAATGTTTATGATTTATATCAAGTTGTTGATATTAAGTTCGAACGTTACCTCCTTTATTTTTTCCTTCTTTACTTTTTTTTTATTTTTGTATTCAAAAACTAAAAAAAGAATGCATATAAAAAGAGGCTCAGCACAAAAACAAAATACGGATCTTTTAACTTTAAATTATTATTGTTATTAATATTATAATTGTAAGGTTGCATATGTATTATGTTTACATAAAATTTCAAAAAGTCACTTAATATCACTTATCGAACTATTCTTTTTTAATTTTATTTTCCGTTTATCCTTTTTAAAAACATATATTTAATTTAACTTTATTTTTTATTTATTTATTCTATGTACATAATAAAATAGTAATAAAACCATAATTCAATATCATTTCATTTAAACAACATCACTAATGACACTTGCAGCATCTTTATAAGTTTGTAATAAACGTTGACATTTTTCTCTTTCTTGAATTAAGGTTTCATCTTCAAATAATAATTCATCAAATAGAGATTCCTTATAAAGTTTTTGAACTAATTGGTTTTGAACTGAATCTTTTGAAAAATTGACTAACAAACACATGATTGCCTTTGGAACTTGATCTCTAATGGTTTCTCTAACAATACCAAAGTAAGAGGCAATCAATCTTCTAATTAATTCACATTCTAATTGCTCTCTTTCACTTAACTTATTTTCATCAATAGTCAACTTTTCTAATTCATTTTCAATCGAACTCTCATTTGAATTTAAATTAAATTTTAATGTTGTTGAATCTTCTGGATATTTGAATGGTTGAATATCATTGTTAATTTGATGATCAGTAACTTCTTGTTTCTGTTGTCCAAAGAAATAACTCAAGAAATTATCTCCCTTTTCATTATTAACTAATGGTAAATTTTCATTTTCTAAATGTTTTAAATCATTTAAAATTTGATTTTGGTTTTGATTTTGATTTTGACTTTGATTTTGATTACTATGACTATTGTTAATATGATTCTTATCATTATGTAATAAGACATTTTGAGCATTATGAGCTGCAATCTTTGCTGGATCTTTCTCTCTTTTAAATTCAGAATCAATTTGTTTCTTTTTATTATGCTTTTGTCTTTCTTGTGCAACTTGTGCCATTGCATCTGCTGCACCAATAAAATTTGGATGATTTGTATTAATATAAGCTCTATTAATCTCAATCAAAGACTCAACATATTTTGTTGTAGGACCTAACCTTTCTCTTAATAAATTTGAAACAACTTCAATTAATTTAGTATGTAGTTTTGGGTACCTTGATAATTCCTGAGAACCACAATTATGACAAATTTTCATTAATTCTTCATAAACTAATTCAACACATCTATGAGAAGGGATTTCTAATAATTGAATTTGTGGCTTAACTAATAAATCAAATGCTAATTCAGGAACAAATAACGAAGCTCTTGGACCAGTTGAATTTCTAATTGCTGTTCTAATATCAGTAACTGTTAAATTTTGCAATGGATTAATACTTAATAATGACTTATCTAACACTTCATTATAAATATAGTAAATTCTAGCACCACCACAAAGTTCCTTTGTTGAAATATCACTAGAATTACCTTCAATTGAATTAATAAAGTTATTGGCAAATTTATTCATCAGTTGAAGAATTAATGCACTTCTATTTTCCTTGGAAACGATATTTATATCACCATACGAAGAAAGTTCTTGTTCAGTTTGGCCCATTAAAGTATTTAATTTAGCTTTAATATCAGGTAACCGATCTCTAATATGATTCATAAGAGTTTTATTAAGAGTCTTGGCTAAATATTCTGTCCCACATTTATTAGCAATAGATTTATATGCTGGATGATTTTGAAAAAAGTCCTTTTCAGATTGAAGTGAATCATCAAGTGATTTATTTGTTGTAATATCTTGTTGTGATCTATTAACAACTCCAATAAATCCTAACTTCAATGGATAAACCTTACCCATTAAAATATCAAGAGCATTAGTGCCTTGATCCATTAAATCTAATTTTGAAAGAATACCAATAGTTCTCTTTCCTTGAGGATCAACCTGCCTTGCCAATTTAAGAGATTCTGAGTTAACAAGATCTTGATTTGCTGGACTCACTGCTAAAATTATCGAATTTGGTTTAGAAATGTATTCCAAAATCAAATTTTTGATCTGACGTTCAATATCAGTAGGTTGATCACCAATGGGGATCTTTGTCAATCCTGGTAAATCCACCAACGTCAAATTCAAAACATTTGGTGAGTATATTTTTAAATTGATTGGGTTTCTTGAAATCCCTTTGTTTTTCCCTGCAATTCTAGCTGTTTCATTTTCAATCTCTCTTGTAATTTCATTAAAATCATAAAATTTTTTATTTGGTATATGAAGAAACTCTCCGTATTCATGAATTGTGTTTGGATTCAAATGATGTTCCAAGGTAAATTCCTCTTTTTCTTTTTCTTCTTCTTCTTCGTTCTTGTTGTTACCACTGATATTAATCAACTGAAGGATAAGTGGTCTTCTAGTAACAATACCAGTACCTCTTGGGAGAAAGTCTTTACCAACAATATTCTCTAGAACTGATGACTTACCAGCAGATTGTGAACCAACAACTGTTAACAATGGCAAATCAAGATCAGTTAGTGCTGTGGACGTCACTATATCTTGAAGCTTATTTACCACTGGAATGAGATCTTGTAGTGACATAATGACAATCTATATCCTTCTTTATCTTATTCAAAATTACGATATATTTCTATATATCCTTTTGCTCTTTATATAAGGAAAGTTAACCTATATAATATTTATTATTTTTGCCACTGAGAATGGGAGGAGAAAGGTGAGAAAGAAATCTTTAAATAAATGGCAGACATACGCCACATCCACTTTAATATACATGCGCCACATCCCACCTTTA
This sequence comes from Saturnispora saitoi, assembly GCA_030579535.1. Classification (NCBI taxonomy): domain Eukaryota; kingdom Fungi; phylum Ascomycota; class Pichiomycetes; order Pichiales; family Pichiaceae; genus Saturnispora; species Saturnispora saitoi. The sequence continues at coordinate 408,848 of JAKTRF010000008.1, read as the reverse complement.
GTTTTTATATCATCAGCCACATCCCACCTTTTTCTTTCTCATCACCAGCCACATCAAACTTTTTTTTTTTTTTTTTTTTCTTTCTTCTTCTTCTCGTTTTCTATTGTTTCACAGCTTTGGCCGAGAAAAGAAGACGTCAAAAAGCTGAAGCCAAGCTATGGCGGCCTAGTTAAGTAAAAGAAGGGTAATTTAATACTAAGGAAAGCTCGGAAGGAATTCAATTAAGCTCATACAGTAGTTTTAATACCCATTGACTAACATATGTCAACATATCTACCATCCCGATGTCTCTATAAGAGATGACATCAGTAGTACTTTAAAGTCCGGTCCCGTGTTCTACGGTTGCTGTTAGAGACAAAGTTGGCAACGCTAAGAAATTTTCTACTATAATATTAAGACTATCATTAAATGGCAATGCGAGCAGAGATAGTGTGGTACGAGCATTCGCACAGTTTCAGGTCTATCTGGCATTTAACACTAAGGCAGTAACATTATTTATTTATTTGTTTGTTTTTGTTTGTTTGTTTGTTATTATAGAAGACCAAAGCGGCAATGAAAATTTTCCTCTTTGGGTAAAACCCTTTTCCGGATTGAAATGTAGAGTATGGGCATATATTGAAGGACATAGAGAAGGTAATGGAGGGAATAAAAGATTAAATTAAGAGTAAAAAGAGTAAAGATGATATTAAAGTATTGTTTTAGATATTATAGAAATAAAATCCGGTAAAAATTGAAGGTTATATAGATTAATGGGTCATAGGAATATAGCTCATGAGCATAAAACGGGACCCGCGGGGCGGCCCTGGGCTCACTATAAATACCAAGTAAACCCCCCATATGTTAAATTGCCATCAAACACTTCCCCCTTCTTCAATTGATATATATAATATACACACAAACAATGCTTTCTATTGGTGATATTTCTCTCAGAATTGTTAATTTTGCTTTCCTTGTGATCATTTTAGGTCTTACCGGTTCTCTTGCTGCCACAACCGTGACTCAACACAATCCACAAGTGAACTTCTGTGTCTTTGCGGCAGCTTGGGGTTTGCTAACTTCATTCTTCTATGGTGTTGCTGCTTACTTTGTTTCATTCTTGGCATCTCCATTATTCCTTGCCATTTTAGATTTCCTTAATTTTGTTTTCACTTTTGCGGGTGCCACTGCTTTGGCTGTTGCCACCAGAACTCACTCTTGTTCAAACCAATCTTATCTTGATAGTAACAAAATTACTCAAGGTTCTAAGGACAGATGTAGAAAGGCACAAGCTTCTATTGCGTTCCTTTACTTTTCCTTCTTTGTCTTTTTATTCTCTTTGGTCATCCAAGTCTTGACTCTTTTCAAGAACGGTTTATTTTCCTCTTCTTCTTCCAAGGTTGCTAGAACTGGTGTTCCAACTATTTCTCAAGTTTAAAATTTTAATAAGAATTTTAATTAAATTGATTCCCCTTCTCCAAAGTCAATCAGGGTTTATTAACTATTAAAAAAAAAGGTTTATTGCATTCAAGAACACCTTTAATTTCGTTGCCTTGAATTTTTTTTTTTTTTTTTTTATTATCTATTACTATTAATTATTTGTTATTTCTAACCTTTTTTTTTATAATTTTGTTTTATAACTATTCATTGTACGTGTCTTTTTATTATAATTATTATTATTATTATTATTATTAATACAAAATCAAATATGATCATTTAAACCCTTTATTAGACATCCAGCGTTCTAATGATTCCATCATGTATTGTGAAACTTGCGCGTCTTTAAATCTTGCATTCCTTTCTAATTTAATAACTTGGACATTCCACTGATTTATGTTTGCTGGTAATGGATCTGTTTCCCATCCAACATAAAATCCTTTATATTTTTGAAACAAGACATTAGGTTCCTTATACTTGTAATTTTTGAATTGCCACTCTTGTCCTGTAGTAAAAATTGCAACAACTCTATCCCAATATTCAGGCTTTATTGTAAACCTTTCAACATTATTGACAATTAAAAATTTAATAACTTTATTAAATTTACCACTCTTATAACTCAATTTAATAACTTCTCCCTGACTTGTTAATTCATTACTTTGTTGAAATATACCACTTGTTATAAACTCCTTAATATTTGTCATATTTAATAATGCTGTAGATGATGGTGACATAATAATAATTGGTTCTTTGTCCTTCAACGACACATTCAATCCGTTTGAGTTTATTGGATTTGGTTTACTTTTCTTTGATAATATTGGTTTAATAATCTTTTGTTCACACTCTCTTTTAATTTGTGAAAAATCGTTCAACTTGTTTCCTCTGAGTGCCTTATTATGATCAATCAATTCAATTTCATTAACTTTGATCTCTTTAATAAGACTATCTTCAACTTCAATTTTAGTTTCTTGAATTTGTTCTCCTTCTCCACCTTTTAAATAGTTTAGCAACTCACTCCTATCTGAAAATGGAATCACTTCAATCCCTTCTTCCTCGCATGATTTAATATACTTAGTAATTGACTCTTCTTTCAGTTTTAAATAAAAGTAAATTGTTTTTATATCATGTGTTTTGAAAATTGGCTTCTTGTCATTTAAATCAACCTTTAAATCACCAACACTAAGCCAATCCTTACTTTCTTTAATATCTGCACCATCTTCAATCCATTTGTAAATACATTCTAATTCTTTATTCATCTTATATTCGCCGTTTTCAGTTATTTTATTGTAATTTCTCTATGTCCACTTTCTTCCATTTTTTTTTCTTCTTCTTCTTATTCCTAAACATTTAAGAAACAATTCATTCGGCTATTTTACCCGACACCCGAGCTACCGATATTTACTAAATGTTTCCGATACCCGAATAGCCGAAGTATGTATTTATCGGGATAACTCGGAGTAATGTTATATTTTTAAAATTCCACCGAACATTTTGCTCAGCATTTTTTGCCCCTCTTTGGTCATTGACTCTAATTGCACCATCCTTTCCCATTTGATTAGATTGTTGTATAAAAGGACCATCATATTCTGAGTGTAATGTATTAACCATTAAAATCAACCTTAATGTGTTTGACTATGTTAAAAGAGATGGAAAGACTTGAACAAATTAAAAATCAACTATCTACACAATTATCAACAAAGACACCTCAGGATGTTGTTATAGTATCTGCTTATAGAACACCAATAACAAGAGCCATGAAAGGATCCTTTAAAGATACAAATTCAGATGTTCTTCTTTACAAGTTAATTAAGGAAATATTAAATAAAACAAAAATTAATGCCAATATCATTGAAGATGTTATTGTTGGTAATGTTTTAAACAATGGAGCAGGTGTTAATGAACACCGAGCTGCTGTTATTGCCGCTGGAATTCCTCCAACTGTACCATTTATGGCAGTCAATAGACAATGCTCTTCGGGTCTTATGGCAATTGCAGATGTTGGTAATAAAATATTTAAAGGTGAAATCAAATGTGGGTTAGCAGCTGGTGTTGAATCAATGTCGTTAAATTATGGTCCTATGGCAATTCCACAAATAAGTGAAGAAATATTACAAGTTAACCAAAACGCAAAAGATTGTCTCTTACCAATGGGCATTACAAGTGAAAACGTTAATTGTAAATTTCAAATAGGTAGGAGAGAACAAGATGAGTTTGCCGCTTGGTCATTTCAAAAGGCTCAATTAGCACAAGAACAAGGTTTATTTAAAGATGAAATTTTGCCAATTGAAGTGAGCTTCAATGATAAATTAATTAAGGTTTCTAATGATGAAGGACCAAGAAAAGGTGTCACAGCACAATCCCTTTCAAAATTAAAACCTGCATTCAAAAAGGATGGTGGATCGCACGCAGGCAATTCTTCGCAAGTTTCAGATGGTGCTGCTGTTGTTTTAATGATGACAAGAGATTTGGCGTTAGAATTAAATTTACCTATTCTTGGTAAATACATCGGAACACAAATTGTTGGTGTCGATCCTGGTATAATGGGAATTGGACCTGCTTTAGCAATTCCTAAATTATTAAGTCACTATGGTCTTAATCAAGAAGATATATCTATTTATGAGATCAACGAAGCCTTCGCAGGACAAGCATTGTATTCCATAAAAGAAGTGAATATTAATCCTAAAAAGGTTAATCCAAGAGGTGGAGCTATTGCATTGGGGCATCCACTTGGTGCAACTGGTGCTAGGCAAACTTGCACATTGTTAAGAGAATTACAAAAGAATCAGTTTGGTGTTGTGTCAATGTGTATTGGTGGAGGACAAGGAGCAGCTGGATTATTTTTAAAGGAATAATAATGATTCAAGAAAGGTATTTTATGTATTTAAAGCTAATTTTTATTTAATAATTAATGCTTTCTTTCAATGTTTATTAAAAATTCCTATACTCTATATTTCCTTATCTTAATAGTTGTTATATTTATAAAATATTTGCTAAGCATAAAATAAAATTTTCTCTCTCTTTTCAAACACATTATTTAGGTTAGAATGGAAAAAGAAGTTAGTGAAATATTAACTAAATACAACGTTATCACAATAAATGGTGTAACAAAAGACCAAGGAAACTTAAATTATGACAATGATATATCACTTGGTATCTTAATGAAACCAAGTGATCCAGATTTCCCCTTTGATGTCAAACTACTTCATATTGTTTTATTGATTTCTAAAAGTTATCCAAAGGTTGAACCTCAAATCATGGTTCTTAATGATGATATTCCTAGAGGTTTTGCTTATAATATTGAACAAGGTTTTAAAGATTTAACTGGTGAATTAAAACAAACTGGATTGGAGTTAAATGTTGAAGACAAATCACTCTGCGGTTTATTAAATTCTCTTGATAGATACCTAGAAGCATTTCTATCATTAGAAAAAAAGGAAGCTCGTGTTAAAATTGTTAAGCAACAGCAAAGGAAAGATAAATCTAAAAATAAAGAGCAATCAAAAGAAAAGACAAAACCTAAACTTAAAAATAATAATAATAATAGTAAAAAGGAAAGTAATGAATTTAAAGATGAACAGATTAGAATAATGAAATGTCGAATGCCAGTGAAATCCGTTAAAGATGGTTCTATTTATAAATTAAGCATTAAACTTTATGAACCATTTCAATTTCAATTCGACTCAGTTAAGGATTCCATAACAATCTCAACACTACATATTAAATTGGTTATTCCTCAAAATTATGGACAGTTTAAGGGAAGAAACAAGGTGAAGATAGAAATAGATTTTAGTCATCCTGAGATGTTAAAGTTGATAAATAATATAACTAATTCTGACATTAAACTAGTATTAAAAAAGTTATTATTAAATATTTCAGTCAATTTTGATTCCTTGGTTTCGAAATACAAAGCTTGGAAATTAATGGAATATTTAAACTTTTTAGTGGCTAATTTATCTAAATTAATGGGTGATCAGGTAGATTTTCAAAGATTTATTGATGTTTTAGATTGCTGAGTATAAAAAACACAATCGAAGATCATGAAGTGGTTGATTTCTTATTTTGAAAAGAAGCCTTGTAAAATTACTAACTTGTTTACTTATTCTTAACGCATATATACTTTTTAGTACTTTAAAGTCCGCCGAAGAATATATAATAAAACTACTCTATATAAATTTCTAAAAATTCAAATTAAAAAAAAAAAAAAACATATGAAACGACCCTTTATTGATTTTAACTAAGGCTTTGTTATTACATGAATAATATTTCTAAATTAGGACTTCAGCTAGTTGGAACATCATCTATGGACACAGCACCAACTTTAGATCCAAGATCCGTTCTTTTTTTTATCAAAAAACTCCAGACAAATACAATGTCTGTTAGAAACTTCAAACAATTAGATGATTTGTTAAATACAGCTCAAATGGAATCCTGGGGTTTTAAATTCATAGAATTAGATGGATTGCAACTGATTATTAATCAATTGAACCAGTTAAATCAATTTGATATCATGTCTAATGATCAATTGAAAAAACAATACTGCCTGTTATCAATTTTTAAAATATTTTTACTAAACTATAATATTAAAGAACATTTTAATTTGAAAATGATAGATTTATTTTTAATACCTATTTTATCACCACAGTTAACAACAAGAACTCTATGTTTAAGTATCCTAATTATTTTAATTCAATTTTTCAAATTTAATGGTTCAAAACATTTACTATTAAACCATTTAGACTTATTGAAATCTTTTATTATTTCAATTATTGATGTTCTAAAATCAAATAAAAATAGTTCAATAATAAATCAGTTTACATTACTTTCAATATATTTTATTTTTGAATTGGTTACTAAATTTGAAAACTCAATGGCTAGATTAAGCATTATTGATTTATTTAATGATCTGAGAATTAAAGAAGTTTTTCAATTAGGCAAAGCTTTGAATTACGATCCAATCAATGATGTTATTAACCAATATATTAATTTAAATGTAAATAAAAATTTTATGATTGATCATAACTCGAAAGTAAATAGAGGTTTAGGCTATACCTATGTTAAAAAATTAGATCATTTTGCTAATAATGGTTTCTTTGAACCCTACGATTATTACCAGTTGGAATCTAATATGTCAGATCCTAGGTTTGGTACGGGTATAAGTACTGATCTAGGATCCGCTCAAAGTGGAGGTTTGAAATCAAAACCTAGCAATAGGCCTAGCAATGGGTCTATCAATGCATCTGGTAATGCATCTGGTAGCGGGATTAATAAAGGATCAATTAACAGTATTGATTATTGTCTTGGCAACTATGCTGGTAATAATGCTGATATTAATATGGAAACAAACTTAGAAAGCGGCTATAATGCTAGTATGAAACTTGGTTTAAGAAAAGAACCGGACATACATGAAGGTCCTGATAATGGTCCTGATAATATCTCCAGTTCAGTTTTTCATACCATTAATGGTAATAATAATGGTAACGGTAATGGTAATAATAATAATAATGGTAATAATAATGGTAATGGTAATAATAATAATAATGGTAATAATAATGGTAATGGTAATGGTAATGGCAATGATAATGATAATGATAATGATAATGATAATGACAATGACAATGGTAATGACAATGGTAATGGTAATGGTTGTAATTTGAAAGAAACTAATAAACAAGTAATACCACCTCCACCCCCAATACCAATTTCTTTAATTACAATTAAGAAAACAAATGCAACTGGTTTATCTCCTCAATTGCCATTACCATCTTCTTTTCTTTCTCCTCCTCCTCCTCCTCCACCACCTCCATTACCCTTTCCTCTGGAAACCATTAACAAAAACGTATTGCAATCTCAGCCGCTACCACTGCTACCAAATTCCATTAAACAATCGATTCCTTTGCCTCCTCCTCCCCCTCCTCCCTTACCTAAAAATCTGGATATACCACCTCCGCCGGCTCCATTACTACCATCATTTGAAAAAAAGGAAGTTACTGTACTTAAAAAGGCTGAGCTGGTTGATCCAAATGCTGTGAAATTAAATAAACTAAAGGAACTAAAAAGACCAAACACCAAACTGAAACAAATTCATTGGGATAAAATTAAGGATATTTCAAATACCTTATGGGACAAATCAAATGATAAAAAAATAACCAATGAATTGGATAAATTAGGTATTTTAAGTGAATTAGAAATAAAATTTAAAGCACATGAAGTTAAAATCAAAAAAAAAAATACAAATACCCAGACTGTAAGTAATGATTTGGAAAATAATAATAAATTAAGTTTTTTAGATAGAGATATCAAGCATCAATTTGCAATTAATTTACATCATTTTAATGCTATTAATGAAACAGAATTTATTAATATGGTTCTAAAATGTAAAATTAATGCTAGTAATGTTCTTGATTTTTTTATGAATGATTTAATTTGTGAAATAACGCCTAATCAAATGAAACTATTTGCACCATATTCAAAGAATTTTAAAAGTGGTAATCTAAATCCTAAGAATAACCCTAATGATTTAGAAAGGTATGATAGAATATATCTAGAACTATTTTACAATTTAAATCATTATTGGAAATCAAGGACTAGATGCTTAAGTTTAGCGAATAATTTTGAAACTGATTACCAATCAATTGAATTAAAATTATTACTATTAGATAAAATTTTAAGTGAATTGAAAAACTGTAATTCATTAATCAAAATTTTAGAAATTATCAAGAATATTGGCAATTTTATGAATGATGAATCAAAATTAGCCCTTGGATTTAAATTATCGACACTACAAAGATTAAAATTTTTAAAAGATTCCAAAAATAAATTAACACTATTGCATTATATTGAAGGAATAATTAGATTAAATTTTCCAGAAATTCAAAACTTTTCAATGGATTTGAAAGGTATTTCCAAAGTTGCAACCCTGAATATAGATGATTTGGAAAGAGAAATTAATGAGTTTTCAAATAACTGTAAATCCTGTATTTTATCACTAAAGTCAGGTAACTTATCCAATATTGAAAAACTTCATCCTGACGATATAATTATAAAGTTTATGGAACCGTTATTACCAGAAATAGAAGAAAAAACTAAAATATTAAATCTTCATTTTAACAATACCATAGATTTATTAAAAAATGTTATGAATTTTTTTGGTGAAGATTTTTTAGTTGACAAAAATAACTTTTTTATGAAGTTTGTTTTATTTATAAAAGATTATCAAGGGGTTCATAATGATAATATTAGATTAGAAGAAGAAGAAAAATTAAAAACAAAAAGAGAAATGATATATAAATCAATGACAGATAATAAATGTCAAAACATAAATAACTCCAATAATAGTATCGATTTATTAGTTGATAAATTAAAGGGTTCAAAATTTGATAGTAATATGGAAAAGGTCAAATATAAACTTTCAAATTTATCTGTTTCAAATTTGGATGATGAGGAAGAAGAAAGTGGCTTTGATTTGAATTTTGATTTTGGTGATATAAATGTTAACGAATATTCAGATGATATAATTAATCGGCAGTTATCGGTAGTTTCCATGCTACTAAACGATTATCAAAATGGTGAAGATTTTTCTAATTTCACTGATGATGATGAGCATATTAAAAATAACGATTCCAACTGCGTTTCAGATGATTATCAGTTAGCCTCTTTTGCCACTAAAGATTCTGAAGATGAAAAACTCAATTCTATCAACAAATCGATAGCGAGCATGCATTTTTCAAAAAAATGGGAAAGAAATGTCGTTGAAGAAATCTGCGCTGATAATATCAAAGAAGGAAATTTTATTTTGGAAGACTTTAATAGACAAACAATCAAGGAGGAAATTTTTGATAACAATAGTAAAGATAATAATAGCAATAAGCAGGATACTTCAGAAATTGAGAATAATCTAAAAATTGGTATATTTGAGGAACAGCTTATTAAGTAAAGTAATACTCATTTTACTATTCTTGATACTATAATTTGATAATGGAAAAGACTCTCAGATATAGTAGAATTAATCCCTAAATTAAATTTTATTGCACAAAATTAACATGGGTGTCATTAAGCTTTGGGAAAAAAATTATACTATTCTCTTTTAGAACATCGCATATAGCATTTAAGTATTTAATAAAGCATTATACATTTATTTGATTAAGACTAAAGTAACTCTTTAGAACCATCGATAATTGCACTGTCGGTTTCAGAATCTGTTTCAGTTACACTATTATCGTTATTTTTATTATCTTTTGATTCTCTCTTTGATTGAATACTTAAATCGACTCTTCTCAAAACATAAAGAGCCAAAAGAGCCAAAGCAATATATTTAGCGCAAAGAAGAGGTTTCTTAATCATATCCCAAGTAGTGTATCTATACCGAATAAGAATTTCAAAATTCTTTAATTCATCAACCAAATTTTCAAATTCAAACTCAACTCTAGTGTGGCCCTTACTGTAATCCATATAAGAAAATTCATTGGAAACTTTGGCTTCAATCGAGCTAAACGGCAAGGCATAATCAATCAGTTCAGCACCTTCTGGCAAATAAACATTTACCAAAACTTTCTCATATGTAGTATCAAGGATACCATCTAAAACGTGTATCTGTAAAATATGTTCATTGCCTTGGCTTCTGAGAAATTCATTAAGTTTATAATCCCATCCAATGGTAAAATTATAGTTCCAATTACCAAAGATTGGGAAACGAGGTTTGATGATTAATTCGTCATCAAAAATTTGTGATGTAGAAACGTTACCAACTTTATCAGTAAAGTACATGGAATCACGTGGAATATCATTTTTTGGTAATGGGATTCTTAGATTTTCAATTGCAGAATATTGTTTCAGTGCATATCTACCATTAAACCATTCAGCTCTATTAAACCCAGACTCTAACTGAACACCTTTGTTTGTTAACTCATAATATTCTTCTAATTCAAGGGCATTTGACCAGTGGGATACCCATAAATCTCTCTTGAGATAGTTGACATGTTTTAAAGGTTCATTTTTAATAAAGGAAACAGTAAATTTTGAATAAGTATTGGCAGGAATTAGGTCAGATGTTGAAAAAAAAACTAAATTCTCATCTTCATGTGGATTTAAAGCAATCTGTAATTCTTCATTTGAATCGCTGGAGATTTCTTCGTAATTATTAGCACCAAGAAACCCAATTGAGTAATTTAGTGTGTCATACGGTGAAAGGGGGTAACGAATAGTGTCTAATCTAAGAATTTGATCAGCACTAATTGAAGCTCTTGTTGGAACAGGGTATAATTGACCAGTAAAGATAACCGAAACTGTAAATGAAAATTCAGATTGTGGTGCAATAGGGTATGGTAATTGAATCATATAATAAACAATATCACCATTATCATCCATAATATCTAATTTTGAAGTTTTCAATAATGATTTTTTCCCCTGTAATGACAACCCCATTCCTAACACAAGCGCAACATCATCAATAATATCAGCTGGAAATCCAATAACATACTCATTACTTGGGGTATTGCCAATATTTTTAATAATAATATCATGGCGCTCTTTAACATATGACTTCATTAAGTCAATGGACTTGTCATAACCAGAATTTTCCCAATTTTTTGGAATTTCTATGTTGACAGAAGCCATGCATGTCCATATCAAGCTCCAGAAAGCAAAAGTCAACGATAACACCTTCATTTCAACAGGTTCTCTACTGAAATTCACTAAAAGAATGAAATGAATTCGACATGAAAAAAAATACTCCCATCGCGTTAAAACTTCAGCTGCTATTTTCAAAGATATCTGATGTCATGAGCATATCTCTCGATCCATTTCTGTGCACTAAAGAAGCCAAACCAGTGTCCATTTCTGATTGAGTTAAATAAGATGATGCCATATCTGTAAAATGTGAATTTTCCGCAGTGAAAAGGGATTCTTCTTCGTCTTCTTCGTCATCATCCTGCCAATTGTCCAAGTAAATAAAGTTATCTTGAAGTTTCAATTCATCTCTAGAAGTCACTGTTCTCCTCAAAATGCAGGATAATGAACCTGTGGCTGCTATTAGCGCAGTGCACACCAATTGCATCCAGCCAAACCATGATAAATGTGGTGTAAAAAGAATCAAATCCACAAGAAACGTCAAAAGTGCTAATAAGAACGTTGGCAATGTCCATAATAATACCAAAATCAATATCCATGATGCTGTAAAAAGTGTCCGTGTCATCAAGTATACAAAAAGCATTAATTGGACAAAGGAAAACCCAGTGGCAATGGGGTGAACAATTAATAAAGAGGATATACTGACTCTAGCATTGGAAGGCAATTCAAAAGATTGATCACCTTTAAGATTCCAGTATCCCAGCATCATTATATTGCAAGACCTGTTCCTACAAATGCCAAAGACTCCATATTTGATGTTTTGGTAATAACTTAAGTACACATTCAGCGTCACAGGAACGCCAATACACACAATAATTTGAAACACAAACACCATAGTCATCAACAAAACCTGTAGGCCCATGATACGCTGGTAGAAGGTCAACTTTGGCATCAAAATATCATTAATTTGAAGAATACCCTGCTTATGTAATTAAAGGTTATATCTGTAATAGGAAAAAGAAAAATTTTGATATAAAAAATTTAATGAAATTTTAAGAAATTTTGTTATTGATAATACACAAAATGGGGTTAGAATCAAGAACTAGAGACTCTAGAAATCCCAAAGGTGGTAATTATGATCGAAAAAATAAGAATGATTTTTATAAAGGTCCGAAAACAGTAGTTTTTAAAGATAAAAGTGACCCAGAATACGCTTCAGATAATGAAACAGATGATGAAATTCAAAATGCTAAATCAACATCAAAATCACAGTTAAAGTTGCAAGCTGCTAAGCTATTAGAGATTAGAAAAACATTACCAGTTTATAAAGTTAAAGATGAAGTTATTCCACAATTATTGTCTTGTCCAGTGACGATTCTTATTGGTGAGACAGGTTCTGGTAAATCAACACAAATTCCACAGTTTTTAATGGAACATAATCGTAAATCGATTGCTGTAACACAACCACGTCGTGTGGCGGCTATGAATTTAGCTTTAAGAGTTTCGCAGGAATACGGATGTCATATTGGTAAAGAAGTTGGTTATGCGGTGAGATTCAATAATGTCACTAGTAGAAAAACTAAATTGAAATATATTACAGATGGTATGCTTTTAAGAGAATTAATGTTGGATCCTGAATTAAGCAAGTACTCAACTGTTGTTGTCGATGAAGCTCACGAAAGAACCATCTTGACTGATTTACTACTTGGATTTTTAAAGGCTTTGTTAGTCAAGAGAAATAAAGAGCCTAACAATACTGAGTTTAGAGTTATTATTATGTCTGCTACTTTGGATGCTGATAAGTTCTCCAAATTTTTTGATGAGGCTCCTATTTTGTTTATTGAAGGTAAAATGTACCCTGTTGATAGATTTTACACTAAAGTACCATCAGAAGATATTATTGATACACTTGTTAGATCAGTTGTTCAAATTAATCAAGGCGAACAAAGTGGTGATATCCTTTGCTTTTTACCAGGTCAAGATGATATTGATAAAGCCAATGATATATTAACTAAGTTAGCACCAGAATTACCAAAGGAAGCTCCAAGGATTGTTTCATTGCCTCTTTACGCTGCACTACCACCACATTTACAAATGAAAATTTTCAATAAAGTAAAACCAAGACAAAGAAAAGTCATTTTATCCACCAATATTGCCGAAACTTCTGTTACTGTTCCTGGAATTAAATATGTTATTGATACCGGACTTAGAAAGGTTAAAGTGTGGAGGCATCAACTTGGATTATCTACACTATTAACTGTCCCTATTTCAAAAGCGTCTGCTACTCAACGAGCAGGTAGAGCGGGTAGAGAACAAGCAGGTAAATGTTTTCGTTTATATAAAGAATCGGATTATTTGAAATTGACAGATGCAACAGAACCTGAAATTCTTAGATCTGAAATTATCTCTCCTGTTTTGATGCTAAAAAAACTTGGTGTCGATGATATATTAAGTTGGTACTGGCTAGAAAATCCTGGTGAAGATTCCTTAATTTCTGCTTTACAGCAACTATATTCTCTTGGTGCTTTAGATAACAATGGTAAAATTACCAAATTAGGCGAAAAAATGGTAGTTTTACCAGTTGCCCCTCACCTGGCTGCAGTTTTAATCCAAGCTCAAGAATATGGATCTGAAACATTAACAGCCGTTATAGATATTGTTTCTTCATTGTCTGTTGATAATTTGATTTTAACACCTCCTTCTGATAAAAGGGATGAAATCAATGCTAATAGAAGAGACGCATGTTCAATGGGTGCTCAATATGGTGATTTAATTATGCTAAAAGAGCTTTTTGATATTTACATGGGCTTCAAAGATAACGAAGAAAGAAAAAGTTGGTGTAAGGACCTTGGTGTTAGTTTGAAAGGCATGAAAAACGTTATTAGAATTAAATCGCAGATTAAAGATTACATGAAACATTTAGATGATTCTACTAATCTTAGCCAAAGTTCATTAGATAGAGATACTGATGAAGGTGATACTGATTTTACTAGTAACAACTTAATGGATGTTTCATTAATTCTCAAATCTTTTTTGAAAGGGTTTATTACAAACACAGCTATTGGAATGCCTGATAGATCATATCGTACTGTTACAATGGGTAATTTAATTTCTGTTCATCCATCATCCTTGCTTTTCGGAACAAAAAAAGATGCAATTATGTACATAGAGTATGTTTATACCATTAAAGGATATGCAAGGAATGTATCTGCAATTCAATTAGAATGGTTACAAGAAGTTGCCCCTCAATTGCATAGCACTAAAATTAGTGCTGCTGAATAGATTTATAGATGATAAAAATAAAAAGGTTGCATTACTTGTTCTATTGTATAAAAATTTTATAAAGAGAAGATTGCATACTTTATATTTCAACTTTGCATTTTGTTCAAAAAGCAAGTTACTAAGTTATATTTCAAAAAGATAAAAAAGAAAAATAATTTAATTTGGTATTCACTAAAAAAAGATAAAATGTGTATAAAATAAAATAATTTACTTTGATTTAATTTATTTAAAAACGAACTTGAAAATAATATTGAAAACTCATGGTTAGAGAGGGTATTAAAATTATTAGTATGTAACTTAGATGTGATAGTAAACACATTCAAAGTAGCATTACTAAAGCAAAAACTAAACCAGTAAATGATGGGATAAGTTTTTGAGCGCCAGCGATAAATAAATCACTGGATTCACTTGGGTAGGCAGTGGCGAATACACTTTCAGAAGTTGAGGTGCTTTGAACACCCTTAGTTATCGTAGTGAAGGAATCGCCAGTTTCAATATTGGTTGAAACTTCTGGTGTGGTAGAAGTCAAATCAATTGAGCTAATTGTAGAAACAGTAACAGGAATGGAAATTGTTGATGTGACAATGTTTGGTGGTAAGGTGACAACTGAGGAAGTGATAACTGGTGGCAAAGTGGCAACTGATGTTTCTAAGGTTGGTGGCAAGGTAACAACAGAAGTGGTGACAATTGGTGGCAAAGTGGCAACTGATGTTTCTAAGGTTGGTGGCAAGGTAAAAACAGAAGTGTTAACAGTTGGTGGCAAGGTAACAACAGAGATTAATCCTTCTTCAGTAACTGTTGTAATAAAACCTGGGAAAGTAACTGTTGATGTTGTAATTGCACCTGGAATAGTAATAATAGTAGGACTAATTGTTTGTGGAATAGTAATAATAGTAGTACTAATTGTTCCCGGAATAGTAATAATAGTAGTACTAATTGTTCCCGGAATAGTAATAATAGTAGTACTAATTGTTCCCGGAGTAGTAATAATAGAGGTACTAATTCTACCTGGAATAGTAACGATGGCAGTACTGACAGTTCCTATGATAGTTTTAGTGGTGATAAACACACTTGGGATTACATGTGTGACTTTGTTGGTAATTGTGGTTGAATCAGTCACGACTGCTGTTGAAACAACTGTACATAAAGAAGTCAAAATTGTAGTTTTAGTAAGGGTAGTTAAATATGTTTTACCATCATCTGTTGCATCTGTTGTGAGTGTCATAGTAGTTGAGAAAGTAGACCAAAAGGTGGTTGTTGTTGCAGTAGTAAATGTAGAAGTCTTAGTAACTGTTTCAGTTGATGTAGTAGTCGTAGTAGTACTGCTTGTTGTCCTACAATCAGTAAAGGATTTTGGAACAATGTTAGTAATTGCGGTAACGCCGCCCTCACTGTCAGTGGTAATTGTAGAAATGGTAGTGGAAACCTGATCACCAGCGCAAGAAACATAAGTCAAAATTAAATTATTAGTAGTGGTAAATTTAACAAGTTCACAAGTAATCGTATGGGTATTTTCTGAGCAATCAATGACAGAAGACGTAAGAGTAGATGTAGATGATGTATAAATAGGTGGGCAAGCGTGGTAAATACTTGGAACAACATTTGGGAAAACAGTCGAGGTATCCTTGTCAATAAAAACAGTGGTATCTTCAGTAAAAATACCTTCTTCACCAGAACAATAAGTTGAAGTCAACGTTAAAGAAGCGATAGTTGTAAATTTAACAACATCACAGGTGAGTGTATGTGTGTTGCTTGAGCAATCAAAAACAGATGTAGTAAATGTATCTGTTGATGGTCTAAATTCACCAGGACAATCTGTATAAGGACTTGGAACGGTGTTTATAAACAAACTGCTGGACTCTTCGTTAATTGAGGCAAGCGTGGTCACTTCAATAAGACCTTCATCGCCCGAACAGGATGTGGACGACAAAAATACTTCCTCCACAACAGTAAACGTCACAACATCACAATCAAACGTATGTTCAACCTTATCACAATCTGTCACAATCAACTGAGTAGGCTCAACAATTGGCTCAAATACTTTAGGACAATCATCGTAAGGACTTGGAACGGTGTTTGTAAACAAACTGCTGGACTCTTCGTTAATTGAGGCAAGCGTGGTCACTTCAATAAGACCTTCATCGCCCGAACAGGATGTGGACGACAAAAATACTTCCTCCACAACAGTAAACGTCACAACATCACAATCAAACGTATGTTCAACCTTATCACAATCTGTCACAATCAACTGAGTAGGCTCAACAATTGGCTCAAATACTTTAGGACAATCATCGTAAGGACTTGGAACGGTGTTTGTAAACAAACTGCTGGACTCTTCGTTAATTGAGGCAAGCGTGGTCACTTCAATAAGACCTTCATCGCCCGAACAGGATGTGGACGACAAAAATACTTCCTCCACAACAGTAAACGTCACAACATCACAATCAAACGTATGTTCAACCTTATCACAATCTGTCACAATCAACTGAGTAGGCTCAACAATTGGCTCAAATACTTTAGGACATTTTTCGAGATCAATCGCAGTTGGTAAAAACTCTGTTAATATAGTATTGACTATCTCCTGGTTAGATGTATATGATGTAGCTATAATTTCTTTAGTTGAGAACTGTGAACAAGAAGTAGTAGTAAAAGCCTTTGCTGGATTATTTCCAAGAATAAAACTTTCAACATCACAGGTGACAATATATTCGTCATCGCAATCTTCAATGTTAGCAGTCGTAGTAGTGGAGCCTGTTGGAGGACAGTTAGCAATACTAGAAGGTAAAATGTTGAGATATGAAGAGGTAACAGGAGTATTAAAATTAGAAGAAATAGTGTAAGTAGTAAGTAAATCCCCGATACAGGAAGTTGATGTCAAAGTTTTATCTCCAGATGTCGCAAAAGTAGCAACATTACAAGTGTAACTATGAATAGAATTGGTACAATCAGTGATCGAAGTAATGGATACGGTAGTTGTGGGGGTAAATTTTGGAGGACAATTATCATAAGAACTTGGAAAAGTGTTTGTAACAATTGCTTTCTTTGGTGGCCAACCGTAAATGCTAGCAGTACTAGTTGTTGCAGTAACTTTACCTTTGGTTCCAAGACAGCTAGTAGTTGTTACAGTAGCGCCAATACTCCAGACAGTTGTAGGATGTAGATAACAAGTAAATGTAATGTAAGTATTATCACAATTAGGAATTGATGTCTTATATACATCTTTATTGCCTCCATTTCTAGGAACTAGTTGAGCAGGAACTAAAACGAGCAAAAACAGAAGTAAAAAAAAAGACTGTTTTATATGATAGCTCATATTGAAAAATGGTCTTTATATTTCGTAGTTAGCGTGAGAAATGAGCGTATATACCTCTTAAGACAATCGTTGTTAAAAGAAAATAAGACCCTATTTATATAAAATAATTAAGTATTGCTGAGCATTGAAAGATATAAGTATAATCAAATTGAAATTTAAAAATATTTCCTGATATATATATATATTGATAGAAAGCGAAAAATTTGGAGAATTCAAATAGGTTTATTTCATTCTTATTCAGTGTCAATGTAATTGAAATTTATTGAGTCCATGGAATGAAAAGAGGGGTTGCACACAAAAAACTATAGGGATCAACGTTGTTCATGATCAAACCAATTTAAAAAACATGATAAGATCTATTTATAAATATTGTTGTATTCAAGGGGTACATATTGCAACCTAGAAACATATGATCATCCAAGTATGTTATAAAAATTATTGAGTTTGAATTGCCTAGAATAATAGTTCAATATTAAATACTCTTTATACTGTCAAACTCCTCCAAGTGTGGCATTTATCGTTAATGTAATTAATCATAAAAAGGGTTCAATATTGCACTCGTATTCCAAATATAATTCAAAAAATATATTCGTTAACAATGTTGACAGCTTTACCAAATGTAGCAATATTGAGGGAAAGGAAAGGGTATGCGGCTGCAGTTAATCGCCAAAAGTGTCCAGTTAAAAATCATAAAATTTAAGTAAATGCAACTTTATCTTTGATGTACAGATTAATGCATCTAATTAGTTGCTTTTCATGGTTAGAA
Organism: Saturnispora saitoi; assembly: GCA_030579535.1. NCBI lineage: Eukaryota > Fungi > Ascomycota > Pichiomycetes > Pichiales > Pichiaceae > Saturnispora > Saturnispora saitoi. The sequence goes on along the minus strand of JAKTRF010000008.1, from coordinate 390,510 downwards.
CAATAGAATGACTTGAATTTTGGTAAATCCATAAGAAGATCTTTCAAACCTTAAATAAAGCCGGCTGCATGTAAAAGCTCATACATCACATGTTACAATAGCCTTTAAATTTTTAGTATATTAAAAAGAATCCTTTTTATTTTTTTTTTTGCAAAGAAATTCGACATTCTTTGTACAATTAATTGCTCAAATATTAAAATGTACCATTTTTGCTGAGCGCCATAGATTCGCTTTTTTTAAAGTGAAAAAAATTTTATGGAATTAAACTCAATTGGGCGATTCATGACAACAACCTGACGCTAGCTTCAAAACGGAGATCCTCAATTTAAACTTTCATCCCTTTCATTCGCATGGCCTTCATGTATCTATCTAACCATAGATCTGCGGGTGCTAAAGGCAAATCATGGCGCTATTATCTTTGAAGGAGAAGAAACATAAAAAAATTTTTTTTCATATTAGTGAATATATCTGTGGCAACTTTTTTCTCATCAATCTGAAATTTATAAAATGCTCATCCCTTTTGCTGGCATATTAGCCTTGAAACTAATGTCTCTCTCATGTGAAGACGTTTTTTATCTATAATAGTCCTTAGCACTTCAATAAAGTCTCGTTTCCCCATTTGGCAAAGCTCTATGCAATCCAAATCCCCTTTAAAGGTACCTATCCCTTTTTTTATGTTTTAACTTCTAACTTCAAGACAGGTTTATCAGCAATCGGTGGTCCTATTTGAAAGAAAGAAACATTTCGCATTTTCCTTATTAGGCTTTGCACATTAATGTTTTACCGCATGCACTTATATGAAACAAGTTCATTAGATGATACAAATTACAGGCACATGCTACTGCTTTCAATATCGGATATAAATAGTGCATACAAACTTAAAAAAGAATTTAACTTGCAGAAAACTTAAGTCCTATCTAAAATTAGAAACCCCTTCCAGATATCCGAAAAATTTGATGTTTCATTCTATAAGAAAGATAACAAATTAATAGGTTAGGAGAACTTTCGGATACTTTAATTTTTGAAACATAAGGCTATATCAGCACGTTAACTGATTTTAAACTTCAAGCAACACTTGATTCTTATTAACAGAAGTTGAGCTAATTTGTCAAAATGTTTTTTAGATGTCAATTATTTTAGTGTCGTTCTTCTCCCCTAAATTAAACATTGTGTCCCATTTTGTCCCTCTATATTCAAGAACAAAAAAATTATGTTAACGATCTTTTTAACATGTTTGAGAAATTAAAATAAATTAGAGTCTTAAAAGAGTAAAAGGGTTTTAGAAAAGATATAAAAAGGATATTTAAATTTATGCGTCGAACTCTTTTGAGTTAGCATCTGTTTCGATTCATACAGCTGCTGGATTTGGTAAATTGTGGAAATAGTTGGCGCTATCAAATCTGAGAGAAAGCGCTATCTCCAATTTTTCAACTAAAAAGATCGGCAAAAATTTTGTTGGTTTAGACTGTGACAGTCACACTTACTGATCACGTGATGTATGCGTATTTTGCTCATCAGTTTCTTTTAAAATTTACCGTTATATTTTTTTTTTCGGGTTTCAACATATATTTTTTGACTAAAGCATTAGTGTAGATACCATAAAAATTTTTTAAATAAATTGTTTTGTAAATTTCAAAATACATTCTTTAAACGATAAAACACTTAAAAAGTCAACTATCTAATACTATGCTATGAACTTATCTATGTTAAAATTTGGATATTCTTACTTCGAATTTTACTAATTAGACTCAACGGAATTAGTAAAACAAAGCGCAGTTTATTGTATTATGTAACTATAAAAAAGCACGTAATTTGAAAAATAATTTAATAAAATATTAAAAGTGAACGTATAAAAAGGAAAATAGAAATTGTTTTAATAACAATAACTTTCAATAAAATAAAATAATTTAGAAATATTTAATGGTTTGTTCTAAAAGTTTAATATTTAGAACATCATTAAAGCAAAAACTAAACCAGCAAATGATGGGATAAGTTTTTGAGCGCCAGCGGTAAATAAATCACTGGATTCGCTTGGGTATGTAGTGGAAAAAACACTTTCAGAAGTTGAGGTGCTTGGAGCTCCTTTAGTAATCGTAGTGAAGGAATCGCCAGTTTCAATATTGGTTGAAACTTCTGGTGTGGTAGAAGTCAATTCAATTGAGCTAATTGTAGAAACAGTAACAGGAATGGAAATTGTTGATGTGACAATGGTTGGTGGCAAGGTGACAACTGAGGAAGTAATAATTGGTGGCAAAGTGGCAACTGAAGAAGTGATAACTGGTGGCAAAGTGGCAACTGATGTTTCTAAGGTTGGTGGCAAGGTCACAACAGAAGTGGTGACAGTCGGTGGCAAGGTAACAACAGAGGTTGATCCTTCTTCAGTAACTGTTGAAGTAAAACCAGGGATAGTAATCGTTGATGTAGTAACTGTACCTGGAATAGTAACAATAGAAGTACTGATTGTTCCTGGAAGAGTAATAACAGAAGTAATAACTTTACCTGGAATAGTAACCTTGGATGTAACACAGCTATCAGTAACAGTAACAGTAGTTGTATCAACACTATAAAAGACAGAAGTGAGTTTAGTATCAATAGTAGTTGGAACCAATGAGGTAATAGTATTGGTAACTGTGGTAGAATCCGTAACAACAGTAGAGAAGACAAATGTGCATGGGGTAGTGATGACAGTGGTTTCAGTAATAGTTGTAAAATAAGTTTCACTGCTATTAGTAATTTCTGTTGAGAAAGTTAAGGTGGTTGACAAAGTAGATAGGGAAGTGGTGGTAAAAGTGGTGGTAAAAGTGGTCGATTTGACTGAGCAAGATGTTTCAGTAATGGTAGTTGTAGTACTAAACAAAATTGAAGAATCAGATGAGACTGAGCTTGAAACGGTATCAGATGAAACAGAGCTTGAAATGGTACTAGATGAGACTGAGCTTGAAACTGAGCTTGAAACGGTATCAGATGAGACTGAGCTTGAGACTGAGCTTGAAACGGTATCAGATGAAACAGAGCTTGAAATGGTATCAGATGAGACTGAGCTTGAAACTGAGCTTGAAACGGTATCAGATGAAACTGAGCTTGAAATGGTATCAGATGAGACTGAGCTTGAAACTGAGCTTGAAACGGTATCAGATGAGACTGAGCTTGAAACAGAGCTTGAAACGGTACTAGATGAGATAGAACTTGAAACGGTACTAGATTGACATTCAGCAAAGGTGGTTGGAACAACGTTAGTGTAAACAGTGGTTTCATCATCCTTGCCGGTGGTAACAGTGGTTGCAGAGCTGATAACATCGTCACCAGTACAAGATGTAGAGGTCAAGGTAATGTCACCGGCGGTGGTGAAATCAACAACATCACAGGTGTATGAGTAGGTGCTGGATGAGCAGTCAACAACAGAGGTTTTAGTAGTGGATGTAGTTGGAACATATGGTTTTGGACATTCAGCAAAGGTGGTTGGAACAACGTTGGTGTAAACGGTGGTTTCATCATCCTTGCCGGTGGTAACAGTGGTTGCAGAGCTGATAACATCGTCACCAGTACAAGATGTAGAGGTCAAGGTAATGTCACCGGCGGTGGTGAAATCAACAACATCACAGGTGTATGAGTAGGTGCTGGATGAGCAGTCAACAACAGAGGTTTTAGTAGTGGATGTAGTTGGAACATATGGTTTTGGACATTCAGCAAAGGTGGTTGGAACAACGTTAGTGTAAACAGTGGTTTCATCATCCTTGCCGGTGGTAACAGTGGTTGCAGAGCTGATAACATCATTACCAGTACAAGATGTAGAGGTCAAGGTGATGTCACCGGCGGTGGTGAAATCAACAACATCACAGGTGTATGAGTAGGTGCTGGATGAGCAGTCAACAACAGAGGTTTTAGTAGTGGATGTAGTTGGAACATATGGTTTTGGACATTCACCATATGTGGTTGGAACAATATTGTTGTAAACAGTAGTTCCACCATTATTGCAGGTGGCAGCTGTGGTTGCAGTAGTTATAACAACATCACCAGTACATGATGTTGATGTTAATGTATGAGTACCTGCAGTTGAAAAAGCAACAATGTCACAATTATAGGAATGGGTAGTTGAGGAGCAATCAACTACAGAAGAAACAGTTTTGGAAGTAGATGGATTAAAAGAAGGTGGGTTGCTAGGGTTCCAACAAAGAGCACCAACATTACGTTGATTTTCAAAATCAATCCGGAAATCATCATCAGGAGCATAGACTGCACCTGGACAAGAATTACCATTTTCATCTTTTGCTATACCATCATAAAGCCTATACTGAAGGTCAAAATGATGAAGACACATTTTATCACTTGCTACTTGGACTGCTGGAAGTGTGAATTCAAGAACGGCATTACAGAAGTTCATAGTATCACCAGTCATAAACACTGCCTTATCTGAGTGGTGATAATTAAAAATGTAAAGTGGATCAACACCACCGTTCAAAATTAACAAGTGAGTAAGATCACCAAACCAGTTACATTTAGTGTCTTTAACATTTAAAGTAACAGCATAAAGATTTTCTCCCTTGACTTTTTTAATAGTAGGCTCAAACTCTAAATCAATAGGTGGGAAACTTTTAGATGGTGGCTTATCATAAGAAGTTTGAGTAGCAACAATAGTAGATTCAAAAGTATAATCAGTCAGTAAAGTTGCTGTTAAAGGAGGATCAGTATATTTATTTGCTGCATTTTTTGGAATGCAACCAGTTGCATAAGCAAATGAAAGAAGGAAAAATCCTGAAATAATATCAGTGATCTTCATAGCGACTGTGATAGTTAATAGGAAAAGTTCAAAAATGGACCCTAAATTATGAGAGATATACTTTCTTTTAAATGACTTTAGGACAATTGATTTTTAACTTTGGTTGAAAAACATCATAATAACCATTTTCCAAAAAAGGAAATTTATGCAAGCGCTCTTAAATTTAACCTTTATTGTACTCCTTTCAAAGTTAATATTAACACCGAAATCTAAACATAGGTTTTCATAAGTTCCATATTCCGTTTTAGGATACAAAAGAACTTTTTGTTTACGCACTTTAGAAATTATATTATTTGCTCTATGTTTTCATTGATCATGTTTTGTACAAATGTTGTACATTATGTTTTTCTCCAATAAAGCCTTGCTAAAGTGAATCTTACTTATTACTTCCAAACTCCCATATGAAGTAGAACTTTGAAGAAATATATGAAATAACCTTGAGGCACTAACTTAATGAACTTTATGCAACATCTGCATGACTTCTTAACCAAAAATTCCAAACCATAAATCGCTCCTATTATTTTCCCAAAACAGTATAATTCCGATAGTTAAAAAGTGCATAAAAAAGTTTAATATTGACTTCGTTAGATTTCATGTAAAATTAAATTCCCAGTAATGGGGCTTATTTTTTTAGTCATAAGTTCAATATCTTTGTAATAAAGCCCACCAATTTTAGATTTCACTTATATTATGTATTTATAACACCCAAAAAATTTAGCATGTTAATATTGATGATATATTATAGGTCTTGTTCTTTCTTCGCCAGGATTCGGGAACTTTACAAAAGAATGTTTTTATATAAGCTTTCTCGGCTCAAAGCTTAAATTGTTGTACCTGGAATCTCAAATTTGGCCGCGCCTCAAAGGGAAAGTTATCAGAAGGCCATATTAATTTTAGGAACAGGTGCCTTCGCTGAAACTTTATATACGATATATAGGCGAAGAAGAATTTGTATTTATTCTGTATCGTTAATATTGGTGATGCGATGTCAAATCAATCTTTATATTTCTTAATCAGTTGTTTACTTGCTCCAGATATAATCTACAAAATCCCTTCCGTCCTCAATACAATAAAGAAGAGAAAACCGAGTGAACAATCTTTGTAACGCAAAGTATGTCTCAGCTGTGTCGCCATTTTTAAAACAGCCAACTGCATTTACTCCATTAAGGACATTAATCCTTTTTGCGTTTAAATATGGTTTCTCGGATATCTTGGAAACCTTATTGTAAATGTGAAATTTTTTAATCCTTGTGAAGAAAATTTAAACTTTTAGTATAGAATTTGGTCATGTATTGTAATCTTGCATTTCATTTCTTTTTATAAATATGATGTCAGAAATGAAACACTATACAATAGTAAAAACATTCTTATTCTCAATTATTGTCCTATTGTGTTGAAAAAAATTTTCACTAAATCAAATTTCACATTTCAATTAGGTAACACTTTTTTTTCCTGTAAACATTATGTCACTAAAATGCTCGGCAAAAAAATCCATACAATAACAAAGTTAAAGTATTTGACATTTGAAGTATTTGCCGGATTGATAAGTTACCGATCATTGAAGAAAACGTTGCTGCTTAAAAATAGATACATGGTGTCATTTTTTTCGAAAACAGTTTAATGATGTCATTAAATGCTAGGCGATGGTGTGTAACGTCGATACTAGGAAACTACATTAAAAAAATGGCATATTTAACGATTTAAATTTTAAAAAGTGATTGCAATATAAGCAAAAAATAAATAAAGATATATCTATCCAATATATGGCACATAACAGCCAAATAAAAAACGAAATAAAATTAGAAAATTGGGAAAATTGCTCATTTTTTATCGAAATCTAAAAGAAGCCCTAGAAATTCGAAATCAAAATAAAGCAAACCAGTTGGAGATTAAATGTAAATATTTAGCTTTACCTTTAAAGGTAAAACTAATTAATGTTGATTATAATAACATTTGGAAGATAAGAACACACCCTGTGATTGATGGGGCAAGTTTTTTAGCAGCAGCAGTAAATACGTAACTTGTTACACCCCATGTTGGCAAATTTGCATTAGTCAAACCACCAAAAAAAGAAGTTGAAAGTAATTCATTGTTGCCACTTGTGAGTGTTTCAAAGTTAGCTTGGATATTTTTTGTAATGGTTTGAGTGATGTCATAAACAGTGGCAATAGAAGACACAGTTTTCTCACTTTTGGAAAACGTTTCATTAGTACTAATCAATTTTGTAACAACTTTGGCAGATGCTTTTCCTTTACTGAAATTCTCAAGAGTATTGGATAAATTAATATAAACAGATTTTGTTTCATTAGAACCTGAATAAGAAATAAACTTTGTCTCAACAAAAGTAACAATATCAACTGATAAACTCATAAATGAAATTTTACTATCTTTATAAGCAGTAGAAACAGATTCCGGTAAAGTAGCAGTAAAAGAAATGCCGTTGCCAGTGACTTTTTGAGTAGTATTTGCTAAAGTAATAACCGAAGTGATTTGTTTAACAGTTTCTTCCAAATCGGTGACTGGAATTAAGAAGCTGGCGGTGGAAGATAAAAAAGTAACAATATGAGTTCCATCATTTTGTACAGCTGTAGAAACGTATGCTGGTAAAGTTACTATAGAAGTTGCAATTTTTGAAATAATATTAGTTGAGCCAGTATTGGCAACAACAGGGTTGAAAAGAGAAGTGACAAAAGAGCCTTCTAAGATCTTAATAACGGTAAAAGCCGAGCTAGAAAATGTAATAGCAGAAACACCGACAACTGGTGTAACTAAAGCTTGAGACAAAGTATCAATGGAAGAAACAACTTCTTTAAAAATACTTGGAGCTAAACCAGTAGTAACTAAGATAATTGTGTTGGTTTTATTATAAGCTTCAACATCTGTAGTAGTAGAAGAAACTGTCTTAATATTGCTGATAATGGAATGAGAAGTGGAAACAATAGTATCAAAAATATTGGTAAACAATACGGAAAAATCTGTTGTTTAGATGAGTGATGATATAATATCACTAGTTGTAGAAACTATAATATTAACAGTGGTGATGGTGTTCACGTTGGTTAAAGTTATCCAAAGAGTTTCAGCTCCTTTAATAGTTACTATATTGGTGGTGGTATCCGTTGTAACAAAAGTGGCCAATAAGCTAATTGTGTTAGCAACAAAATATGTTGATAAAGATGTTAATAAACCCGTTGTAGTTATTGTTACCGCACTTGTAACAGTGTTTGTAATTTCTATGGTGTCAATTTTCTGTAGAAATTTCAGTTGTGGTAAGAGATTCAGTAATAGCGCCAGTAAGAGTAGAAAACGCAGTATTAATATTAATAACTAAATTTTCAACAGTAACAATATCAGTTGTCATTGAGTCAAAGGTTTCTTCTTCTGTGTCCACCTTGGTAACGGTATTTTTTTTAATTATAGGTTCAGCTACAATATCATCTTTAGTTAAGGTGGATGTAACTGTTTCAGCGGCATAGTAGGCTTTGGATATGTATGTGGTAGTAACCATTTTATTTTTAATTTCAATGGACGATATTGTTGCTGAAGCAATAATAACAGTGGTTCCTTCGTCATATTTAGTAATAACATTTGTAGAGACATCATGTTCTGTATTCACGATAGTGACAGTTCCAACACTTGGAATATCTATACAGCTTTCTAACTCAAGAATGGTGGAAGATAAAAAAATGGAAGGCAAAGATGATAAGGATGAAAGAGTAGAAGGGAAAGAGGAGGAGGATGATGTGGTAGAAAACCAAACTTCTGCTGAGCTTATTTCAGATAGCATTGTGGTGTGGGTTATTATTGAAGCTGATAAACATTTAGTACATGGTTCATTATTCCAGCAAAAAACACCCGCCCATGCACTAATTTTGGCACTAAAATCAAAGCTAAAAGCATCTTTTTATTTAAAAATCTTTTGTCTGTTCGCATCACAATCACCATAGATATCCTTAAAACCAGCACTAAACATATATTGTAAACTAAAAGCAGGCATACATTCTTGGCCTTCTAAAGTACCTTCAGTTGTTAAACAGAAAGGAAATTCAATAACAGAGTTACAGAAATTTATCTCACTGAAGCCCGAAAAGATAGAGTTTTCGTTATCTTTGTCAAAAATACAATAATCATCTTCATTTGTGCCAGAAATGAGCAATTGAGTAAGATCATTAAAATAATCACAATTTTGATCGTTAATATACAATGTACCAACATATTTATTATCGAAACCTGACACCTTTTTAACGGTGTCATCGAATGAAATGTCAATAGCAGGAAGACCATTTGTTGCAGTTGCAGCTAAGGAAGTTTGGGTTGCGGAATATGATTTTTCATATTGACAGACAGATGTAATAGTAGCGGAAACAGCTTGGCCTTCACCCCAATTCCTTGGAAAAAGGTTGGAAACAAATCTACCCTTGTGTGGAATTGCAGCGGCCAATATCATAAATGCAGATGCCAAGAACCACATAAAAGGGTTTGCTAACATTTTAGATTATGGTTTCTTGCTTTTCTGTGTGAATAGAAAGTAAAAAGATTGTTTGATCAATTAGAGGGAATAAAACCATGTCTATTCATTATAAAATTAAGAGACAAAAAGCCCACATTAATAAAATAGTTGAAATTTGAGGTAAAATAGTAGTGTTTTGGAGAAAAAAAAGTTGATAGACTATTTAGGATTCTTGATTTATTTCCAATTGCAATTTGGTAAGAATAGTGGTAAAAAGTATTTAAATACGTTGAACAAGATATAATTGCTTTTGAACTTGGTATGTTTAAGATTCTCAGGTGATAAATTTAGAAGCTTTCAGAGTTTATTTACGCTCAATCATAGAGAATGTTGGATTTAACGTAAACAAAAAAAAAACACGGGAAACAAAACACGGCTATATCTAACATGAAATCTTCTGCAATATATTTTGAAAAGTAAAAAATTGCAGCTAGAACATGAACTTTATAATCTTTTAAATTCTAAGTGTAACTTTTGTAGATAAGCGCGACGAACATTATTTACTTATTTATTAATTCACGTTGTTACTGGATGTGTATATAATAATTTTTAGGTTATAATATTTAATATTATAACCTAAATCCTTGCTAATAAAATTTATGTTAAATTGATGCAACATTTTCTCTCCTATGCTTGCTAAAATTTGATTTTTAATATACTATAGTCCACCGTAGTAAAACCTAAGTGAGAATATTTGTCCGCATAATTTTTTATAAAAAAAAAAGCAAATGGTGTTTCAATACCGTTAACCTTGTTTTTGGGAAACCAATAACAATATTTACATTCCTGAAATTGCAAACAGTCATACACTTTCAACTATTTCAAAACTCTGCTTTTTTTTCAGAAGGTAACAGATATTTGAAAATGTAGCTTATTTATTCAGAAATGCTGAAACCTGTTTAGGGAGGCTGTTTGAAAACAATAGGCCAGGGAGCCGTTTGTTTTTAATAAAATCCTAATCTTCATAATACTTTTTTTTACGAAACTATCACTATTTGTAACATTAGACTTCTTTAATCCTGTTGATTTGTTTGTCTAAATTCCCATCAATGTTTAAACAATTGCATTTTCCTTTTTCTTTTTCAACTAAACTTTTAAATAAAACTTAGCACTATCTAGTTATTATTTAAGAGTGCCGAGATAGTAGGAACAACCACCCATATTATTAGGTTTGACCGTTTCAAGATTTTTTTGACTCAAAAACATCTTTTTTCATGCATATCGGCTTAAAGTTTAATTTTGACGCTCTTTTCAAAACTTTAAAATTACGAAACTTTAAATTAATAAATCTCACTAAAAAAAAAAGTTTAACATCATTAAATTAAACTTTTATAAGTTTTAGAAAGACAATAACCCGGCATAAACAATGTTTAAAAGGAAAAACTGTTAAATATTCATAAATGTAACAAATAAAAAATAACTTAGTAGTTGCAGGGGGTTTAAATTGTCAATATGTTGACACAACAAAACTTTTTGTCGTACCACTACTTTTCTTTATTAAAGGTGGCCGCGATTTTTTAGAGGAAAGAAATGGTTTGAAAGGCTCAAAAACAAAGAAATATAAGTAAAATCTACATATATAAAGAGCTTTGGGGTAGAACAAAAAAAGAAAATTGGGCATTTAGAAAAGTATCATTTGTATAGGTTACAGTTTTATACAACATTGATTTTGAGTGTTAATTTTCTTTGCTTTAATGTTTTCAAAGACAAAAAAAAAAGTTTTCAATTTTTCAACAAAATCCACAAAAAGCATAGAAAAAAAAATCAACTTTTCCAGTAATAATCAAAATTTTTATTTCTTGTACTTGTACGTTCTTTCAAGAGGTTTAAATAAATAAATCCTAACTTTTTATTCTTTCAAACGGAGAGAACATAAATAAGAAAGTTATCATATATTTTCGAATCTATTAGTGCATGATCTTTCATTTAACAAAAAGAGTCATCACCAATCTAAATTATACATTTTTAAAAAGACCAATTTATTTAAGCAAGTTACATCTTCATACCGGAACTATGGACACTCTTACTACTAATTTAAAGTTTCTCAACTTGGATTTACCTCCAGCAGTTGAAGGGTCTTATCCACAATCTAACACTGTTGATTTATGTAGAAATTACATTACTGATCAATTATCATGCTTGGCCAACGTTGATAAAAGCGTTGTTTTTCCAGCACTTGATTGGTCTACTGTTTTGGAAAATGGTGATCTGATTGTCCCATTACCAAGATTAAGATTAAAAGGTGATTTAGATGCTATTGCTATCGATATTGCTGAAAAATTCCCACTAGGTGGTTACCTTGAAAAGGTTGTTGCCAAAGGTAAGTTCCTGCAATTCTTTTTCAACACTCAATTTCTTCTTAATTTAGTTACCAAGGATGTTTTAAAGAGAAGAGAAGATTATGGTTCTGCTCCAATAGGTCAAAATAAGATTTTAGTTTCTGAATTCTCATCTCCTAATATTGCCAAACCATTCCATGCTGGTCATTTAAGATCTACTATTATCGGTGGTTTCTTAGCTAACTTATATGAAAAGTTAGGTTGGAAAGTGATCAGAATGAACTATTTAGGTGATTGGGGTAAACAATTTGGAGTCTTAGCAGTTGGTTATGAGAAGTATGGTTCTGAAGAATTATTAGAGAAGACACCAATTCAACATTTATTTGATATTTATGTTAAGATTAATGTTGACATGACTAAACAAAAAGAAGATGCTGAAGCAAAAGGTGAAACTATTGATGAAGCAACTTCTATTGATGGTCAAGCCAGAGCGTTTTTCAAAAAGATGGAAGAAGGTGATGAAAATGCCATGAAACTTTGGAAAAAGTTTAGAGACTTATCTATTGAAAAGTATATTGATACATATGCTAGATTAAACATTAAATATGACGTTTATTCCGGGGAATCTCAAGTTTCTAGCGATATCATGAATGAAGTTTCTCAAATGCTTAAAGACAAAGATATGATTACTGAAGATAAAGGCGCTCTCTTAATTGATTTCAAAAAACTTGGTCAAAAGAAACTTGGCAAGGTCCTTGTTCAAAAATCTGATGGTGCATCCCTTTATATTACTAGAGATTTTGGTGCTGCTGTTGAAAGAAAGAGAACTTACAATTTTGATAAGATGATTTATACCGTTGCTTCCCAACAAGATCTTCATATGAAACAGTTTTTTACTGGTCTTGATATGTTAGGTTTCCCATGGGCTAAGGATTTAGTTCATGTTAACTTTGGTATGGTTTTGGGTATGTCTACTAGAAAGGGTACTGTCGTTTTCCTTAATGATATTTTGGAACAAGCAAAGAACACAATGTTAGAAATTATGCAACAAAACAAGGAAAAGTTCGCCCAAGTTGAAAATCCTGAACAAGTTGCTGATTATATTGGTATCTCTGCTGTTATGATTCAAGATATGCAAGCTAAGAGAGTTAACAATTATGAATTTGGTTGGGAAAGAATGCTTTCTTCCGAAGGTGATACTGGTCCATACTTACAATATGCTCATTCCAGATTGAGATCTATTGAAAGAAATGCTAATGTTGAAATCTCTGAATTATTGAACGCTGATTTATCACTTGAAAACCTTTGTGGTTCTCTTGAGTCATTGAAAAAATTAGACCTCACTGCTGAAGAGTTAACCAAAAAGACTGAACAATTAGAAATCCAATTGGAAAAGACAAAGGCTCTTATTAGAATTATGGCGTCTTACCCAGATACTCTTCGTTATGCTTCTAAGAATTACGAACCATCTACTGTTGTTACCTTCCTCTTTAAGTTAGCCCATCAATTTTCTTCAACTTATAAGGTTTTGAGAGTTATGGGTGAAGAAAGAGAAGTTCTTGTTGCTAGATTAGCTCTTTTTTCTGCTGTTAGACAAATTCTTCATAATGGTCTTGTTCTTTTAGGTATTACTCCAGTTGAAAGAATGTAAACTCAGTATATAGCTAGTTATTGTCTTCAGAATTTTATTAGTTTTTATAACTCTTGTTTTCTACTTTCAAAAAGTGTCTATAAATAATATAATGAATAAATCTTGTTTCTTCATGTTAATTGTTACACCTTTACACTTTTAAAAAACTTTCTTCAAATTGTAGCTTGCCATTTCTTATTTATTAACAAAGAATGCTGAGCAGCTTAGTCAGCCAAAAAACTGTTAAGATGTTTTTCACATACGTGGAAATTTTCAAAATTCTTGTCCGGAGTTGCTTCATAATAACCTGGTTTATTATAACAGAACCTAAATTAAGTTAGTTTAGAAGAAACATATATACTTAAAAATGGCACCAATTTTTACTCCAATACCAGAAGCACTTGAGGCTTTCAAGAACGGTGAATTTCTTATTGTTATGGATGATGAAGATAGAGAAAACGAAGGTGATTTGATCATTTCTGCTTCAAAGATTACAAGTGATAAAATGGCATTTTTAGTTAGACATTCTTCAGGATTTATTTGTGTTCCATTAAGTGACGAAAGAGCCAATCAATTAGAATTGCCATTGATGCTCCCAAGATCTGAAATGACTGACCGTCATGGGACTGCTTATACAATTACTGTTGATGCAAAAGAAGGTACTACGACGGGTATTTCTGCACATGACAGAGCGTTAACTGCATTAGCGTTAGCCGACAGTCAAACTTCTGCTCTCGATTTACTAAGACCTGGTCATATTTGTCCTTTAAGAGCTGCTAAGGGTCTTTTGAGGGAAAGACCTGGACATACCGAAGCTGCTGTTGAATTGTCTATTGCAACTGGCCAAGAGCCAGCCGCTGTTATTTGTGAATTGGTTAAAGATGATGATGGTTTAATGATGAGACTAGATGATTGTTGGAAGTTTAGTCAAGAAAAAAATCTTAAACTTATCACCATCAAGGATCTTGTTGAATATTTATATCCTAATTAGAGAATGCTCTAAGTAAGAAAAGAATAATATAAGAAAAAAAGAACTTTATCTATTTAGTATATTGCTTCTGTTAATGTGTATAAAGAACTATTTCTAGTTAATGAAAAAGAGAAAACGACATTACTTTCATGAATTTCACTTTTTATAATATATTAATTTCATGTTATAAAAGCTGCACTCTAAAAATTTATACTTTTACAAAATACTTGAATCTTGATTTTTTTATTTATCATTAATTTTAAAAATACTTTATTTAACGTAATATTCAATCTTTTAATCTTTCATGAGCATTTTTTTTAAAATGATACTTGTTTACTTTTAAGGACATGTTAAGAAAACATCAAACTTACATCTACTTTAACACATTTATTGGTATGAAGGTTGTACATAAGAAAATTATTTATTGAAAATCTTTGAAAATAACGCTAAATTTCAATTTTCAGTTTAATAAATGTTTCAGAACATACCCCATGACAAAATCTCTAAATTCATTATTATTTGAATTAAGAGTTAGTATTTATCTTGTGTTACTTTTTTGTCTTCCAAACCCATAAAATCAAGACACTTTTTTAGAAAGATACATAAATGTGTTTGAATAACTTTACATGGACGCTTACGTAACATAAAAGTTATTTCCGATGTTATCAAGCTTTTTCCTTATTAGTTAAATAAACAGAACAACTTTAAGGCAGAACCAAATACAATGAATAGATTATTTGGAAGTAGGAACACGGCACCAAAACCAAGTTTAAATGATGCTATGACATCTATAGATGAAAGAGTTTCTGCTTTAGATGTTCGAATTTCAAAAGTCAATTCAGAATTGTCAACTTATCAAGCTAAGTTGAGTAAAATGAGGGAAGGACCAGCTAAATCTAGTGTCAAACAAAGGGCAATTAAATTGTTAAGACAAAGAAATCAATTGGAAGCTCAAAGAGATCAACTAATGTCACAGTCTTGGAATATTTCACAAGCTCAAATGACAACTGAAAATTTGAAAAATACCATGATTACAGTTGATGCTATGCGTCAAACTAATAAAGAGTTGAAGAAAACATATGGAAAGATCGATATAGATAAGTTAGAAGATATGCAAGATGAAATGCTCGATTTGATTGATCAATCAAATGAATTACAATCTGCTCTTGGAAGATCTTATGATGTTCCTGATGATATTTCAGAAAGTGAATTAGATGCTGAACTCGAAGCACTCGGTGATGAATTACAATTTGAAGATTCTAATACCGAAGGACTGCCTTCTTATTTGTTGGATAATACAGTTAATGAAGAAGTTCCAACTTTTATTGAAGATCAACCTCAACCTCAACCACAAGTTGAAGACAAGGAATTATTAGCACAATAATTATCTTTACCTATAAAACTATATACTCCATCAAACGCATTATTACTCGTTTCTCTTAATTGCCATTAAGTAATTGCCAACACTTGCAGTTGGCGAATAAAACCAACCCTTTGCTGGTAAATATGCACAACCTTTTGAGTTGACAACTTTAAAATCTTTCATTGACTTCAAAAATCCCCTAATTTCACTTTCCATAATATATTTTGAATATGTATGAGTACCTAATGGAACAATTTTTAAAATGTGTTCACCCATAAAGATAGTTGTAAACCAAGAAATAAAATCTCTGTTGATTGTTGAAAGGAATAAATATCCACCTGGTTTGACATGTGATAAAGCCTTTTCTAAAATGACCGCAGGATATTCAACATGTTCCAACATCTCCATACATGTAACAACATCATACATTTCATCCTTTGGAATATTATCAAGAGAGCTTAATTGATATTCTAGTTTTGTTTTTAGCAATGGGTCTAATATTTTATGTTGATTTGCGACCTCAATAACATCAGGGGTCATATCAATCCCTTTAACACTTTTAACAATGTCCATTCTAGCAAGAGATTCACTTAAAAGACCACCTCCACATCCAATATCAAGACATTTAATCTTTGATTGACTTAATTCTTCTTGAATTGCACTTGTTAATTCAATGTCTATTTGATTTGAAATTTCACTTGGTAATAAATTCTTATAATTCCAACCAGGAATAAACACTTTCTCATTAACATCTTCAATTTTATCATTGACTTTAACGTTAGTTTTCATTGTTTCATTAATAAAATCCATTCTTAACAAGTTCATTTTATGAAGAATCCGCTGAGGCCCATTGGAATCCCACCAAGAAGCAGCTAATTCTTTAAAATGTGCCGCTTCGGAAGGTGTAATGTCTGTCAAATGTTGAACAGTTCTAGTGGTGCTAAAAGCTCTCAAAATTGGCTTAAACATAATTGAATTATAAATTCTAAACGATTTAACAACATCGAAAATTTTCTTTCCCATGTAATTAAATAATGTATTTTAGAGATCGTTTAAAAGATGTCAGATTCTGAAGAGGAGTTTGTTTCTATTATTGCTACAAGGGAGAGGAGAGCCAATGCAGGATCGAGGCTACGACACTTGTTGGATTTAGAGGAATTAGAGGGGGATTTGGCTGATAACAGGATTGGTGATAATGATGATGATGAAAATGTTCGATTATTATTTCAAGAAGATGAAGAAGATGGTGAGTTTTTGGAATCTGAAGAAGAATTTACAGAGGAAGGAAACAAAGAAGAGGAAGAGGATGAAACAGGTCAAGAAAAAAGTAATACAGAAACTGAGTTGAATAACAAACGAAGACGAGACACAGATGACGAAGGGGAAGAGGCAATTGTTGATTCAGATGTAATGCTTTCAGATTCAGATATATCAGCAACAGATTCAGACGACTCAGAAGGTGAACGTGAGTTGAAACAGCAGGAAAAGAATGCAATTCGAAAGAGAAGGAAACAGCAATTAGCAGTTCAAAAGAAGAAAGTCCCAAGTAAACCGAAACCAATCTCAACACCCAAGGAAAGATCAGTTATTGATATACCAATTGAAAGAAGACAAACTGTACGTAAAACTACACTTGAATCTTCTATTGCGTTGAACGAACGATTAAAAGCCGAGGAAGAAGAAAGGAAACAAGTTGCCAAACCAACTGTTAGAAAAGAATACATTGAAAAGACACTTGAAGAGAGACTTGAAGAGGCTAAAACAACAGAAGAAGAGAATATTTTATCACTTTCATTATTTTTTGAACAAGAAGTTGAAAGGAAGAAAAGGCAGAGAGAACTAGCAAATGCAAGAAAGTTCAAATTAAAGGAATTTATTAGATTACATAGTTCAGGTGTTTATATCACACCATTAGATGAAGTAGAAATTGAAGCGGAAAAAGAGAGATTGATTCAAATTGAAGAAGAAAAGAAATTTAGAAGAAAACAACAGTACCAAAAAAGGAAACAAGCTAAGTTGATAAAAGAAGCCAAGGAAAAGGGGTTACCAATACCAAATTTTGAAGAAAATGAACTGAAAGATGACTCAACTATTGAACAAAGTAAGAATATTGAAATTAAAGATGATAAAATCCAAGAAGATACATCAGATTCAAAGTCAGAAAAACATGTCAGTTTCGCACAAGAACATAAGACTCATGATGTACAAGATACCCAAATAGAAGAAAAAGTAACTCAAAATACCTTTGAGGGACCAGAACAATATGTGGCATTTCAATATGTGACGTTTGAAGAATTTAAAAAAGAACCAGATATTGATTTCATCAAAAAAGCATTATTTGGACCACAATCGTTATTGATTTCACGTCGAGATCCAAATTATGAAACATTAGAAGTTATTAGAGCGGATACATCATCAACAATTGATTTAAAAAAGATTCAAGATGCTCGTACTTTACAATTTGAAGCACTAATGAAATTGCCAAAATTTGGGGAAAAATATACAGAAATTTCAACGTTCGATAGAAACGAAGAAAGTAATGATTTAACTATAAAGATTACTACGCCAGCACCAGCAGGTATTTCTTTATCTAATGGACAAAGGAAAAAATGTCTCGTTTCTGGTACATATGCAACATATTATGATCCAAATAATGGATTGCCATATTCAAGTGTTGAGTGTTTCAAAGTTTTGAAGAATTTAACAGATAATAAGTTTAGCTGGTGCCAAATAGACAATGGTGGTATTAATTCTAGATATAAGAATGGTATCGGATGTTATTGGAATGTAGCAGGTCAAAGGCATGCAAAGGGTGTACCTGATGGATTTTAATGCCTTTGTATAATTTTTAAGACATAGTTTTATAATGTAAAGATTCCTTTAATACAGTAATAATATTTTAATGATATGCCTTTTTATATTATCAATATTTAAAAAAAATATTCGATGTAATCTATACAGATTGATCAACTACTTACTAAATTAATCGGTATTATGTTTCATATTTGGCTCATGAGCTGCTAATAAGTCAGGTTGAAAATTTAAAAACACTTTTTCAATAACAGTTGGGATAAATTCCTTTCTAACTAAAGTTTTGTTATCAAAATTATTTGTTTTGATTTCAAAATTGAAATCATCAGAATCATAATCATGTTCAAATTCAGGTAAAGTGATAACAACTTCATCAGCTTCATCATCATCACCTTTCTTAACACTAACTACAAATTCAACCTTAAGTTCAAAAATACATCTTACTTTACCTTTTCTTTGTGTAACATCACAATCACCAGAAACTGAACGAACTTCCTTGACTTTGATTGATTCATGTGAAACAATAGGTAAATTAACAGTTAAATATTCTTTTGCCCATGGAAGACAATTTTTGTCAACCCAGTGCCAGTTATTTGGATTATGAACAGTAGCCATTTCTTTCTTAAGTAAGTATTAAGGAAGTTTCCTTTTATTAATAAGAAAAAAGTAGTGGAATTTTAATAAATTTTTCATTAATTGAGAAGAGATCTGTAGAAATATCTAGAAAAAAAAAATAATGATTTGTTAGGTTGCATTAATTATATTTTACTTTTTATTAACTTCTATAATAGAATTAAGTTTGGAGTATCCTTTAGATAAGAAGTTTCTTCAATGAAAACCAGAATGGAATGAACAAAACGAACCTGTAGGTAAAAATCGTTTTTTATTTGAAATAAATCAAATCCACAAAGATTTTCATCATCTTGCCAAAGCAGTACTACTGGGTTATCATTATCCATTAATAGTATCCTAAAGTAAGGAACAAGTCCTTCGTTAGATTGAAACTTTGCTTGATATTTGGAAATTAGATCTTCTTGGAGAGATCTTGGATCCAGTATTATTTCAAATGGTTGATAATTGATATCAATAAAGCTCAAATATTTGTTAATTAAATCAGCTAAAACTTGTAACCTGATCTTGGAATTTGCGCTTTTAATGCTTTCTTTTATTTTAAACAGGGAATACCACCAATCAACTATAAATTCAATGCTCTGTTTATTGATAAATGTAACTCCAATATTGGTTATTGATTGCTCAGGTTCTATTCTTGGAAATAACCATGACTCGATTTCCTCTGTTGGTATCAAATAACGTGTAACTGGAATCATTATATCATGGTAAAACATCAATTCATCTTTCCACGACATTGGTAACCCCCAAATTACATGTTCATTATAAAATGGATTCAAAAGATTTCTTAAATCTGACTTGATTAACTCTTTAGAGTAATTACTACTTTTATGTTTGCTATCTTTTATAGGGGAGCTTTCAATAAGTGTATCGGAGTTCATTATTACCAATTCCAATTTAATGTAGAAAAGAAAGACGCGTTATAAAGTGTTGATAAATGTGAGCAAATCGTTACAGACTTGCGATCTAATATCTTCAACATCCATATGCAACGAATGTCGTCCCAAGGGATAGCCCTTGTATTCCTTATTAATGAAGCCTAGGCCATGCCAATTTTGAATAAGCTGTTTACTAGCTATTGGCGACGTCAACGTATCATTTTCACCATGACAAATTAAAACAGGTATGTCTTTACTCATAAGGTTAAACACTTTAGGTGACATAAGAGATTCTCCTCTCAACACACCATCTCTTACTTCTTGGAACGCACCATCAATAAGAGTTAAATCCATTGTTTTATTAGACCATTCAATAATCTTTTTATCTGATGTACATTGTTCTGCAGTCATTGGGAACTTGACTCTTAAGTTGGCACCATAATTTGTACGAGAAAGCATATATCCAAACCAATTTGTCCACCATTTTGGGGTTGGTTTGCACAATTTAATATACGGACTAATACTTGAAAAAGATTTGATTTCATTAGGTATTTGTTTCATTGTAGTTGCATAAGTAAATATAATACCACCTCCAAGTGAATGGGACATTAAATGTAGTCTAAGAGGCTCATTATTCAAAGTCATATCATTGATTTCATAATTGATGAAATAGGATAATGATTGAATTGCGTTATATGTAGAATTTATGCCAATGGAATCGTCAAACATCTTTGTCAACCCTTCTCCTCGTTGATCGTAATAAAAGAATCCAAATCCATTAGTTGTTAATGTGTTTATCAACTGCCAGTAACATTCAACGCCATCTCTAAATCCATGAACTAACAATACTCTTCCTTTAACCTTTGTTGTTTGAGGACTCCAGTAATAAGTTTTATAAATACATCCGTCATGTTCAATATCTGCAATAATGGGTGATGTATTTGGACTATATGGGGGATCCATTACTTTAAAAGAGAGCGTTGAAGATATTAGAGGAGATAGTATGCAAAAAACATATATAAGATTTTTTTGCATTAAATATTAGAAAAAGAAGCAATTATATTCAGTATATAATGAAAATATTAATTAAATTTGTTGATAAAAGCTAGCATATCAATAGCTAAAGGATATGAAATTTCTTCCTTTTCACAATGTAAACAGTGCCTACCATTTTTATAAATTATAATTTCTTTGTTTTTCATACCATTGATAGAGTTCACTTTGTCAATAAAGGACTTAGAACCTTGATAGTCATTAATCGAATCATCATCACCATGGCATATTAATAAAGGAATATTTTTATCGATATTAGAATAAATTTCTTTTCTTAATAAATGTTTACCTCTCAGAATAAAATCTCTAGTTTCAATAAAAGCACCATCTGCATTTTCAATATCAATGTTATCTTGAATAAATTGCGCAACATTATCATCAGCAGTCAAATAATGATGATTCAAATGAGTAGCAACTCTCAGATTCTGTCCGTATTTGGTTAAACATAATGTTCTAACAACCAATTCTAGAAAAAGACCAGGATCAGTGTTTTTATGTAAAGTGACTAGCGGTGCTATGGTTGAAACAGACTTAACAAATTTCAAATTTTTACCATTGATACAGTAGTTTAAAACAATTCCACCACCCATAGAATGGCCCATTAGATGTAAATTTAAAGGTTTATTATTCTCCTCCAAGAAAGTAACATTATATTGAATCATATCATCAACACCTTTATAAGCATGATAATCATTAGAAACACCTCTTGAGCCATCAACTTGCTTTGTTTCACCTTCTCCATATTGGTAATAAAAAAAAACGTCATATCCGTTTTTAGCAAGATATTCAAAATGACGGCAGTAAGGCTTATGCGTGTCCTTATATCCATGAACAAATACTATTCTCCCTTTCCATGCGACAGTGGAATCTTTTGGAACTTCCCAAGTATATGTCTTAAAAATAGTACCATCTATGGTGATATCGTTGGAAGTTGGAATGATATCTTTAGGTTCAAAAGGCGGGTAATGATTCATTGATTAATTTTAAATCGGAAGAAACCCGATAATGATAAGTTGAAAAAAAAAATCATACTTATTCAGAATATAACAAATGATATTTCGAATATATTATAAACTTATCTAATGATGTATCTATATAAATGAAAGTATGATTATAAGTTAACAGTAGACTTTTTGACGGCAATTGCTTCCAATTCAACAAGAATATCATTATGTGGGAACTTAACAGAAACACAAGATCTAGCTGGTTTTGTTGTTAAATACTTTTGGTAAATTGGGTTCACCTTACTAGCGTCTTCTGGATTCTTAACAAACAAAAGAACCTTCAAAACGTGATCCAAGTCAGATCCACTGGCTTGTAAAACCTTCTTCAATGCCAAAATAGCCAATTCAGTTTGTCTTTCAATATCTGGTGAGAATGTGCCATCTTCTTCATCTCCAACACAACCGGCAGTGAAAACTAATTTTTCAAAGCTTGCTGCTGGTGAAAGAATTGGATGTTCTGGTTTGCCGATAGCGGCCCAAGTTAACTTTTCTGCCATATTATATAATTTCTAAGTATTTGTCTCTTATATTGAAAAAAGAATGGTATTCATACATTAAAAGATAGATTTATATCGTTAACACTTCTTTTATAATAATGAAATCGGCAATTTCCTTTTTGGTCATATCCAAAACTGGCGCGGCGATACATCACCACTTTTAAAAAATACAATGCGCCACTTTCACGTGATCAAACGCCGTCATTGTGGCGCATGTTACTTTTCTCGGAATTGAAAAATCCGCCGCCGTTTTTTCAAGTTGCTTACAAAAAGTGCCTTTCTCAAAACTTTCACCATTCTTAAATGACACTCTGCTGTTTTAACTCTAGTTTGGATTGAATCCTTATTTTAATATTATGTCTGAACAATTGTATGTATTTAAACGGAATAATCAGATGGGTCATTGTTTATTTACTATTTGTATATCTTTCTAGGGTTTATTATCAAAGAAATTGATCATTTCTTTTGAAATTCTTTACATTTTACTATTATCGTTTAAGTAAGGAGTTTGATTTAATTTAAGAAATTTGTATTAGGATATAAAGACAAGAAGCAAGAAAGATTTAAATTATGTTATGCTGAGAAAGATATGCGATGAATCGTTAATAGGATGGATTCAATGAAACAAGTGAACTTCACAGCATCAGTTAATCAGATATAGCAAGAAATCTATGTTGAAATATACACTAATATTACTCATTCATATATCACTTTTCTCTCCCACTAAATTTTTTTTTTTCGTATCAATAAAAATTATATCTATCTCCGATACGTTAATGAACGAAGAAAGTAATAATGCATAGTAATAAAACATGGAATACATTGCTCCATTTAGAGTTTAAAAGAGAAAATAGCCATTACTAACACATAATAAAAAATAATTATATAGAGGTGATTTTGGTTTGATTGGTTTGGCCGTTATGGGTCAAAACTTAATTCTTAATGCTGCTGACCACGGTTTCACTGTTGTTGCATACAACAGAACTGTTTCCAAGGTTGACCATTTCTTAGAAAATGAAGCTAAGGGTAAGTCTATTCTTGGTGCTCACTCTATTGCTGAATTATGTTCCAAATTAAAGAGACCAAGAAGAGTTATGCTTCTTGTCAAGGCAGGTGCCCCAGTTGATCAATTCATTGAGCAATTACTTCCACATTTAGAAGAAGGAGATATCATTATCGATGGTGGTAACTCTCACTTCCCAGATTCTAATAGAAGATACGAAGAATTGAAGAAGAAGGGTATTCTCTTTGTTGGTTCAGGTGTGTCTGGTGGTGAAGAAGGTGCTAGATATGGTCCTTCTTTAATGCCAGGTGGTCACAAGGATGCATGGCCTCACATCAAGGATATTTTCCAATCCATCTCTGCTAAGGCTGACGGTGAACCATGTTGTGATTGGGTCGGTGATGCCGGTGCTGGTCATTACGTTAAGATGGTTCACAATGGTATTGAATATGGTGATATGCAATTGATTTGTGAAGCATACGATTTAATGAAGAGAGTTGGTGGTTTAACTGACGGTGAAATTTCAAAGGTTTTCGGTGAATGGAATGAAGGTGTTCTTGATTCATTCCTTATTGAAATCACTAGAGATATTCTTGCGTACAATGACACTGATGGTACTCCTTTGGTTGAAAAGATTTTGGATACTGCTGGTCAAAAGGGTACTGGTAAGTGGACTGCCATCAATGCCTTAGATTTAGGTATGCCTGTTACTTTAATTGGTGAAGCTGTTTTTGCTAGATGTTTGTCTGCTTTGAAGCAAGAGAGAATCAGAGCATCTTCTGTTTTGAAGGGTCCTGAAGTTCAACAAATTTCAAAGGAAGAAAGACCTCAATTTATTGCTGATTTAATGCAAGCTCTTTACGCTTCTAAGATTATCTCTTACGCTCAAGGTTTCATGTTGATCAGAGAAGCTGCTAAGGAATACAAATGGGAATTGAACTTCCCATCTATTGCTCTTATGTGGAGAGGTGGTTGTATTATCAGATCTGTTTTCCTTGCTGAAATCACTTCTGCTTACAGAGAAAACCCAGATTTAGAAAATTTGTTATTCCACAAGTTCTTTAATGAAGCTATTCACAAGGCTCAATCTGGTTGGAGAAAGACCATTGCTACTGCTGTTGGTGCTGGTATCCCAACTCCTGCTTTCGCTACTGCTTTGTCTTTCTACGATGGTTACAGATCAGAAAAGCTTCCTGCTAACTTATTACAAGCTCAAAGAGATTACTTTGGTGCTCATACCTTCAACATTCTCCCTGAATTTGCTGATGACTCTAGAAAGGTCGGTGATTACATCCACGTTAACTGGACCGGTAAGGGTGGTAATGTCTCTGCTACTACCTACGATGCTTAATTGAATTCCTGATCCATCTCACCTTCCCCCTTATATATTTCATCTTAGTTAACCTTTATTTAACTTTAATTTTGAAGTATATCTTTTTATTTCACCATTACATAATATTACGTAACTATCACGTGCCTTATATTTTTTGTTTTCTTTATAGAAAACTTCAACTTTAAATATATAAAAAAAATTTATAAAAAACGGAAAATTTTTGTGACTGTGTTTTGAGTAGTTTTTATACAGGTTTAGATAAGATCAAATACAGAGGGCGTAATGAGCGATCTAACAGGTAGTGATAAGGAGGACGTGAATTTAGGCTTTGATAATAGCAATGCTTCTGTTGAACAAGGATCAGAACAGCTCTCATCAAATAATATCAATGCAAAAGAAATAACGCCCTCAATCCCTTCAATTGAACATCAACAAGCACAGGAAGATGAAGAAGAGGTAGAAATAGACTTAAGCAAAGTCATTGAGAATGCGATAAATGCCAATTTTAGTAATCTTGATGAACAGCAAGATGTTGACGAAGTTGATATTATTGATAATAATAATAATAATAACAACAACAACAACAACAATAATAATAGTAATAATAATAATAATAATAATAATAATAATAACAATGAAGAAGATGTTGATATAGATTTAAATGATGCTATTAGTGACGCGTTTAAAAGTAATATGGATGCTTTGTTACACACTGAAAACACAGAACAAAATCAAAATCAGCTTGATGATCAAATAGTTGTTGATGAAGAACAAGCACAAATTCCAAATATCACAGGGAGTAATAATAATGATGATAATAATAATAATACTACACAAGAGCAACGAGAAGAACCTGAGCTAGACTTAAATGCTGTTATCAATAATGCAATTAATCAAAATATTGAATCTATCAAAGCTTCAGAAGAATCCAATCAAACTCCAGAAGGAGAACAAGAAGTTACACATGAAAAAGAGATCGATAATGTTGATATGGATTTACAGTCAGTCGTTATAAATGCATTAAATGAAACAGTTGGCAACGTGAGAGACAAACAACAAGAAACTATACAACAGGCTGTTAATAATAATACTAACCAAGAAGATGAATTAGCTCATGCCGAGTTAGATCTTAATGCCGCTATTGCTGATGCTTTGAAATCTACTGGAGAGGTTTTAATTCAACAACAAAGAGATGATCAAAATACTGATGAACCGAAACAATCAGCGACTCAGCGACAACATGAAGATGATGTTACTCAATTTGATAACCTTTATAATGACATTCAACATATGATGGAAGACTATGATCAAAACAATGATCCTAACCAACAATCTCAGAATGAATCAATAGTAGATGTTATTAATCAAATTGATATGCACGAAGTCATTCAGAAATCTCTTGGTGATAATACATCTTTTGATGAAACAGCAGAATTACAAAGTGCCATTGCTGATGCTTTCAAGGATCATGCTCAGCAGCAAAAGTCAAAACAAAAAAAGCCGAAAAAAAGGCCCACACCAAGAAGAAAGCAATCAACTAGTGATCTCAATAGCGTAATTGCTGAAGCTCTTAGAGATACCCATTTAATTGATGGTAATGATAATGAAAAGGAATTTGAAAAAGCTCTTGAAGCTATTGTTCATGATGTTGTTGAAAATAATTTCAGTACCGAACGTAATTTACAACAACCTTTTCCATTAAAGCAAAAACAATCTTCTGCAGAAAGAACCACAAGTAATGATGACTTAAACTGGGATTCCATTATGGGTAATGCACTTCAAATTGCAATGAGGGAAAATAATGATCTAGTTATTGATTCTTCAAAACCTAAACGATCAACAAAAAAATCAAATAAAAATCATCAATTAACTTTTATTCAGGATGGTGCTAATAGAAAATTGAAATCATCTTCAAATGTCATTGATCCCTTAAAAAATGCTCAATCTGCCCTACATGATAAAAAGTTTTCTTCTATTTCTTCATCTTCAGCAACATCTCCGATAACAACAACAAAAACACCTTTAGCAACGGGAGCCACTGGTACGACATCTTTATTATTGTCTCCATCAACCTCACTTTCTTCTCCATCTGCATCTAAGCCTTATATTTCGAGTGAGATGTTAATAGGTTTACTAAACTCAGTTGATTTGAAAAATATCAAATCTCATAATATTTTAAGTGAAGTTTCTGGATCAAAGATTGATATTGTTAAAAAATCAGTTTCTAATGCCATTTCAAGTTTAATGAGTTCTTCAATAACTGTACCAACCAAACCAACTGATCAAATGGATCCAATTGAAAGGAAAAGGTTTGAAAATAGAGAGCGTAAAAAAAGATGGAGAGAATTTAATACTGAACGTAACAGAGATTTAGATTTAAAAACTCGTGTTATCAAAAGGGCCAATATGTTATTTCCAGGTCCTGAACATGCTATGTTAAGAGAAGAGTGGATTAGTACTGAATTTGATAAGAGAAAACAAAAGAGACTATTCAGAGAACAGAAGAGAAGAGATACCTTACCCAACTCTAGTGATTTAACAAATTCAAATCCTGTACCATATGAACATTTATTTCAAGACATTGAGATTATTAATAGAATTGTTGATATTTATAATGCAATGGGTGGTAGTGTTTCCACTGATAAAATTATTTCTCCAACTACTGATAAATCTGTGACATTATCATCCACAGCATCTGTTTTAACGGCAGCTTATTTATCAACACAAAATGATGATTTTGATGATAAAAATATTAGCCCTTTAGTTTCAGCAATTGTTAACACGTTGAATACATTTTTAAATAATAATCCAACCTTACTTGGATCTTCATCAAATAATTTGATACAATTTAATGATAACACAGGCTCAATTGTTAATAATGATGATGTTAATCCTGATACCGTTTCAGCTAATGAAAAAGAAGCTGCTATTAACGAATTGAAAAAGACTATGGATTTGGAAGATGGATTATTAACTACTGATGTCGATTCTAATAGAAATACAGTTGCTTTCAAAGATGTACCTCAAGAAATGGAAGTTGATCAAGAATCAAATGATCAATCATATCAAGAATCAACAGAGATTTCAACACTTTTAAAGCCTAAAGACGATAGTGTTAAAATAGATAATAATAATAATAATAATAATAACACTGTTAATATTGATAATGATAGTTCGAATGTTGCCAATTCACTAATATCCGATTCAATGAAAAATTTATCTTTAAATGAACAAACTGTTATTCCAAAAGTTTCACCACCACAGATAAAAAAACAACCACAGCTCCTTAAATTGAATTCCCAAATGCAAATTTTCAAACCAATGACAACTATTCAGAAAAAAAAAAGAAAAAAGGTTGACGAAGAACCAATTGATATTGAAAAGTTTATGCAACCAAAACCACCACCTGAGGCTATTCTGAATATCGGCAAACAGCAACTGAAAAAGCAAGAAAGTGAAGAAAAAGAAAATTCTTTTCACCCAACACCTGGATCACCAACAATTCCAGAAAAAAGAAAGGGTGATCCTGATATTGAAAAGGAGCACCCTAGGAAAGCGAATAGTCCGCCACCACCAGCGTCTTCAAAGGTATCACAAACGACTATTTCTAAATCTTCACCTTCACCACCCCAAGCATCAAAAAACACAGACCCTGAAACATCTTTACCAGACACTAAATATAAATTCAAATCAAGCAATGATGATTCTATTTCAATGCCAGCTCCAAAGCTACCGCAATACTTGAAAAGTACAGTTAAGGCTCCAATTACTTCTACAGTAGTTAAACCATTAGGTCAAACCAATCTTCGTTTACCATTAATGTCACCTATTCCAATGCTGCCACTGATTACAACTCCAACGACACCAACAACTTCAGAACTTTCAGTAACGCAACCAAGTTTATTACGAAAACCCGGAGCGTTTAGAAAACCTGCGGGGTTCAGTAAACCCAAAGAGCCTCGTCCTTTGGGGCTGCCAAAACCATTCAAGAAGAATTAGTGTATACTGGTAGCTTTATTTTGTATATTAATTTCATAGAAAGTGTAAACTATTTTTTAAAAAACAATTGTTTTTAACAACCGACAGAACAGAGGATTTTTATGCTGAGCAGATCTCTGGACCGAGCCCTGCTGTAAAGAAGAAACGTTTTTAAATTTTTCTCTCCCTTCTCGTTGTTCTGAATTCTTCACGTTATATTGATAACTCAACTGGTGAAGAACGCGTTTCTTTACTGATTACTGGTGCAATTAAGTGATAACAAGGTTTAATATAAAATTCTTATTAAAAAGACGTTTCTGGAAGCAGAAATACTAGAAGAATATAAATCTATTATTGTTAGGAGACAGTCTTTTTTATTTTGTTAGATTTGCTTGCAATTACAATTGTAATCTTTGAATAATCATAAGTATGAGCTCGCACCAACAGTCACCACCTGCTATTGATAGGGAGAATAGGTCAAGAGTAGTCTCCCAAGTTGAAAGGGTTGAAAATTCACCTACAAAGTCATCATTTATGAAATTGCCTCCTTCAATTAGTAACGGTAGTCACAAATCACACTACGGGGCTGTGATACAGGAAGTTGCTGATAGTCATTCTAATATTAACATGAAGCATTTGCCAAATCCTGTTAGTTTACCATCGTCGAAGCCAACGATAAGTACAAGCGCTTATACAGATGATTTAATATCCATAACGAAGCCAGATAAGTTGGAAGATTTTAAACTCACTGGAACAACTGTCAATAATGGTATTATACCTGCAATTTTAGATGAGTCACAGTCGCAACAATTTGTTTCATTGGGGAATAAGTTGGATACTGGAGACTCTTATTTGGGGTTTCTTCGGAATAAAAAATCTGTTATTGAATCATCACTACACTCAAATACAATCCCGAATGCAAGTGTTTTATCGGATCCTAAATTGAAGAAAGCTACAAACCCTAGTATTGCAAGTTTAAGAGGTATATCCGAATCAGGTGTATCAACACCAACAGGCACGATATCGAAGGGATCATCTAGAGCTGAATTCTTTGCCGCTAAACTACATGATGCGATTAAAGATGATAAAAAGAATAAAGATGATTCAGATGAAACTTTTGTTTATGATACAACAAATAACGTAAACACAGTCAATGAACCAGACTTGGATTTCAGTGCCGGTGTCGGCACGGGAACAAGCGCTAGTACAAAAGTAAAAGAAGACACTAAAACCAACACAATAACAGATTCTCATAGCTTTGTCTCACCATCAGAAGTTAATACAGTTCATCAGGAATCACCGTATTTTAATAAATATCCAATTGATGATGCATTTGATTTAATATCTAAATCATCAATGAATTCTAAAAATATTTCACAAAGAAAATCATCAAAGGAGTCGGCAAGTGAAGATATTCATCCGATGAATAGGATTGATGAGCAACATAATAATCAATTGAGGCAAATAACATCCAAGTTGTTTGATTCGAAAGGTGTTCAACCAAGAAGATATTCAGGAGTTCAAAATGGTGTTTCACCGGCTGGTGATTCTTTTGATGAAGATTTCGAATATTATGGTGCTAATAATATTCTAAATTCTAATACTAATAATCATAACCATCAATCAAATATTGAAAGCGCACAAAACGCCAATATAATATACTCAATTGGTGAAAATGATTCCGATTTTGAAGATGAATTATCAAATTATTTTAATAATAATTACCAAAGGAGCCATCAACTATTGTCATCAAATAATAATAATCAACATCATCCACAGTATTTACATGATGATAATCCTAAGGATAACGAGGATGAAAATGAAATTGATAATAATAACAATAATAACAATAATAATAATAATAACAGAAACTTAAGTAATAGCAATAATCCATATTATCAATTTAATGATTATGGGAGTATATCAAATGATTTTAAACATAAGCAAAAAAGAAAAAGATCAGATATGTATGTTTCGCCACATAATTTCACATCATTAAGAACAAAAAGAATCAAACAAGTTAGGAATTTTTGTTATACAGCTATTTGTATCATATCACTTCTATTTATTGGATTTGTATTTGGGTTCATATTGGCCACAAACAAAGAACTACAAATGGTTGACGTTATTGAGGTTACTGATGTTATCGTTAGTCAAGAAGCATTTATATTTGATATGATTGTTGATGCATTTAATCCTGGAATTTTACCAGTCTCTGTTAAAAATGTTCAATTAGATATATTTGCTAAGACAATTTATGTTATTGATGATGAACCAAATGATGATAATAAAAAAAAATATGAAACTGTACTTTTAGGATCAATTGAACAACTAGAAATACCACTTTCTTTTGAAGGAGGATTTCTTTCAAGACAACATGATATTAGTGTTACTGAAATGAAAATATTAAATCCATGTTCATTTGACGATGATAAGGATAATGATAAAGATAGAGATGATGATAATAATAATGATAATAAAAATGAAAGTAATAATAAAAATGAAAATAATGATGATGATGATAATGACGATGAAGATGCCGATGGCGACAACGACGGAGATAACGAGGAAGAGGATAGTAATATTTCAGTTAAGAAATCTTCTCCTCCATATAAAGTTATACCTCCGAACCCTAAATGGCTTAATATCTCACGAAATCCATTTGATTTGATTATCAGGGGTGCAATGCTTTATCAATTACCATTATCAAATACCAATCATACATTATCAATTAGTTATACTACCTATATTGATCCCAATGGACTTGATTATTAAATACTATTGAAACTATGATTCAGTACATAAATCTTTACTACATACAAAATACCACTAATAGGTATTTTATTAAAATTGTTGTTATAAAAAAGAAATAATATATTAAGAAGATAAAAAAGTAGAGAAATCGTTAAATAAAAGTAAAAAGTGAAAAGTAAAAAGTGAAAAGTAAAAATTATGCTGTGAAAACCATTTTAACGGCTTTATTAACAGCAGCTTTACCAAAAATTTGGTAACCTAATTTAAGCTCATTTAATTTCATACGATGTGTGATCATTAAACTAGGATCTAATACTTTATCTTGAACTTTCTTCAATAAATCTTGAGTTGAATAGGTAGAGACTAAACCAGTTGAAATTTTAATATTTTTAATCCATAAATCTTGTAACTGTAATTGAACTGGTTTACCATGAACTCCAACATTAGCAATTCTACCACCAGGGCAAATTATCTTCTGACACAATTCGAAAGTAGATGGAATACCAACACATTCGATAGCAACATCAACACCAGGTTTCTTTTCATCAGTTTTAGTTAATTCATTAATTCTTTCAGTAACGTCACCATTAGAACTGTTAATTGTATGAGTTGCACCAAACTTCTTCGCTAATTCTAATCTAGTGTCGTCCATATCAATGGCTATTAATTTTGAAGGATTCAATGTATTTGCAGTTAAAATTGCACCAAGACCAACTGGACCAACACCAATAACGGCAACATTATCTCCTTTTTTAACTTCACCTGAAAGAACACCTATTTCATATGAAGTTGGCATAGCATCAGAAAGCATTAAAAGTGATTCGATTGGGACATCTTCCGGTGCAAGATACAATCCATAATCACCATATGGAACACGCATATATTCTGCCTGTGAACCATTAATTTCGTGACCAAAGACCCAACCACCTGTTTTACAATGTGCTTGAAGATTATTCTTACAATAATAACAATTTCCACATGAAGTTATACAGGAAACTAAAACTGTATCCCCCTTTTTAAACTTCTTAACATCTTTACCAACTTCTGTGATTTTAATAACAGCTTCATGACCTAAAACAATACCATTTTCACCGTTTTTTTCAGCAACAGCTGTTGTTTCTGGGACATCTCCTTTAAGAATGTGTAAATCGGAACCACAAATAGTAGTTGCAAGAACCTTACCAACAACATCTGTTTCTCTTTCAATGGTTGGCATAGGAACATCCTTCCAGGAAATTTGGCCAGGGCCAGAATAGACAATAGCTTTCATAGTAGACATGATAAAAAATGTGACTTTTTGGTTTAATAATAGTTTACTAATAGTATATACGAAGCTTTATAGGACTGTGATGCTACATGTATTATATAGTATTCACAGTTCGAGTTTCCCCGGGTTTTGTATTTAATGTTGTTGCTGATGGCGTGATAAACCGGAGATCTCGGAAGCACATGTCATCCCAACAAACGAACGTATGTCAGCAATTATATGTTGATAAGGAGTTGGAAACCGATGCCGATTATAGTGAGATGCTCATGTGCTTAGCGCAAATGGACAGGGTTTTGTTTTTGAAAATAATAATAATAAAAGATATACAATAAACAAAGTATAAAATTAATACGAAAACGAAATAAACAATAACAACAACTATAATAATAAATAACAATTTGATAAGGTAACCGACAAAAAAAATAATGTCTACTCACTATGACCAGTATAACTACCGGAAACGATACTCTTCAAAGTTGGAACATTTAACCATTCATTTTGACTAGAATTGGTTTCAATGCCATCAGTGAATGGATCTTCAACAATATTGTCACCTTTGGCTTGAATATCCAAATCTACATTTAGGAAGCTCAATTCACTTGCACCATCTTCATTTGCAATATTGAATTTAACTTGAACTCCACTTTCTGCTTCCTTAGCCTTTTGGTTTGTGTTAAATCTTGCAACGTATCTTTCTTCCATATTAGATGCATTAAAAATAAGTGGTTCCTTGTTTAACCAAGTAACACGTCCTTTGTCTTTATTGAGTGTACCACTTGGTTTTGTTGCAGCATTAGAAGCGATTGCACCTTGAATTGAAGCGGAAATTAAGACATTGGTTAACTTAATAGATCCACCTTGAGTTTTTAAATATTGTTCAATTTCTTCAGATGCAATCGGTTTGACGGAAATAATTACTGTCGATTGATTTTCTTCGTGTTTCCAAATTGGTGTGACAATAATTGGTGCAATTGGATTATTCAACATATACTTCAACCCTCCAACTGTTCTCATTAATAATTGTGCAGGATCCGAAATTTTAAATTGTGCATTATTTGAATCAATTCTTGTTTGTTCCAAGAACATAGGGTTAACCATAAAATTTGGTAAGTTTTCAGTTCCACTAGAGCTAATCTTTAGGTCAATTGATTGTGGAATCTCATTACTATCATTAATAAATGAAAATGCAATTTCACCAATTGCATTAGATCTAACCAACTCTCCATTTTTAAATGATGCATTAAAAAGTTCAACAATAGACGCATTCAGTCCTGGAATAGTCAAAGATGGATGGACAATTTGTCCAGTTGCTAACCCACCTCCACCGGTGGTATTATGTGCAAGAATTTGCGCAGTAGAATCTGGTTGATGAGATCCTGTTGGTGCAGGCTGAAGCTGTGGTGCTGATACAATGGTAGATGGCTCCACTAAACTTTTACGTTGTTGTGGAGGTATTGGAACTGTACCATGTGGTTGTTGTCTTGGAACCGCTACTGGAATTTCATTTGCAATTTGTTTTCTGGAAATTGGTAATGGCGGCGGAGCGTTATTAGCACCATTGGAACTAGGAGCTAATGTGTCCTCATTTTCATTAAGTCCATATTGTTCTGCGTGTAAGTTACCATTTTCAGGTATGTTAGTCATACCATGAAGTTGTGGAATTGATGAAGTAGATGGATAGGTGTTTGTTGCTGGTGTCGTATCAACAGGTGTCTCAATAGTAGAAAATGATTCTGTTCTCTTAGTTGGTGTCATTGGTTGATAAACGTTTTGTTGAACTGCGGGTGGTTGAATATCCTTCTCAGGGACAGCAGGTGGAACTTGCTCATTTGTCTTTTTGACAACAGGTGAAGACTGTTCAATGCTATTTTCAATAACTGGTGAGTGTTCGTATCTTTCAGGAGACGCATTGACAGAAACAGGTGCAACATGTGGAGCATTTGCTTGACGACGATAATCTGCTTGGTATGAAGGCATACTAGGAACTGGATTAGTACTCAAACGATTACCAGAAGAAATAGATTGTGCTCTACCAGTTTGACTAACACCACCAGTTCTTAAACTTTGAGTAGTATTAGCTGTAGTGATAGATGCAGAGTCAGATTCGTTGATTGTACTTGGATGTGTAAAATCATTACCCTTTTTATTTTTACGGCCTTTACCTTTGAACATAGAACCAAATTTTGAACGAAGTTTAGTTTTTTCCTTCTTTTCATTACTAACAATCGAATGAGAGCTTGGACCAACGGTGGTATTACTTGACATCACTGAACCAGTAGCTGAAGATAAACGCTTATCTTTATTTTTAAGATGGAAAAGACCATGAGAACGATGAGATTCAGGAGATCCCGGAATGCCTGCGGAATTTGCTGGAACATCCCTTTTAGAGGTAGTAAAACCTTCAGTGGTAGTTCTTGATGAGTTTTTAGCAATACTAATATTTGTAATTGGTAATTCAGTTTCAATAACGTTTTTCGAAAATCTATTAATTTCATCATCCATATTGAGATTTAATACATGTTCTAAACTATTTTGATTATCTTTTTTAAAAACTTCAAGGACATCGGATAGATCAGATTGGTATTTAGTAAATATATCTTTTAATAAGACTAATCTTTCAAAATCGTAGGATTCAAAAGTGGCAAAGAAATCAGGTGCTCTTCTTGACCATTCTTCAACAAAATGGGTTGGGTCTTGATTATTGGATTCACAAGCTTTTATTTGTGCAGAAATTTCCGCAATTTCATCCATTTCAATTAGTCTAGTATCATTATTTCTAGTAAACAGTTTTAATGGAGCAATCATATCTCTACCCATTTTTCTGGTTGACTGATCTAACAGCGTAATTTCATCATTAACTAGCTTTAAAGTATCCGACCATAATGGTTGATATAAACCAAGTGCATTTAGTTTATCGTTCTCTAATAACACATTATTATTAGAAAATAGTTTTTGACCACTTGAATGTAGTTTTTTTAATTCTTCAACGTAATTAAGACGTTGTCTACCATAAGCAGTGAACCATTCTGCCAATTCTTTATTGATAGTTTTAATTTGTTTCTTTCTAATGCTCAATGCCTCCATTGCTTCAATTGGCGACTTTTCAAACAAAATGGTGTTTGAATAGGTGACCCTTTGATCACTTTGAGGAACAGTATCCATATTTAATAATTGTTAACCTTTTAATTAAAAACTCAAAATTCAAAACTAACTTGACTAAACTTCAAACAAATTGAGTTGATTGCTCTTTCACTAGTGTTAGTTTATTAAGATGGCTTGTAGTTGATAGCGACAAATGTGTAAAATTGAGGCAAATTTTCTGGAAGAAAAAATTTTATGCAATTTTTTAAACAAGACGTCACGTGACAATGCTCAGCAATTTTATTAAAAAGATTTTAAAAGATAAACACAATTTAAAGCACATTAAGTTTAAGATAAGATAAAAAAAAGTAAAGTAGATCTATATAAAATAAACAGATTCGAATTTTAGGCCATTAACTCCTTTAATAAAGGAGGAAGGAGAACAAAGCAAGCAGCAACAATTGCGCAGATGTTTTCCCAAATTGAAAGAGGAGCTCTTAATAAGCCACCATGAATTAAGTTGATCCAACAAGAATAAAAGGCAACACTAAAAAAGTGATAGAATAGGACACTTGTACGAGGAATCATACCACTTAGAAGACCAATTGGCTCAGTGGTACA
The DNA here is from genome assembly GCA_030579535.1 of Saturnispora saitoi. Lineage (NCBI taxonomy): Eukaryota > Fungi > Ascomycota > Pichiomycetes > Pichiales > Pichiaceae > Saturnispora > Saturnispora saitoi. The sequence goes on along the minus strand of JAKTRF010000008.1, from coordinate 354,074 downwards.
AATACCACCTCTTAAGAAATAATGGAAACAACCCTTTTGAAGAATTGAAAGAGAACTGTTATCAGCAGCAAACAAACTGTAAAGGGCAATGGAAAGTGTGTTGATAACACTATCAAGGTTCTTACGTTCATCATGGAAATCAACAAGTTTCTCTAATACAGCACCATGATCTTTTAATTGTTCATTTGATAAAGTAGATAAACCCTTCATCAATAAAACAGCATCATGAAGACCAACAGTCATACCACCACCAGTTAAAGGATGACGCATGTTAAGAGAGTCACCAACGCAAATGTAACCAGGAATATCATTTAGACGTGCAGTAAGGAATTGATTTGGCATAGCTTTGTAAACATTGGAACCATCGTTTGTTTCCATAGCTTTTTTGAAACTTGGTTTAATAGATTCAGGTAATGAAGGATAAACTTGTTTCTCAAGGTACTCTATAACCTCAGCTTTCTTTGGTAATGTTGTTGATCTATAAGCACAAAGAATTCTAGAGTGATGAGGAGAAATTTGATAAATAATAACAGGAGCATGCTTACCGAGAATAACATGTCCATGATTTTTTTGAGGTAAAACTGCATCTTCAAGATCTAAACCAACGAAATAAGAACCAACACTTGGAACATAATCTTCTCCTAACTCTCTTCTAAATTTTGAATAAATACCATCACAGCAGAAGGTTAATGAAGCTTTATAAACACCCTTATTTGCAACTTCAACACCAATAACATTACCATCAGCATCCTTAACAATATCAGTGACATTACCATCAAGTTTAGTAACGTTTTTCTCTGCTAAACAAATAGTTCTCAAGTTTTGTAAGAAATCACCATGGTGGAAAGCAACACCTCTAACATTGGAAACAGAATCCCAGTCTTTTAATATTAATGTAGAATCTGTACCCATTTTATCTTCATCACCATTTTGAATAACATTTGGAACAGGTTCAAGATCTAAATCTTTCAAAACCTTTTTATCTGGATATTCAAGAACAACCTCATCATTGAAGAATGAAATGTAATAACCATCAACATGAACTGCTTCAATGTTGTTGATAGCCTTAATCATACCTAATTGTCTAAGAGAATAAAGTCCGCTTGGTTGCATCAATTCACCAACGATCCTATTTGGCTTAGTCCATTCCCTTTCAATAATTAGAACCTTTCTACCTTGTCTAGCAAGAGAAGTGGCAATACATGGGCCAATAACACCGGCACCAACGATAATGGCATCGTATCCATCCTTAGCAACGTTATCTTCGCTCATTACTCGTTTACAGATTGTCAAAAGAAAACAAATAACGGTTTTCCAATAAGAAATAGTGGATTTCAAAGAGTTTAAATATTACAAATTCGTTTATCTCGTTTAACAAAATGGTTTCATTTTATTTTACAAATGAAGCTGAGTCCATTGGCGGTGCTGTCCGTGGTAGCTGGAGCATTAGCAAACACAGAGACCATAAAGTTAGATATGAAAGACACTCATATAGGTTTGGATCTGTCAAGCCCAGTTTATTCCCTTGATGTAGCTGGTTTACAACAAAAGATTCATTTTGGTTTTGATTTAGGACCCCAAACGATTAACGATGACACTTTAGAACAACGTGTATTGTTCCACATTACGGATGAAGGCTTAGACGGTGATATCTTACGTGTTTGTTGGAGTGCAATCAGCCCTATTGATGTTTCGTTGTCTTCAAAAGGCGAATATATAGAAATGAAGGTTAAACCATACGCTTTTTCTTTAGAAAATAGACATATAAATGTCACTTTAAATACAGACATTATCACACTTACATCATTGGCTCCTATAGCCGTTTACATTGGTATCAGTGCCTGTTTTGGTAGTTTAATTGCCTTTTACGTAAGCAGTCTTTTATAATGAAAAAATGAAAAAAATTATCAAAAAAAATCTCTTCACTGCCTTGAAATTGTAGAAAGAGTCAGACAAAAGGAAAAAGAAAGTAAATATGGGTAGTAACGAGACAAATGAGCTGTTAGAAGGGTCACCAATAGATCCAGAGATTTCTGGAAAGGAAATAGAAAGAAGGATTGAAACAGATAACTTACTTAGTGGTGTACCAGAATCACATTTGGTGTCCAATGTTTATTCAGGCGGTGCAAGGTCAACATCTATATCAAATCTTAGAGATATAGATAGTAATTTAAAAGAGAGTGACATGAATGATAGATTAGCAAGTGTTGGATCATTGAATCCATACAATACACAAACACATATATATAATATAATGATGTCACAAGTAAGACCAAGTGGTTCAAATTCAACTAATGACAAGGAAGAAGAAAAATCAAAGGTTTTGTTAGAAGGTGAACAAAATTCATTAACGAAGGAGTCAATGGAATCTGAAAACCCTCTCTTCACTTTAGCTAACTCAGTTCCAAATGAAAATGATAGGGATATTGATGTTGAAAATGAAATAAATCATCGAAGAGCTTCTTCTATAACAGCTGAATGGTTAACATCACATAATCATAATAACAATAATAATAATAATAACAACAATAATAACAACAACAACAACAACAACAACAACAACAATATTATTAGCAGCAATCTTAATACTAGTACTGGTAATTCTATAACAAATAATAGCAGTAATAACAACAATACACAGTTGAATAATCTTTTAAATAATCAATTAGCGATGCAGTTGTTAGCACAGTCAATAACACAGGAAACATCAAACGGCAATGATCACAAGTCTGACAACAACGATATTGTTATAAACATCGAAGGGGATGACGAAGATGAAGTTCATACATCTGCTTTGTTAGTAAAAAAACAAGTTGAAACTAACACTACTACAAACACATCCAATGGTGGTCGTCTATTTGTCTGTGATCATCCACAATGTGGTAAAACCTTTTCAAGAAAAATGAACTTGATGTCCCATTATCAATCCACTCACGAGCATAAGAAGCCTTTCCTTTGTGAAAAATGTGGCAAAGCATTTTCTAGACACAGTGACCGTCGTCGTCATGAAAAGTCTCAACATACTGATAACACAACATATATTTGTGGAGGACAACTTGATTCAGGTGCTAATTGGGGCTGTGGTAAGATATTTAAACGAAAAGATGGACTCACGGCACATTGGAAATCTGGAAAGGCAAAGAAGAAATGCTTTACTGGCCTCAACGACGAAGGACACCGTCGTTTGGAGTCTGATTTGGTAAAGTCATGAGCATATATTTGTTAAAGAAAAAAGTAAGCAAAAAATGAAAATCTCATTTTTTTCTCTCTCTATTATTATCTACGGATTCTTTTTAGTGGAAGTAATATCAAAGATGAAATATTTAACATTTTTACTTACTTTTTCAGGTATAGGATTAGCGGCTAAACACCAGGAATACCCACAATACCCAATGTCAGTTGATACTTATCCATTACATCATAAGGGAGATAATTTACCACTTTCTTGTATAAAACGTCAGATCGATTCAGGTGAACATGTTTTTGATGAAGAAACTGAAGAAATTGTTTTCGTTCCATTTCCAACATGTTATGAAACGAATAAGCCATTTAGTGTTGATTTTGGTATTGATTCTTTGGTGGATTGTACTATTGCAATGGATGATGAATTATTTCATCTGTTTCAACTTTACCTTCATAAAGATGCACCATGGACGTGCAGGTTAGAAACGAGAAAGGGGTCTGGTGTGTATATTCCAATTGATTTTTCTGTGAGAGGGAATGTTCTTGAGTCACATGTTGATTTAGATTCAAACATTAATATAATTATCATGTCAAATAACAATAATGACGAAGATGATCAAGACAACGGCGAAATTATTGCAGGTGTTGCTTTTTCAGCTTCTCAAAACACAACAAAAGTTATCATTGGTGACAAAGTAAAGTTTAAAATTAATACTACTTGGGCAAATAGATCAAAGGGATTATCCATGCATCAAATTGATGAAGAAACCAAAACTGATGAACAAGGTGAGAAGTTGCAACGTTTCACTAATATATTTTTATTAAATGAACTAAAAAATAAATCATTATTCGATTCATCTTTTTATGTCTTGGTATTCTTTTTAATTACTTTAGGTTTAGGTTCTTTATTAGGCGTTCTTGCATCATACAGAAGACTTGGACGTAAAATCCAAGCAAATAACAATTCATGGATTAATAAAGTTGAATAATTTAACTAAATCAAAGTTCACAAATACGTTTATATGTTCTTTTTTCTCTCTTTTTTTGTGTTTATACGTACCAATAAATATATATAGGTTTGTTTTTATTTTGTCTTTAGAAAAAAATATACATTTACTATTATTGCAAGTAATGTTATGTTTTATCCCAATCCAATTAAGCTAATTTTTTTACCAACATTTCTAATAATGTCTTCTTTTCTCCATTAGCAAATTGGGTATATCTTTCATTTAAGTAATCAAGATATCCTTTTTTAACTTCTTCTTTAACTTCATTTGATAAAGAAGACTTACGAATCCATGTCTGATATAATTTAACATTTGTTTGTAAATCATTAACAAAACTAGAATCATCAATTGAAACAAAACGCAATGATAATGTCAATTTGAAAATATTACCATTAGTATCATCTGGATACCTTGTAATAAAGTCTTGAATTATATGATCACAAATATAAGTTCTATCAAGTATATCAAATTGATCAATTAAATAAAGAATTTCAATAGCAAATTCCTTGATTAGTTGCTTCTTTTCTAAAGCAATTTCTTTATCTGTTTTAGCAATGCCATCCAATTTAACCTTAGACTCCTTTGTCAATGTTTCTATGGCGACATCATATAATGTGACAATTAATTGACCTCTCAAGACTGGATTCTCCTCAATTGATCCTAGAGTTGAAACGTTAAATTCTGGTAAATTATTCATTTCCAATGAAAGTTCATCCTTGGAAACATCATTAAATGCAAATTCTTTATTTTCTATTTCATTTTCTTGTAAATCCTCTAACTGTTGCTTTTCACTAATTAAACCAAATAATTTTCTTCTAATTAGTAATTTACTAAGGTAATTTAATTCAAATTTAATGAATTCTTTCCAAACTCTTGGTTCTTCACTGTTAAACCTTAAACATCTTTTAAATAGAGTTCTGGCTCCATTAACATTTTTATTTGATTCAAATTCCCACTTGGCTCCACTTAACCAAACATCAACATTTCTTGGCTGCAACGAAAGTAATTTTGTATAAACTTCATAAACTGATCTTAAGTCTTCTTGTCTTCTAGCAAATTTTAGGTATTGTGACCATAATTCCATACTTTGTGGAAATTTATTTGTTGCTCTTTCAAATATAAACATTATATGTTTTGGACCTGCCCAGTCAGAAACTGAAGGTGTTGTATCTAAATCTCTTTTTCTATCACTTCTTTTCTTTTTCAATTTTTGAATGTTTCTTTCGTATTGTGTGTACTGTAAATAATCAACTGGTTTTGATCCACGTCCTGCAATTCTATGTTCAAAATCGGTTCTTCGACGCATGATCATAGTTAATTCTCGTTTTGTAAAAAGGCCCTTTTTCTCCATGTCCTTTAATTCAGGAACACATTTTTCTAAAACATATCTAGCCTTATCTGACATGATTTACTATTTATTATAACTTATATTTTAACAAAAAAAAAGAGTTTAATATATGAATTCTTATATGAAAAATTTTTTCTATCAGTATTGCACTGCCTGAAAAATTATTTTTTAATATTTTTTTTTGAAAAATTATACAATGCTTTAAGAAAGACCAAAAGGTATATAAAGAAACACTTTAACGTATATCCTTTATATATACAAATATTTTAAAAATACAATTGTTGTTATTTTTTTGTTGTTAAGAACAGATGCCTTCAATTAAACAACTTGACACCAGTTTTGTTTGGCAAAGAATTCATAAATTTTACAACTTCTAGCTGAGTCTAAGTTTAAAATTTCATTAGCCTTCGATTTATCTAATATACCACCATTCCTTAATGATTCTTGTAAGATCAATTCTTTTATTGCCAAATATGGCTTTGGATAAATTCTCAAATTGTAACAAATATCTCTTTCTTCAATTGATAACAATTCATAATCTGGCGATCCGTTAATTTCTAATGGTTCAAATCCATTACTCAAATGATTACGACGTTTACCTTTATCAAATGGTGTTTGATTCCTATTAGCTCTATTAGATGTTTGTGTATGTCTTTCCCTCGTTGAAGATAAAGTGGAATAAGTCATCTTTGCTAATCTATTACTAAGATCCTTTTCATAACGCTCACCCTCTTCTAATGTAGTTAATCCATTTCTTCTCCAACATTGTAATTGATCAATTCTATTTCTAATTTTAAATTCACTCATAATATCATCACTAAAGTCTTTGAAATCGTTTTCATTCATTATTCTGCCAAATGCTTTGATTTTATTATACAATTCTTTTTCTTCTTTATTTCTTTTTTTATCAATTGCATTGTTATGTTTATAATCAATTAAATTATCCCTTAATATTAATCTTTTCCTTTCTGCTCTCATTGTTAGTTTTTGGTTATAAATATCTAGTATTAATATTTTCAAATTAATATCTTCTTCATTATCATCAGGTTCAAAAACCATATCTTGAACAGCCTTTTCTGCTTCATCTTCAAATTCTTCTTCAAATTCTAATCTACCAGGCATAAATTTTTGAATTTCTGAACATAGTGGTTGTGAAGTTAACACCTTTTTTGGTGGTGGTAAAGGCAGATTTTTTCTAGAATCAAAGCGTTGTTTCCTCCTCCTCATAAATTCATTTATTGTTACATCTGGAAACGTTTTATTTAATTCTGGGATTGGGAAATCTGGTGAATTTAAATATATTTCTTCATAATGTTCACTAACTTCTTCTTTAGATCTACCTTGAATAAAATCAGCAATATCTTGCCAATTACCCAGTCCTTCCTTTTGACAACCTTCAATTAAAAGTAGTTCTTCATCTGCACCCCAATCTTCTTCAAATATTGGGAATTGATGTTGTTCAATAACTCTATAATCATGCCATGGTTTATGACTCCCTGTTGATTTACCCTTCGCAAAGCAAGGAACACAAACATCGTAATCTTCGCAAACAGCACATCTAATCCGAACTCTTCTAGTAGCATCAGAAGAACAAACATCACAATGAAACTTTGCCATATCTATATATTATATGCTGAGCACTTTCCTCTCTTTGTTTAGCTTTTTATAAATTGTCCAATTTGAGGGGAGAAAAGGGCTAATGATAAGTCTTAAACAATGTGTAACTAATAGCCGGTAATACGTTTAATTGTCTCTTTTAAGTGTATATTCAAAATGAAAGCTCTTCAATAAACCTTTCTTATACCTTTATTGGCACCTCCAATGTAGCCCGACGTCTATATACGACTTTTCGATAGTGGTTCTATGTTTCAACGACAAATATTTTTTTTCAACTTGTGCAAAAATCAAAAATCAAAAATAGCAATGCGCCACGTACTTACGTAAGCAACACACGCCACAAAATTTTTAAAAAAGGGCTGTCACGTGCTTTATTTAAGGGCTTTATTTTAGATTTGCTCAGCAGTTTTTTTTGCACAAAAATTTTAGTTTTTTTCAAATTTCGCAGTCACAAACATTTGCTGCCCCGCGCAAGCTCACTGGTCGTCACTGTGAACAAGCAAAAATATTTTCAATGAGACCTTTTCAGAAAAGTAGTTAATATTGAATATCCTTCAAGTAATTCATAATCAACCAAAATGGTATGTTTTTTAATACAGGGGAACATAAAATAGGAAACCAAAGCTGAAGATTATATGAATACACCATTAATTGTACAATTAGAGTTTATTTCATATATTATATTCCAATTGTATATTTAATAATAAAAATATATCAAATATTGAACTCAGTATGAAAATTCAAAAATAATCAACAATAGGAGAAACAAAGTCCATCTGTCAATAAAAGCAGGAAGATATTCATATGCTGAGTTATTCATTCTGACAAGAATGCGAACCATGGGCTAATATGCCGGTGAATATATATATAGATTCATTTCAAAATGTGTTTTATTTTTCAATAAGCTAATAATCCTATCTCTCCAAATATAATAACAAGACACACGACTTTTACTAACACTAACATTATTATTATTACAGGGTAGAGTTAGAACTAAGACCGTTAAGAGATCTGCTAAGATTTTGATTGAAAAGTACTACCCAAAGTTAACCTTGGACTTTGAAACCAACAAGAGATTGACCTCTGAAATTGCTGAAATTCAATCTAAGAGACTCAGAAACAAGATTGCTGGTTACACCACCCATTTGATGAAGAGAATTCAAAAGGGTCCAGTTAGAGGTATTTCCTTCAAGTTGCAAGAAGAAGAAAGAGAAAGAAAGGATCAATATGTTCCAGAAGTCTCTGCTTTGGACTTGGCTAAGAACAACGGTGCTTTGAAGGTCGACGAACAAACCGAATCTATGCTTAAGGACTTGGGTTTCAAGGTTGAAACTGAACTTGTTACCGTCTCCGCTAACAGAGTCCAAAGAAGATACAGAAAGTAAATTCTTTAATTTATTATATCTACTTTGTATAAGAATCAAATAAAAAACAACAATAATCATCTTTTTATCGTATGGTAATATAAAATTAATCATTTTTTTCCTCTCTCTAATTAGCTATTATTCAATTTCTTTGACTATTTTATTGCAATATTCCTTTAAAATATTTGATCTCTTTTGAATTTCATCTCCACATTTCTCTAGTTGAATTGAAAACTCATCAAGGTAATTAATCACAAACTGGAACCTTTTGTCGAATTTCATTCTAGCTAAAATTGCACTTTCGCAAAGAGCTTCATATTCTTTATTGAATTCCTTACTCTTCAATATCCAGTCGTTGAATTTCAATTTAACATCTTGTATGAACTCTTTTTCATTTTCATTTAATGCTTCTAACTTATTACTTTTACCCATTATATCATAGTATTTCTCTTCTTCTCCTTCAATAAATTCGTAAACAGGTTTATTTTCAATAACATATTTATCAGGTCTTATGATACCATTGTCAGATCCATCAGTGGCCTTATCAGATCCATAACTATCTTCAATTATTTCCTTATCTTTCATTTCATTCAAAATATTATTTATCTTTTGTCTTTTAATTGAAATATCTTCTTCTCCCCTTCTCTTCTCACTTGCCCTCTTTCTATTCACGCTTGGCGATGAGTTTTCAAAACTGCTATAATCAGCTTCCAGGCTAATATTAACATCTTCTATTTCATTTAAAACATCAGTACTTTCCAATATATCCGTGCTCATTTTACTCATATGTTTACTTGTGTCTCCACCGGTAGCATCTCTACTACTAGACATATGACTAAAGTTTGTACCTGCAGTTTCTGCTCTAACATTAACAGTAAATGGACTTGAATTATGACTACTCACCGCAATACCTTGGAATTCATTGTTTATGTCATTTCCACTTTTATTGGTGTTTTTAAACGAATTTGATGAAGCAACAGCACCTGACGAAAATTCACTCTTATTACAAATTGAATTATTTGGTTTAGATGGAACATTAACATAAAAACTTGACCCTTTGCTGCTGCCACTACATTTACCGTCACTATTAACATTATCATTATTTTTTATCATGTTAATTAGCGGCTTACCAGTAGTGAATACCTCTGTTTTCTTTTCCATTACCTTGTTAGCATGCGGTGCCTCTGTATTAGGCTCTAACTTGATAACATATGGTGTTTTAGGTGTTGTATTTTTGGCGTTCAGTTGTTTATTTTTACTTAAAGAACTTCTTCTTGAAGAATGAGCACTTCCATTTATTGGTGTATCATTGGAAGTAAAACTGCTATTAGGCTTGGATGACGGTTTCTTAACAATACCTGGTTCCTTTTTAATCTTCACAGGTTCCATTTTACTATATAAAATCACTTTGGAATACAGAATATAATAAGTGGTGATTACGCGTAATATTTTAATTCAAAGTACTAAAACTAATTTATGCTAAAAAAAAGAGAGATAAAACAAATTTTCATTCCAATACACTAAAAAGGAGAACGTATGGTTTATTTCAAATATTTATGTTCCTTTAACCAATTTTCAACGTTCTTTGAGTCCCTATTAACCCAATTGGCTTTGGATTTGATGGTTTCAAGAGATTGTGCCAAACCTTGATCGAACCCCTTAGTATTCTTGGTTTTGAAAAATGATTCAATTTCTTCATATTTAGCCATAGAGGTAAATCCTGATGTACAAATTTGAACAACAGAACCCAACATAGATAAACCTGGTGGTAATAACTTATAAATAGTATCCCATTCTTTCTTCATCCATGAAAATAAAAGTTCAATACCAAGCTTATGAGCTCTCATACCTTGCATTGGGATGTAAAAATCTTGCGATCTAACAGTACCATCAAGTAATAAACCTAAAACTCTATTCAAAATAATTTCGTTTTCAAATCTACCAAGGGATCTCAACACTGAAATCTTTTCATCAATAGACTGCGGATTCTTGTAAATATTCATTAAAGCGTTGTACTCTTCTTCACCACCATTAGCGGCGATGGAATTAAAAATGTTAGCCCTTAAATTAGGATGAATTGCTTCCTTATCACCAGCAATGTAATCGGCAAACATCTTTTTAGAAGCTTCAGTAACCTTTTCATCACCTGAACCAAGTGCCGCTCCAAATAAAAGAGCCTTCAATCTTTGGTCTAAAAAGGCTTCATTTGGCTTGAATTCCCAGCCAGAAGAATGTAATTTAGCAGATGTCAACTCAACAGTAAGTAATTTCAATGCATCTCTGACTTCTTGAGATTCAAATATCCAAGCAGCTTTTAAAGCACCAACTCTAGCAATAATCTCATCCCAAACAAAAAATGAAGACTCCTTTTTCCAGCCAGAAACAAGAGATAATAAGTTAGTGGTCTTTGAAAAACCAGAAACTGAGAGAGCACCAGCATCAGCAACAAGGCCAATTCTATCTTCAACAGATAGTTTGGCAGGGGTTTGGCCAAGTTTGGTCCATCTTTCATCATCATAAGAGACTCTAAAAACACCTGTTGAGTTACCGTTCACTTTAAAGAAATCTCCTTCAACAGGAAACGTGGCAGATCTTTTATCAAAAACGACAGATTCATCTAACCCGGCATCAGTCTTTAAACCAAGAAAAATTGGATAAATAGTGGTATCATCTTCTGGTTTGACATCACCAGTAGTCAAATACCTATGTTGTTCAACACTGATTTCCTTAGAGCTTTCAGTTACAGTGATCAATGGGTAACCAACCTTGTTAGTCCAAACATTCATGGTACCAGCAACATCCTTACCTGAAACAATTGAAAGAGAATCCCAAAGAGCTTCAGTCTTTGCATTACCATATGAATGTTTCTTTAAATAATGAGAAACACCTTTAATAAATGTTTCTTCACCAAGCCAGTTAGCCAACATTCTTAAAACAGATGATCCCTTTTCATAGGAAATGGCATCAAAAATTTGGTTGATTTCGTCAGCTCTCTTAACTGGGACTTCAATCGGGTGAGAGGATCTTAAACCATCTAAAGTTAATGCAGATTGAAGAGAATCACCAACAAAGTTTTCCCAAATTTTCCATTCAGGATAAAAGTTATTACAACATTTCCAAGACATATAGGTAGCAAAAGATTCGTTTAACCAAAGAGAATCCCAAAAATCCATAGTACAAATATTACCGAACCATTGATGTGCTAACTCGTGTGCAACAACTTCAGAAACTCTTAACTTAGTAGCTAAAGTAGATTTAGATTCATCAAACATTAAATCAACCATTCTATAAGTAACAAGACCCCAGTTCTCCATAGCACCAGCAGAAAAATCATGAATACCAACCATGTCCATTTTTGGTAATGGATAAGGAATATCAAACACCTTTTCGTAATATTCAAGAGACTTGGCAGCCAATTCACATGAATATCTACCCTTTTCTTCCAATCCAGGGGTAGTGTAAACCCTAACTGGTATATCCCTAAATTTGTAATCAGATTCGACGTATTTCAAATCACCAACAATAAAAGCCACAAGATATGTAGACATCGATGGAGTAGTGTTAAAATGAACTCTTTTTCTAAGGGAATCAACCTCTTCTTCATTTTTAACATCCATATTGGACAAAAATGTAAGTTTCTTATCACCAACAAGGGAGATAGTGAATTTGGCCTTTAAGTTTGGTTCATCGAAACAAGGAAATGCTCTTCTACAGTCAGTTGGTTCCATTTGAGTAGTGGCTAAATATTTAGTAACACCATCTTCTTCATAGGAGGATCTGTAAAACCCTGCCATCTTATCATTTAATTCACCAACGAATTTAATCTTAAGAGCTAATTTTTGCCCTTTGGTAAAGGATTGGTCAAATTTGAAAGTAGTGGATTGATCATCTTCATTATATAGAGTATCAAGAGGCTTAATAACTTTACCTGAATCCGTCTTCAAAGTAGTTTCGAGTAATTCCAACTCTAATGTGTTAATTGAAATAAAATTAGATTCTTCTTGAACGTCCAAGTCAATGGCAGCAAACCCATTGAATTTGAATGTGTCAAAGAGAGGTTCCAAATCCAATTGGTAGTGAGTTGGCTTGACATTAGTTGGAAGCACTTGGCGTCCTGTAGTGATCGTAGAGTTAGATGCGTTACACATGTGATTTCTTCTTGAAGAACAGAGCCTTGTACTGACGAGGGTAAATCTTGAGAGAAAGTTGAAAGCTTGATGAGATTTCACTATTGGGCGGCTAACAGCCTTTAAGCTGAAGGGGTTCAGTTTTATAAAGGTACTTAACAACATTTCACCACTTTGAAACTGATGTTACTTTCCTTTAATAGTTCTAAATACAAGTAGAGACCTCTTACTAGAAAGAATCCATCGTTTAAATAAATGAAAAATGGCTTTAGTTTTTTGCAAAATTTAATAATATACATACACATATAAATATTAGTACTATATCTTTAAAGGTGAAAACTCATTGGGCAAGTAAATAAATGAATGGATTTAAAACAATAAATACTTAATTAATTTTAGGGGGAATATATAATATTAATATCCTTGAAATAAAAAAAACTATTATATTCAATTATCTAAAGCTTTTTAACAATATTATTGAAAAGTATATTACAGTTAACATACTTATAAAGCTTCCACTCTACTCAATTTGTAGTCATTCGTTTTAAAACGACAATAAAGTAAGGTTAATTGAATAATTTAACCAATTCTTTCAATAAGATGAACACCTGAATCAGTTTCAATAATATTAGAGGTTTCACCAACTTGAAGAGCAAATGCTGCCTTTTCGAAAGCTGGTTGCATCTCACCTCTACCAAAGTAACCCAAATCACCTCCTTTTGCATGCGATGAACAATCACTATTTTCGTAAGCTAATTGTTCCAAAGTAGCATCACCTCTTTCAATTTCATCTTGATAACTCTTAAGTTTTTCAATTGCATCTTCTTTAGTTCTAGTAATAATTTCTTCTTTCCATGACGATGGTCTTCTAACATCTTTATGCTTAACAAGTAAATGACGTGCATGAACTTTACTTGGATTATGAAGTTTTTTAGAAAGATAATCATCAAGTTTGGTTTGATCTGTACCAGATGGTGGTTCCCATTGGGATGTTTCATTCAATTTGTTAAAGAAATATTCATGATTATGAGTTTTGGACATTTTAATAGTCCAATCAGTTGGTAGTCCTGTAAATTTAGAAGTCTGAATAAAAAAAAGGTAATTTTATAATGATGTCAGTAATAATGTTTATTTAATGCTGTTAATTCATTCTCCAAACTTTTAATGTTTTAAACGTGCCGCATACCATTAGGTTTTCAATAAAGCAATTCTAGTTGATATTAGAAGAAACAATAAATCAAATGCGCCACTTGAAAAAAAAAAGAGTCTTGTCTTGATTTATCTAAGACTATGATTATATTCTATATGTATTATATTTAACTTTAAATGTTAAATATATGAAATGAAAAGATAATTAGGCCATAAATATGCTAAACATAGATGCAAGACAAAGAGAAAAATACTTGGTGAGGTTTTGTTATATAAATACAATATTTAAGGGTATTAGTTATTTTATGTAAAGATAGTCAACAGTGTTTTATTACAGTTTTAAAAATAACGTGTGTCAATAAGCACATAATATACTTTTTATTTTTATGTGAAAGTAAACAAAATACAATTTTGTAATTCTATAACTGTTAATGTTAACAGCATTCATTTGTAAAGTTTGCTTTATATTTTTAACATTTTGAATTAATTGATTTCAATGGTTAAATACACTTTTTTCAATCAAACCACAAAGCAAATTCACTAAATTTATTTTATAGTAATTGTATTGCATATGTGCATATTTATAGTGCTAAAACTCTAAAAAGTTAAAATACAAGCAGAGCAAAAAAAATTTTATTTAAAATAATTAATTATTCTTTATATTTAAATACATCTGAATGGGTAGAACTACAGCTGAAGATAAATATAAAGCCAAGCAACAACGCCGTAGAGGCTTACAAAAGACACGCTTTTACTGTCAAGTTTGTGAACGTCAGTGTCTTGATGAAAATGGATTCAAATGCCATGTTCAATCAGACGTTCATATGAGGAACCTTCAGTCTCAATTAGAGTCGCACGGTGGTTCATCAAGAAGTATTGTTAATGACTATTCTGATAAATTTGTTAAAGATTTCATTAATTTGTTGAAGAAATCTCATGGTGTTAAAATGCTTGGAGCTAATCGATTTTACCAAGAGTATATTAAAAATAAAGATCATGTTCACCTTAATTCAACCAAATGGAGAATATTAACCAAGGCTATATTGTTTATGAAAGAAGAAGGTTTAATTAAGGTTGTTGATTCTAATGGAATTAACGATGAACAGTTTCATATTGGATACATCGATAATTCACCAGAAGCTATTAAACGTCGAAACAGGGAAGAAATGAAAGAATTTGCAAATGTAGAAGAAGAACTTCACCAACTAGATGACGGATTACAAGAACAGATGAAACGTGCGGAATTACTCAAACAGAAGATGGTAAGTGTCAAAGGAAATTCATTAAATGCTGTATCTAATCTTCATGATAACAATTCCCCGAAACAAAGTGCAGAAAAAGGAAAGAGTGAAGTTAAGAAGAAATTGTCATTTGGATTAAAAAGTTTAAAGGTGAACAATAGTAAACAGGGAGGCCTAAAACCCAAAAAGGTTATTAATCTCTCGAGTAAGAAATGAAAGATTAAAATTAAGTTACTAACAGAACTTCATTCCGAAAGATTATTGTGCCTATAACTCGTGTTGAACAGTAAAGTGTGTCATTCCCAAAGAGGTATAATTGGATCTCCTTTTGCTCTTAGACCCCCTGAACCTATATTCAATATGGTTTCCATTCAGAGTTAAATGCTATTGTTTACTTTTCGACGCGGTGCATTACATTTCCAGTTTGAGCGCGTTTGTTTACCTTTTCCCACCGCGTTGAGTGTATATATACTAGCATGAATCCCCCTCCGAAGAATCAATGGTAGCATACAAAGCTGACTAGTCATAAGAACACATACAGTCATAATGGAAAACAGTGGGAGCAAGGGTAACCAAAATAAGGCGATAGTTTTACCACCTTTATCATCTATTTTGAATTCACCAATACCAGCATTAACGGTAACTTCAACTCCAAGAAAGTCTAGTGAACAACCACCATCAATGTTTACTGTGACACCATTATCATCTAAGGATATTCCAATTCCACAATTTAGATCTAATTCCATTAATTTGCCATTACCAACACCAAGACCAACAACAGCATCAACTGCGACAAACTTTAGTGGTATTGGTTCATCAGGTTCATTTTTCAAGTCACATACGAAACCTTCGAATATCTTTAATACTACACCATTAGGTAAAATACATTCATTACCAGCATTATCAACGTTTTTACCCACACCAAAAACACAGTCGAATGACTACAAATATGAATCTAATGAAATGAAAAGTGCTGCAACATTAATTGACATGAATACATCAGCTGTTCTATCAGATACTAGTTTCCAATCATTAGGATCACCAACATCATTTACTAAGGCACAGAAAAGGAAGGCTAGTGTAGGTGATAGTAATGGAGAAGAAGAAAAGACATTTGCATTTATTTCACATAATCAGGAAACATTTCTATCAAGTGAGCCAAATATTGATAATGCACAACTAGCGAGACGAAAGAGAAGAAGAACTTCACCAACTGAACTGAAGATTCTCGCCGAAGAGTTTGAAAGAAATACAACACCAGATAGATACAATAGAGATCGGATTGCTAAGATTGTTAATATGTCTGAAAAAGCTGTTCAAATATGGTTCCAAAATAAAAGACAGGCCTTAAGAAAATTACAAAAGAAAGATTCACAACAAATATCGATTGAACTACCCGTTATCTCAAGTAATGAATGCAATAATGGATTAACAGAAAATTCAAACACAAGTTGTGAATCAATTTCAAGTTCAGGAGGTGCTGAAAATTATTATCCACCATCAGGGGTATTTGTTAACGAGCCATCAGTTCACAATGAAAATAACAATAATACACAAAAGGCTGGACAGATGTTTAAATTTAAAACCACTGCTTATGGACTGTTGGCACCGACTAAAACCAAAACAAGAAGACAAAAGCCAACTATGAAACTTAAAATTAAAAATAATAACTCACCATTGGTTGATATCACGAATATTCATAATGGACAAAGGATATTAAGTGGATTATGAAAAAGATGACAATTTTAATTTAATATAATATATTTTATTTTAAGATCTTCAACTAAACTGTATATTAACAACAATAATAATTTTGTTTAACTTACTTATTTATTTATTTTGTATTATAAACATCGCATACGTCTACAAATTAATTAAAAAATTTTTTTGTTTTTTTTTAATAGAGAAAAAACATATTGATATAATTTTAAAACGAAACAGTTTTACTATATATAATATAGAGTTGATTTATTTTTTATTAAAGAGTTTAGAAGCTAATTAACCAAAAAGTTATACTTAAGCAATAGAGACCTTACCTCTTCTACCAGTGGTCTTGGTGTGTTGACCTCTAACTCTTAAGTGCCAGGAGTGTCTCAAACCTCTGTGAGCTCTCATCTTCTTTAATCTTTCCAAGTCATCTCTCAACTTAGATTCCAAGTTGTTAGCAAGAACGTGCTTATCCTTACCATCAGCAAATTCCTTTTGTCTGTTCAAGAACCAAGCTGGAATCTTGTATTGAGTTGGGTTTTGCATAATGACAACAATTCTTTCCAATTCTTCTTGGGTTAATTCACCAGCTCTCTTGGAAAGATCAACATCAGCCTTCTTACAGACCAAGTTAGCGTATCTTCTACCAACACCTCTGATGGTGGTCAAAGCGTACATAATCTTGATTCTACCGTCAACGTTAGTGTTAAGCAAACTGTAATAAAGAGAGTAAAAATGTTAGTATATTGATGACTTCGAAATAGTGTAAATGAATCAAACGAATAAAAGAATGTAATAATCATAGCTGTATATTCTATATTTGTGTTAAAGGTATTTTTGTAAAGAAAAAAACTTTTTTTGGATGGTAAAAAATTATTTATTTGAATACAAGGATATATCACCATATACTTTCTATTAAACTGGACATTTTTTATCATTAATTCAGCCTATGAAAAACTATAATAATATCTTATGCTTATTAGATAAATATCAATTTGTTTTATCTTTCTTTTTATTATGTAATTTCACTCATGAAATATATGTATATATATATATATACATATATATGATATCCTTCTTGTTTCATTTGTTATTCATTTACTACAATCTGACTATTAGAGGATATAGACATACCGCAAGATGTGTTGGAAGGAACCTTGTTCGTGGACAACTAAAGCAGCCATATTGATTGTTAATTAATTCCAAGTTGAATCTAAGACCTTTGTCTACGTTATAGCAATGTATTTTTTTTCATTGAAATTTTCCCACTCTCGCTCACACTGCGACACAGAGAGAGAGGGAGAGGAAGTCTGTGACAGAACGCAGTCACGCATCCAGGATGGGGATTTTTAGACACCGCGCGGCAATAAGAAAAAACACTATAATTAGGTGCGGTGTGTGTGTTATAAGACCTATAATAAAGCACGTGACAATATTGCTCAGTAATAATGAACCCTTGATAATATATATGCATATTTCATCTCACTTTAATATGCCTATTCTATCTTAAGAGAGTATTAAAAGTTTGTTATTTACATGAATTTATTTAGATAAATAAAAAGGAGGAAATGAAAGTGGAACCGGAAGTGGAAATATAAAGATTTCATGCCATTTTCATATACTTATAAAACCTGCATTCTCCTACTAGCCTCATGCTAAAGTTTTATTTTGTCCATCATAAAACTAAAAATTACAAATCTTGGTAACTTTATTAGCAATGTAATCAAAAGCATCCTTCTCTATATAGATTCTTTGAGATTTAAGAATATCTCTGACTTCAACTTCATCTTTTTGCTTAACAACAACCTTAGAACTTGGATATCTTAATGTAGCTTTTCTCAAATTGGTAACTTGGAAGTAATCGTTAGCAATGAATAACAATGATCTATTTTCTAAATCATGAACTTTAACGAATCTATTGATTGCAGTGGATTCGCTGGTGCAGATTTCCAAATTGAATGAATCACCTTGTTTAAGTTTTGATGATTCATTGACCTTATCATCTTTACCAATCACAAATAAACGGCCTTTTCTGAATGCATCACTGATGGCTGTTCTATAAGCTAGGTCGTAAACTTTTTTTGGTAGATCTGTTGAGAAATCATTTGGAGCTTGTCTAGCAAGTGCTTGTGCACCCCTGTATCTAATTGGTGAGTTACCATCACCAACTCTGGCACGACCAGTACCCTTTTGTCTAAATAACTTTCTTCTACTAAATTTGTGTTGAGATCTACCTGGAGGAGACGCAGAACCCACTCTTCTGTTATCAAGTTCCATCACAACTGCAAGCCAAAGAATATCCCTTCTGAGTGGTGCATTGACAAGAACATTATGAACTGGGAAAACTGAATGTGGTTCTAATGATGGGAAAGATCTTAAAGATGCAAGTGCGTATGGTGCTTGCTTAACAGCGTTCGGTAACAGAGATTCAGTATTTGTTGCAAATGATCTGGTGGCAATACCTGCCAGTGGTCTCAGTAACCCAAACATCTTGAACATTTTGAAACTCCAATAACTGAAAGTAACTCTTGTTGAAATTTTCATTTTTTTATATTTTCAATTTTTCACATTATAAAGTTCTATTTTTTTTTATCATAAGAATTTCACTACTTTAAATAAAAACCAAATTTAAGCATCAAAAGAATACGGGAGAAGAACCTTTAGATGGCGCAAGGTCATTAATATTTGGCCTGCTTATTTTGTAAAGATTTTTTCTATTAAACATCATTTGTTAAACAACTTACCTTTTCTGTTTTAAGTGTATAATAGATTAACCTTTTCAGATTTTTTCTTATAATGTATTTGAAAGAAAAGTAACTAATTTAATTAGTATATGGAAACTCATTCTCTTTCTACTCCCTACCTTTTTTAGGACGTTCACGTATGTAATGTTTCCTTTTGTTGCTTCGCTTGCTGTTTCCAAAATACATTTAAATACGATTTGACCATGAGCAGATTTTAGAATACTATGTTTTATCAAGTTTCTTTCTGTAGATGCAACAAAGAAATGAAAACATTTTTTTGTAAGAAAGCATTAGATGGATATTATTTAAACACTATCAATTACTTTTTTCTTACTGGTTCTTGGCATGAGCTGTCAAAGTCTGTCGTCAATAAATAAATCTAATCTTGTACTTTGTTATTTTATGATTTTTAGTCATAAATCAAATATATGCATACGCAATATTATTTAGGCTTTGTTGGTTGCTTATCTAATTTGATAAGTTAGTGAAGACCAAATAGATGTACCAAAATGATTAATAATTTTGCAAAGTAAAAATAATTTCTACACAAATTTTAAGTAATTTCAGCGTTTGAAGAACCATTTCAAAGAAAATTTTACCACAAGAATATGGTTTAAACAAATTACAATTTGTCTCAGAAACGCCAGACTTGATTAAAGCTTCAGTAAGCATGAATTTTGTTAATAAAAAGATATTTGCTGAGTCGAAAGAAAGATTTCTTCGTTAGGTCCGCGATTAATGCCTTTTCAAGCATTGCCTTCTATTTGTACACACACCTTAATAAGATCAAAAGTTCAAGTTTGATATGACACATGTACAGCAGGCCCGACGCCTGGCATCTCCAGAAACCTCTCCGTGTGGAGATGATCGATCGCGACAGTGGAAGCGACGTAAGTCATTAGCTTTAGAAACCTCAGTTGATGGCCTAATAACGAAAATTCCATTACAGTTTATAAAATGTGATAAAGAGATACTTATAACGGTGATTTCAAGAATGCTGACATCAATAATACAAACCAATGATAAAAGGACGAATATAGACGTTATGGCCTTGGATCAGTCGACATTAACAAGATTTCATTCCCGGTCTCCACCACAAATTTCAATATTTGACTATTTAGTTAGGTTAAGCCAATATTCAATGTTAAATCATTCTGTTCTAATAACTGCTGTATACTATGTTGATCTACTTTCTACTCACTACCCCACATTTGCATTAAATTCATTAACGGTACATAGATTTCTTTTAACAGCAACAACAGTGGCGTCAAAAGCGCTTTGCGATTCATTTTGTTCAAATTCTCATTATGCTAAGGTTGGTGGTGTCAATATCATTGAATTAAATTTATTAGAAGTTGAATTTTTATCAAGGGTCAAATATAGAGTTGTTCCAAGAGATTTTAATTATGATGGATATAGAGAAAGGAAGAGCTCTTCTGGAACATTGGAAGATCAGCATTTAAAAGATATTCAATTTGGAATACGATCAGCATCAACTATCTTAGATTTATATTATAGTAGAATGGTGGATATGATGGGAAATGGAAAGGAGAAGCAATGGAACGTTGGACATAATGATAATATGACTTATATATTCGAGTTCGATAATGAGGATGATGATTATGATGATTATTACGATGATGAAGAAGAAGATTCCGGTGTCCCACCCAACATTTCATAATTCTACGCTACAGATTTTAATTTTACATTTCACACTTTCTTTTGAAAGCATTATAGAGGAACTGACTTTAGTTTATGTACATTAAAGCAGTTTTAAATTGGGGTAAAGAAATGAAAAAAAAAAAACATTTTTACCCCAGATTTCATATCTACAGTTATTATTGAAATTAATTAAACGATAAACAAAATGACGTCTAAAAGTACGTTTGATGATGTTGTTGAGCAATTGATTACTAATGGATACTACGAAATTCCACCATTATTAAATGGAACTAATGAAGATTTGTTTATTGGTCATTCAAATCTCTTTCAACCTGATAAGATTGAGTCGATAAGAGTGTTTTCTAAGTTGGTGTTTACATCTAATGATTTAAAGAAGTTAACAGATGAAACTCGTTCTATTATTTTGGAGTCTACTAGTAAAGAAAGTGAAAGCTCAACTCCTTTATCAAATCACATGATTTGTTTGTTTACTCTCGGTCAAAAGATGACATCTCATCCATATATTATTCATGGTGGTGCAATTGCAACTTTAATTGATGAATATTTTGTTAAAGTAGCTTTGCCTTTAACTGAAAAGCATTTTGCTGTTACTGCTAATTTGGAAATCAAATATTTAAAACCAATTAAAATTTCTTCCAATTTAAACACAATTAACGTTATACTAGATTGCTTTATTGACGAGATGGTGTCTAATAGAAAATTTGTAGTCAAAGGGTCCATCAAAAGTATTAGTGGCGAAAAATATTGTAATGGTAGACTTAATGTTGTGGTCCCCAGATTTGAATTATAGATACATACTATTTTATTTTCTTGCATGTCAAAAATATTTTAGAGAATTAATATTTTTGAATTTATTAGTTTATATAAGAAACAACTCTAAAATTTTGAAGAAATTCATTTAACTTAATGAAATTATGTTATGGTTTTGGTCAAAAATTGAGATAAAATGTGGATGATCTGTTTATATCTTTTCTAACTGTTTTTATCAACTTTAGACTTGTGAATACATTTCAATAGTACCAGAAAAGAATGTGTAAACATTTTCCGTATTTAACCGTTATAAATTGAGTGTCTTTTGCAACCAGTAAAAGTATATGTTTAACCATTTATTTTCTTTCATTTTTAAAAGGATATCACAAAGAAGCATTATACTTCACTAAGGTTTATGTTACACTGTTTTTTTTCACATGTTCAAACTTTCTACTTGTTTATTGATTACGGGCACGTTTCTTATGCAAAATTTACATTAAAAAATCATAATGTTTTTTAGTATTTATTGTAATAGGTTATTGAGACAATAAACATGGTTGTTCTCACATTCTTGCTTTTATAGGTGTATAATTATAGGTGCTTTACCGCCGTTACTTTTCATAATATATAATATACTTTCAAAAGTATATAAAATATTTAATTTTAATTTAATTAATTTAAATAAAATATTGTTCAATATCATTTCAAGTGAATAATTTTAATAGTGCTATAAACGTAGATACTCGTAATAAATCTCTGATACTTCTTCATTTCTTTCAAATTTATGTTAATTAAAATGATTTCTAATTAAAGTTAGATATTTTAAAAAATAAGCATTTTAAAAATTAATATTTGTATGTTAATATATTTATTTTGGAGAATAATTGAGTTAAAAGTTAAATTTCTTGTTAATCTTACCATACAATGGTTTTACCTGATATAATTAACAAATCAAATATATATTTACAAAAGTTAACTGGCTTGAATCAATTTCTGAGTATTACTATAATCATTTCATAACAATTTGTCGTAAATGTGTTCAAATATCTCATAGTAAAAATATATTTTAGTAAAACGATAGGAGTAATAGTAACATAATATTATATATATATGAATAACAATACCGTTTAAACTCTAATAAATATCATATTATTATACCTACTATAGCCTTGACTAATGTATTCAAAATCATTTTACAAAGTAACTTTTTAAACAAAAAAAGATAAAAAAACAGGAAATTTTACGTTTTAAATTCTTTTAGTAATATATATGTCAATAAACAATTAGAGTATATTGAAAAATGACTTACTTACATTTTTAAGGATTGAAGAGCACATTTTTAATTTATAAGAGCTGAATAATTTATTGAGCACAATAATATAATTTTTTTCAAGAACATCGTTTATAAGGATTTAAATAGGAATCCTGACGTTAGAGGATGTTTAGATCAATATTGAGACCAAATAGTAAGGCTCTCTTAGTTAAACTACCATACAAGAATCAATATATACGAACATCAATATTTTCAAGATTATTATTTTCTAAAAGAACATTAAAATATAAGAAAACTGTCCCTAATTTAATTATTAGAAGATCATTATTTACTGGATTTAAGAAAGCCTACAATATAATAGAAACTCAATGGCTCAAGGTGAAATGGCTCTTAATTAGATCTAAGAGACCATTCAATTTAGAAGATTTAAGTGCCTTTTTTTCATGGCTATTAACAGGTAATATATTTTTATTTCTTCTTGGTACAACGACATTTGTTTCATTGGTTTTATTAACAGGTAAGTATATGGATATGCAATCAAGTATAACCGATTTAGTTGGAAGAGCTGTATCTGATAATACTAATTTAAAATTCACTTCAGGATCTATTGATCCCGATTGGAAAGAGGGCGTTATCAGATTGAAGAATTGTATTGTTCATAAAAGACCAACGGTTATTGCTACAATTGAAAGAATAGAAAGATCCTCAAATGGTGATATACTAAATAGGACAAGTGAAGATGTTTATGATGATGGTAATTATACACAATTTGAACTAACAATTGATGAAATTAGTATTAGATTAAGTTTTTGGAAATGGATTAGTGGTAAAGGTATAATTGACACAGCATCACTTCATGGAATCAGAGGAATTATTGATAGAACTAATGTTTTTTGGAAACCAAATGATGATCCAAGGAACTACAAAAATATACCTGCACCTGGTGATTGGGAAATTGAAAATGTTAAATTAGAAGATTTATTTGTTACAATTCATCAACCATATGAATTTAGACCATGTAAATTATCAATATATAATGGTGATATACCTATATTAAGAAAAAATTGGGTTATGTTAGACATCTTAACATGTACTCATCTAAGTGGCGCTTATGATGGATCATTATTTACCTTAAATAAAATATCAAATTTTGATAACTTTAAAGAAGAAGTTCAAATTGATCAATTAGTTAAAAGAGAACTTGGTAGGGACCAATTTACAAAAATTGACTTAAAAAATAATAAATTTAAGATGGCAACTAGGTTTAGGATTGACAACTTGAAATTTGACCACTTAAATAAAGGAGTTGATGGGCCACTTGGATGGATTACAAAGGGAACAGTTGATGTATTGGTTGACATTATGGTTTTAAAAGAAGATCAATCATTAAACGAGTTAATCATTCAAGAATTGATTCAAAAGTTCAATAATTCACCACTTCAATTAATCGACAAGCAACAGAAAAAACAGCCATCTGAAGATATATTTTCCAACAACAACAACAACATCGATTCAGACAATTTATTTGTCTGTGATTTTTATATGAATTTGAAAAACCCGAAGGCACAAATCCCATTGTTCAACGATAGTTTATCAACTATATCTAATACTGCAATTCGGCCAATCATTGGTTACATTAACAACAAAAAAACATTTATCCCAATAAGATGCAGAATCGTTAAAAATTTAGTTGATTTCGATGGTTCTTGGACTTTATATGATTCGCTTCTAATGCCTGATATTACAGAGGGTGTCTATACTAGTTTTTTCGAGTACGCCACTGATGATAAATTGAGAACTGAGAGATTAAAAAAGGTAGCTCTATGGTCTGCTCAATTTCTATTACAGTTTATTCTATGGTCTCTTACTGTTCTCAATAGGTAGGTTCTAATATACATTACTATCATTGTGTGTTCCTTTTTTTTTTTTTTTTCGTTCATTTTACTAATAGAGCCTACATTTTTTCTTTTCACGTCGCATTCTCATATGCATAGACTTTTCTATGCATATTTAACGGTGTTCCACAAATGCATATTCTCTATTTGAAAAGTGGGCCCATAGTTATATACTTGGAAACGAAAATGGACAAATGCAAGACGTTAGCGCGCTTAAACCACACCACCGGGCCATGCCACCTTATTGATAAAACAGTTTTCCAGACTATAACAATCTAAATAAAGACCGTTACAAAGGGGTTAAGAAGGGCGTTGAAGCTCCCAACGTTCAAGTGTTATTATAAGAAGATATATGCATATAAGGTCACGAAAAAATTATTTATAAATGGAATGCTAGACTTTGAGCTTTACAAGAAAAGAAAAGAAAAGAAAAAAAATAACAAGGTGGCATATTCAAATCCGATTTCTTTTTAATTACAGTTTCCATATTTAGCTTTTGAACCTCGCAGTGTTGTAGATTCCACGATTTACACAAACTCATCAACAAATAGGTACACCATTTTTTGTAAAAAAAAATAATTTGAAAAAGGATATTAACATTATTAGTCAATATATTATTAACGGATTAAGATGTTGCCTTCATTTAGGGAAACGTTTAACATACCAACACAGACACCACCAACACCAGGTTCAACATCGACAGGGTCATCAACACCATTAACTACTCCATCAATAGGCACTATATCAACAACTTCCAGAAGTAATATGTTGCCATTTCCTCCACCATCACTACCACCACCACTAGCGCAATCTCAACAGCAGCTACAGCAGCTACAACAACAACAGATGCAGCAATTACAGCAACAACAACAACAACAACAAATGCAACAACAATTATTACCTACTTCATCATTATATCCATTACAGTTTCAGCGAAGAGATAATCCAATAAATGAGTATCCATATATATTGCAGACAACACAGACACCAATGATGCCACCAACAATATTAGCTCCAAGAATTCAACCGATATCAAGTGTCAGTCAAATAGCATACAACATGTCACAACGTATTCCTATACCTCCTTATTCAACGTTGAAGCCAAGCAGAGATTCATTATTAGTGCAAAGGCCCAAGAGATCAAAACGCCGTTCTAAATTTACACAAGAACAAGATAATATAATAACCAGTATGAAAAGACAAGGTAAATCATGGATTGAAATATCTGAAGCTGCCGGTGTAAGTTCATATCTGGCAGCTAGGAATAGGTATCAAGTTCTTATTGGTCAACAAGGCGGTGGAACCAGTGAATGTGGTCCCGATGAAGTTAAAGAATTACAATCTATATTAGACGAAGCAGAACTTGAAAAGTTCAAATATATTTGTAAAGAGTTTAAAAAGTCTACTGGGCGTTCAGTAGATGCCAGAGATATAAGAGAGTTATTAAGGTTATTATTTTGGAAGGATCCGCTTCAGTTTGATGTTAACTCTTCTTATTTAATTGAATTAGATAGGCTTCAACAACAAAGGTATGATGAATTCGGTGGAAATGACAGAGAAATTTCTGAAGAAGAAAATCAATGACCATACAAGTGACGCCACTCTTTCTTTCTTTTGAATACCATTACATTATGCTTAAACATCCATTGTTTATAATTTTATGGTTTTTCACACACACATACACACATACACACATATATATATATTGATATCTCTGTATTTCAATTTTTTTTGCTTATTTGGAAGAAAAATAAAAATGCTGAGCATTTGTCTAAACTCGGAAGCGGCCCTCCAATTGTAACTAAAAAAACAATAACAGTGCAAAAAAATAAAGCGACCGGGGGAAAAGTGGTTAGTTTACAACCACGTTATCATTTTATTTACTTAAATAAAGAAAGAGAATAGTGTAATTGATGCTGGACAATAAAGATAATGTTGCTTATGTGACGATGCTTTTAAATGATGCTTATTTGCCTGGTGCAATGGTGTTGGCAGAATCTCTTAGAACTACCGGATCTAAAATTCCGTTGGTTGTACTTTATGTCAAATCTCAGCTAAGTGATGAGGTTTATAATAAGATACAAGAGTCCAACTTGTTTGAAAGAACAATTGCAGTTGATAACGATGTTTTATTCTCAAGAAATCTATTTGAATTGAACGTTTTATTGAAAAGAAGTGAATTGAGCAACGCATTAACAAAATTGAATATTTGGAGATTAGTTGATTATAAAACTGTTATTTATTTAGATTCCGATATGTTAATTTTAAAAAATATCGATAATCTATTTGATGAAGATTTAAAAATTGATCAAATATCAGCTGCTTCTGATTCTGGTTGGCCAGATATTTTTAATTCTGGATTAATTGTTGCAAAGCCAAATCTGAGTACATTTGATAAACTAAAAAAATTCTACGAATTGAATGATTCATTTGATGGTGCAGATCAGGGTATTTTAAATGAATATTTTAATTTAAGATCCGATACTTTAGGAACTAAATGGAATAGATTACCATTTACATATAATTGTACTCTAAACTCAAATTATGAATATTTACCTGCAATGATTAGATTTCATCAAGATATTAAAGTTGTTCATTTTATTGGTAAAGTAAAACCTTGGATTAATAGATCATTATGTTATAATGGTCAATATGCAAAGGTGTTTGATAATAAAAATTTATTTGAGTTATGGTGGGATGTTTATGATAAATTATTTGATAAATCAACAAAGGTTTTGGAAATTACTGGACATTTACAGTCACATGTTGAAGTTCCGCAATCTAATGAACAAATTAAGGAAGAATCAACATATGATAAAGTTGTAGAGCCTGTTATCAATGAATCTATTATTGATCATACTTATGAAGATATTTCAGCCATTAATTTCCCAACTTTCTACTATAAACCAAGTAAAAGTGAGCCAATTGTTGATGAATCATACAAAGGCGAAGCATGGAAACTGTGTGAGACAAAGATTGAATGGGCTGATGAAAAACCAAAGAAGCAAGAACTTACTAAGAATCAAGAGTCACAGAAAGAGCCAAAGGGAGAAGAAGAAGAAGAAGAAGAAGATGATGATATTGAAGTAGATATTCCGAAGATTATAATTGAAGATAATGATGATGATGTCTATGATGCTCATAATGCTGCTATTGAAGACTATGTTGAAAGAAATCCAATTTTCCCATGGGAAATGGATAAGAAGGTGCATGCAACAAGAACATTTGAAAACCTTAATAAATTTGAGCCACCATCTTATTCAATTGAAATTATGGATTCATCAGACTCCACATCATCAATGACATATAATGATTATGATCTTGAAGAAGAGAAGAACGAGAATCAGTTGAAAGGTTTTAATAATGGATCAAAATTTGAGAGATATCTGGAAAAGGTGGAACAGTTTACACGGATCACCGAGAAGGATAAATTAGAAGATATTTCAATTGATTCTATTGGAGATGAAGTTGTTGAAAATTTAGCAGAAAATGCTGTATTAGATACCGTTTTAGATAATCAATTTGAAACTGAATTAGACAATGAGAATGAAGAAGAGTCGAACAATGGTGAAGATAGAGTTCAAGAGGGATTAGATAATTTACAAATAGAAGGAACAGCTACTGATTAATTTTTTTATTATTATTTATTAATAGATTATTGTATTACTGTTATTTTTTCTAATATAATAATTTAACTTTCATTGTTACAATATAATTTATTTAAATTTAACAGAAAAACTAATTTTCATTTAATAAAAAATTAAATTAGTTATAGTTATTTCCAAGTTTTTTTATTCATATACCTATTGTATTTTTGTTGTTGTTGTTAAAGTACCCACGTTAGCCATATTTATATTCTTAATTTAATTTTGTTCTATTTTATGTTATGATTAATGATTAACATAAGTTGGTTGAGTCATTGGCATTTGAGAATTTCTAGCAGTGGCATTTTCACGTAAATAAGTTAATTGTCTAGTTCTAAATGTTTCATAATGAACCAAGCTAGTAGTTTCAATTAAATCAAATAAATGAGTTCTAGTAAGGAAATCTCTCAAATAAACAAATTCACATTGTGTAACATCTTCAATATTAATGGTACCCCATTTTGTTCTTCTACCTCTAATTGATTCACCATTAGGTGTAGTAATGATTTCCTCAGACCCAATAACAGCAAATGGTAAAAGTGCTCTAATATCATTGTTAAATTGTAATTCATCTTCATTTAATGTTTCACCTTCAAATAAGTTATCATATGGATACATTTTAAAATTATAATGTTTGAATTGGTCTTGAAGAATCTTTTTAAATTCAGATCTTTCATCTAATGTTAACGAATCCGCTTTTGCAATAATTGGAACCACATTTGCAACTTCCGTTAATCTCTTTAAAACTTGAATATCTAATGCTTTTAATCCATATCCATTTGGTTGAATAAAGTATAAAACACAATGAACTCTATTATCCTTGATAAATCTTTCTCTACTAGCATTCAACTCTCTTCTCAAGTATTGGTTTTGTTGATCTTTAATATATTTTAAGATTGGTTCCCATGACTTTTCATTATTTATTTGATCACCAAAACCAGGCGTATCGATAATATTCAAATCTAGTTTAACGTTATTTTCGAAAAGTGTTTGGGATGTGATTTTGATTTCAGTTGTCTTTTCAATAGGTTCATAAATTGAATTTCTACCACTAGAATCCATTAAATGGGATGAAAATAATGTATTGATCATAGTTGATTTACCTAAACCTGAATGTCCAACAACCATAATGTTAAATGTGAACCCTCTTTTAACCAATCTGTTTTCAATCTGCGTTGTAATAGTGTCAAACCCAACATAATTGTTTGGATGTGTAATCAATGGTGCAACTGGGGTATCTTCTGACATTATTTAATAGTTGTTTATAAAAGATCAATTTACGTGTTGTTTATTCTTAAGACGTGTTGTACTTGTTTTTATGCGTTTGCCCCTTTGCTTCCTTTTTTCTTTCAGCACAAGTGTAGCATGTACCCCTACGCAATTTTTATGCTGTTTACGTAATCATATAGCATAAATATCACGTACACCGGTGCATAAACTATTTGTGCCTAAACATTACATAATATTACGTAACTAGGCACAAAGATTACATAACATATGTACATGACAATTGTGCCCATAGGTTTTTTATATTTTTTATTACTGAAATGAAAAAAAAGAAGAAAACATCGAGAAATTTATATAGAGGAAGACGTTTGACAATTGTTGTAAAATAATGGCCTCAATTATTACATTAGGAGGACTTGCAAAAGCGGCAGAAACGCTTGTGCCGAAATTAGGATTACCAGGCTTACCATCTATTAAACTTGGAGTGTCAATCCCAGCATCCTTGTTGCCAAATTGGGGACAAGAGCACAATGAAGTTAATGAAAATGAAAAGGATCAAGGTGTCTTAAAAGCAGCACCAAAGAAGAAAACTTCTCATATGAAAAGAAGACAAAGACTTTATGGTCCTGGTGAAAAACACGTTAAATTACAAAATAATCTTAACAGATGTCCAGCTTGTGGTCATTTTAAGAGATCACACACACTTTGTATGAACTGTGTTGGTCAAATTAGAAAGTATTGGAAACAAAGAGATGGAGACAATGGTGTACAGGAACCTGAAGATTTTGCAAATCCAAGAGATGAACAGATTTTATACCCAGGTAAAACTGTTAGAGATTACGAAAAGAAATTAAAAGATGATAGTTGGTGGCACAAGAGATCAAAGACTTTACCTGTTGAGTAAGGTGAAAATTCTTTTCCAATACCTTGTATATATATAAGTATTTCCGTTAAAATTACATTACAGTCAAGCGTATTAAGTAGCAGTTTTATTAGGTTAGGTTTTAACAATATTTTTGGAACAGTGAAAAATTTATCTTTAACATATATAATCAGATCATAATTATACAAATCACTTTTTTATAGTTATTAAAATAGCTTTTTAATGACACGAGAAGAACCATTGCCAAAGAAGCAAAAGATAGAATCTAAATCTATTAGTATCAACTTGAATGAATTAACACTGACTACTCATCCTTTAAATATTAAACCAAGTGGTAATCAAATATTAGCTTCTGAAGATGAATTATTAAGATTATCAAAATCAACAGGTACTTTTTTTCGTCATCTATCAGATGATTTGGTGTATCAAATTTTAGGTTACTTAGACAAAGATTCATTATTTAATTTAAGTCATGTTTCAAAATTCTTTTATGGATTTACTTCTTCAGAAGAACTTTGGAGATCTTTGTACACCTCTGCATCAACTGAACAACGAATTCAAAAAAAATTAGAATTTACACACTGGAAAGGATCTTGGAGATCATCTATTTTAAAATTCCCTTCTTGTTTATATGAGATTGATTGTGGGTTTATTTATTCTGATCTCTTGTTTGTTCCATATGCAAATTCACAAATTGATTACAATATACTATTCAAAAACTTTATTAAAGAACAAAGATCTAATATTCAGACCATAGGATATCTTGATGCATCTAAATACTCAAAACCAAGTGAATATCCTATTAAGTCAAGAATTCCAAGACTTGAAGAATCTTCATTGCATTATTCAACTTTTGAAAAGGAATGGTCAAATCACCCTTTTATTGTTGGCTCAAACACCCCTGATATCAATAGATGGTCTCATTGGTCTATTGAATGGCTTATTAAACACTTTCCTCAGGTAAAATTTCGCCAGGAATCAGTCCAGTGGCCTTTATCACTATATTTAGATTACTCAAGTAAAAACATTGATGAATCTCCATTATACTTGTTTGATTGTAGATCAGAGGCATTTTCTCAACTGATTCCTACAAAAGGTGGATATTATCCGAACCCTCCATGTTTTGCTCCAAGTGAGAATGATATGTTAACTGTTTTTGAAGAATCAAGACCAGATCATACGTGGCTCATCACTGGTCCAAAGAGATCAGGATCAACTTGGCATAAAGATCCAAATTCAACTGATGCTTGGAACGTTGTTTTACAAGGAAGTAAATTATGGGTGATGTTTCCCCCAGAGTGTAAACCACCGGGTGTTTTCACAGATGATAACGAAAGTGAAGTAATGTCACCAATTGGGGTTGCCGAATGGGTTAAAAGTGGTTATTGGAATGATTCAATTAAAATGATTAATGAAACTAATTGTGGTGGAGTCATTGGTATAACTTATCCTGGTGAATGTATTTATGTTCCTTCTACTTGGTGGCACACTGTTATAAATATTGATGACGGTGTTGCTTTAACGGGTAATTTTGTTCCAAGTTGTAAATTGGGTAAAGTCTTAAAATTTATGAAAGATAAAACCTATCAAGTAAGTGGATTTAGACATGATAAACTACAGAGATTCATGAAAAGATTTCTCAATGAACATCCTTTGGACTCAAATATTACCGAAGAGCAATTACTCAGAAGAAAATCTATTGAACAGTATCTAAAAAGAGCAGAATTTAGTAATGAAGATGAAGATGTTGGCGAGCTAGGTGGTACAGAGTGTATGCCTGTCTATGAATCTTTTGTAGAGCTTTTATTGGCAAATGGATATGAAAAACAATTAGAAGCAGGATTTGTACAAATGGATGAAATCACTAAAGAAGAAAGACGAGGACTTGTTAAGAGATCTGAAACTTGGGATAATTTAATTAAAGATACAAATAATTCAACTTTTAGTTTTGAATTCCAATTCCAAGAAGAAGAGGAATCTGATGATGAATAAATAAAATATATGCAAATAATTCTATAATTTTTTAGAATCATTAGATCTAACGTATGAGCTAACTGCTTCATAAACACCTAAAAAGATAGCACCACCAGCACTAATCCACATTGTTCTAGGACCAATACCAGAAAGGAAAACACCATAACCTTCTTGAGTTGCAAGATTTTTTGCTAACGTAATAACACTGATTTTCTCCTTACTTAACATTAATCTAGTTTTAAGAACATCTAAGGGAGTAGTTGCAGCAGCAGCAATAGAACCAGCAATAGAACCACAAAATGCCCCCTTTGCCAATGATAGTGATTCAGTATTGTCATAGATTGCCCACCATTTCTTTAATTGTTCGTATAATGGAAATTGAATCATGGTAAACGGAATTTCTCTCATAATAGTAGATCCCCAACCTCTATAGAGACCAGCTAAAATACCTTCTCCAGACTTATTACTAATAATATGTTTGAAAGCAGCAAGCCCTGATTCAAATTGTAACGATTGTGTACGTTGTTTAAGAACTTCTGCTGGAACCCTAAATAAACAAGCAGCTATTTCACCAAGTGAAGCAGATACCATATGAACGGCATGAGGATTATTCCATTTTTCACCCAAGGATCTTTTACTTGTATCATATGTAACAAAGAATAATGAAGCTGATGGAGCAGATGCTAAAACTGCTGGTCCAATACCTCTATAAAGACCTTTAAAGCCACCGTTGTGGAAAAATCCACCTTTTGCTTGCAATCTTGTTTTCAAAGTATCAATAGGAAAAAATGCAACATCAGTAGAGGTACCAGCAGCAGCACCAGCTATTAGGGATACTGCAAAGTCAGAAACCATAATATCTTCAAATAAGTTGAAGAGATCCGATCTTTTCGGTTTTAAAATCATTGAAAAATTTCTAAATCTTGAGTGATTTGGCAACTTACAAAAGAAAAAAAGATTAATTATTACCAATTCAAAGCAATTCAATTAAATATAAAAGTATCAAAAGTAACACATTTATTTTTTTGATATATTTTGAATTTCGTTTCTATTATAAGTTAGTACTTGCCTTTTTTATGAATCTATTGCTTTTTTAATGTTTTCATATATATAGCAAAAACGTAAGTGACCTTGGGTTCAAAGTTTTTGTTGCTTCAATTATTGGTTTCAGACTAGAAAGGGCTTATGGTTTACTGCTTTCTTCAAATTATATTTGTTAATCTTCATGTTTGACTGAAAACCGAATGAAATTTATCCAATTATTTGTGGTCATATATCATCTTTTAAATTAAATATTCAAAGAACTTAATCTAACGTTTCAAAAAGACCTCAAATGGTGTATTCAATAGTTTAACACTTTTCTTTTATATTGCATCCCAAATATACATTAATTAGACTTTTATACGTCCAATTTCAAACTGATGATTCAACATTGGAGTCATACACTATTTTTTACTGGTATTACCTCAATTTAACTTAAAAAAAGCTCAATTTCTTTTGAGTCAACTGTCAAAATTCAATTAAACATGTCTGCCAACTTTAAATACACCTTCAAAGATCTTTTTGGAAATCTCCGTTCTCCGATTAATTTCACTTTAAAAGACTTTTCAGCGAAGGCAAAAAATTTAAATAAGTTCAACATTTTAAATTCATCTTAAATATGACATATTTACGTCAATTTAAAGCTACTAGCTTCCTTGTCAGGGGCCTTGCAACTACCAAGGCTACCCCACCAGCAGGAACTTCATTATCGCTAAAGAATTCTAAAAGAGATGACTCATTATACGGAACAAGACCGATCTATTTGGACATGCAAGCCACAACACCAGTTGATCCTCGGGTCTTGGATAAAATGTTACAATTTTATACAGGTCTTTACGGTAACCCACACTCTAGTACACACTCTTATGGTTGGGAAACAGAAAATGCTGTTGAAGAAGCTAGAAAAAACGTTGCCGATGTCATCAATGCTGATCCAAAAGAAATTATTTTTACTTCAGGTGCCACAGAATCTAATAATGCTGCTTTAAAAGGTGTTGCAAGGTTTTATGCAAAGAGAAAGAGACATATTATTACCACTCAAACTGAACACAAATGTGTTTTGGATACTTGTAGACATCTACAAGATGAAGGCTTTGAGGTCACATATTTAAAAGTCAAAGAAGACGGTTTAATTGATTTAAAAGAATTAGAAGCTGCCATTAGACCAGATACAGGTATAGTCTCTATTATGGGAGTTAATAATGAAATTGGTGTTATTCAACCTTTAGAACAAATTGGTGCTCTTTGCCGTTCTAAAAAAGTTTTCTTCCATACTGATTGTGCTCAAGGGTTTGGTAAAGTTCCACTGGACGTTAATAAAATGAACATTGATTTGATGTCCATCTCATCTCACAAAGTCTATGGTCCAATGGGTATTGGTGCATTATTTGTTAGAAGAAGACCTCGTGTTAGATTAGATCCAATCATCAATGGTGGTGGTCAAGAACGTGGTTTAAGATCTGGTACTTTAGCTCCTCCTCTTATTGCCGGTTTTGGTGAAGCTAGCAGATTAATGACTGCCGAATATGTGGAAGATACCAAACATGTTAAGAAGTTATCTGACAAATTAATTGATGGTTTACTAGCCATTGAAGATACTCAGTTGAATGGTTCACGTACTGATAGGTATGCTGGTTGTGTTAACGTTTCATTTGCCTATGTCGAAGGTGAATCACTCTTAATGGCTCTTAAAGACATTGCTCTTTCATCAGGTTCAGCTTGTACATCTGCATCTCTTGAACCAAGTTATGTTTTACATGCACTTGGTGCATCTGATGAACTGGCTCATTCTTCTATTAGATTTGGTATTGGTAGATTCACAACAGAAGAAGAAGTTGATTATGTTATTGATGCTATTACTGAAAGAGTTAAATTTTTGAGAGAATTAAGTCCATTATGGGAAATGAAGCAAGAAGGTATTGATTTAAATTCCATTGAATGGTCAGGCCACTGAATTTTTCAAACGTTACATGTAACTGTCATTAAGATATTATTATTACTATTATTATATAAATCATTCTTTTTTGATCTTTTTTTAAATTACTATAAATAAGAAACAAAATAAAATTATGAAAGAAACCGAATATCCAATTCGATTATGATTAGAATGGTGTAAAAACACAATAAAAAAAAACAATTAATTGTATAGCATAGGAAAACACAAGATGAAAATAAAAAAGTCATAATTATTCATGCCACTGTAAGTATTTATGAGGTAGATGTAACATCAATATGTAAAAGGTATCAAAGGGATGAAATCTAACACTAAAGAATGAACTTTTGAAATATTTTTGTTAGATTTCATCATTGTCGTCATCGTCACTATTCAAATCAGGATTCAAAACCCTCAAACCACCACCTGTTCCATTTGCGCCAGCTCCAGCGCTATGACCTGCAGATTTACTATGCTCTGAATCACTGCTTGCACCATTTGCTGCATCTGGTAAACTTCCAGCACTAAAACGCCTTCTACCATTTAGACTTATATCATCTGGCATGAGATATGTTAGACCATGAATACCACCAAGGTCACTTTCTCTTTTTCTGTGAATCATTGGAGGTAAAACCGAATAAATATCACTCTTTTCACCAACTTGTGATTCTAATTCATCATCGTCATTTTCACGTTTCATTAGCGGTAAAATACCAAAACATGGTAATCCAAAACAACAGCATATTAATAAACCTCCAATTATTAAAATACCAAATACAACACCAATAACAATACCTGCAATTGCACCACCACTTAGTTTATGATTATTGACTGATTTATTAGAGTTAACTTCTGAACTAGTTGAGTCATTAGTGGGTTGTACAGTAGGTGTAACTGATTGAACAACAGTAACAACTCTTGTTTCTGCTGTAGAAATAGTCACAAGACTTGTAAAAACAGTACTTCTACCTTCACTATCAATTCGCGTCGATTCAATCGAAACAGTTGTTATTGAAGCTGTTACTGTTGTAACAGGAATTGTCGTTGAAGTTGACGAAGAAGATGTTGTTGTCGCACTAGTTGTTGTTGGTGTTTGAGTCGGCGTCGGTGTTCTCGTAGTTGATGTAGTTGACGAAGACGAAGTTGTTGTATCTGGGAGGGGAGATGTTGTTGTTTCCTCAGAACTTGTTGAACTTGTTGAACTTGTAGACGATGTTAAAGTTTCGCTAGAACTACTAGAAGTAGTGCTAGTTGAGGAAGAAGAAGAAGAGGAAGAAGAAGAGGAAGTCGTAGTAGTAGATGAAGATGAAGATGAAGATGAAGATGAAGAAACATCGGGTTGAACAGTATTGTCAATATAAACATTAAAGTACTCAGAACTTGAATCACCACACATTTCACTCGGCCATCCGTTACAAGGAGTTTGACAAAAGCTTGCATCAGCTTCTGCACTTGTATCAATCCCCCCTGCACAAAAACAGTAACTCTCATTAGTAGTTGCCGCAATATATTTACCAGCACATTGCTCCTCACAATGCCCTGACGATTGCCATGTATAAATATCCGATTGTTCCAAGTTTGAAAATGCTGATCTTGGAAAACACCCTGCAGTTTTAAAAACAGCGTGTACACAGTGCGTGTACACTATTAACAGTAACATTATATGTAAGGTTAGCGTCATGGTGTTAACGCAGCACTGATTAACTAATTTGATAAAAATCAACAAAAGAAGTCAATTGTGTTGATAGATCTCGAATTTTAAATATTTTTTTTATGTTTCATAAAGGTAAACAATAAAATTTAAAATTTTGACATGAAACTAAAAAAAGAAAATTTTAATTGTAAATCGTGTCACGAAGAAGCAAAGTTTTCAACGGCCGGATAAAGGAAATCCAGGTGTTACATGCTTACATCTAATATCCTTCTTTTTTTTATTCAAAAATTCATTATTTTTTAAGTGTACTTATATATTATAAAGGTACAGATTAATCATTATATTATTAAATGTAGCTAATTAACCTTAAGCTAAGAGTTTCTTAACTTCCGCAGCAATGGCATCACCAACTTCAGTTGTAGAAGAAGAACCGCCCAAATCACCAGTCATGATACCAGCATCAATGACATTCTTAACAGCTTGTTCAACAATCTTACCTTCTTCGAGGAGGTTCAAACTCAATTTCAACATCATAGCAGCGGATAAGATAGTAGCAACAGGATTAACCTTGTTTTTTGGTAAATCTGGAGCAGAACCATGACATGGTTCGTATAAACCAAAGGCAGTGTTGCTGTCTGGTAAAGAAGCCAAAGAAGCAGAAGGCAAGAGACCCAAGGAACCAGGAATAACTGATGCTTCATCAGAAAGGATATCACCAAACATGTTACTTGTAATCATGACACCATTCAACTTGGTTGGTGATTTAACAAGGATCATAGCAGCAGAGTCAACCAATTGATGTTGTAAAGTTAATTGTGGGAATTCAGTCTTAATAACTTCTTCAACAGTCTTTCTCCAAAGTCTAGAGGAAGCTAAAACATTAGCCTTATCAATAGACCAAACAGGTAAAGGCGGATTAGATTGCAAGGCAATAAAAGCTGCCATTCTAGTAATTCTCTTGACTTCATCAACAGAATAAGCTTCAGTATCCCAAGCCTTACCGGAACCGTTATCTTCTTCTCTTTCACCAAAGTAAATACCACCAACAAGTTCTCTAACAATTGTAAAATCAGTACCTCTAACAATATCAGCTTTTAATGGAGACAAATCAAGTAATTTTTCACTTGAAAAGTTACATGGTCTTAAATTAGCATATAAATTCAATTCTTTTCTGATTTGCAACAAACCTTGTTCAGGTCTAACAGTACCGGTACCCCATTTTGGACCACCAACAGCACCTAACAAAACAGCATCAGCTTTTTTAGAAGCTTCAAGAGCTTCTGCTGGTAATGGAACACCAGTTGCATCAATGGCAGCACCACCAATCAAGTGATCATGGAAGTTGAATTTAATTGAAGGTCTAACTTCAGAAATGGCTTTAAGAACCTTAACAGCTTCTGGAACAATTTCGTTACCAACGTGATCACCTGGAAGTAAAACAATATTCTTAACACCAGACATTTATCTTTTTTTTCTACCTTGTTATTACAATAATATGTAGAAGAGAAAGTAATAGTCACCTTGTAAGAAACGATGGAAAATTTCCTTCATTTTTCTATTGAAAAACTCCGGTGCAGGTAATTATAGGACCGGAACCGGCCCGATACAGCTCAGCACCAAATCTTTATTCAAAAGAAAGATCAAGATCCAGGATTTTATATGTTATACAAGTTTATTCTTTTTAAAAGTATATAAAAGGAGAAAAACTCAAATTTGTTCTGCAATATAAGCATCAATATCAACTTCATTAAGAGGAGCATTGGATTTAGCAGTAACTTGAGATTTCTTTGTCTTTTCACTACGTTCAATTCTTTGCAATTGATTTAATGCACCCCAACCATTAACAGGCTCCTTCAAATGAAATGGTTCCATAAACTTAACAACTTCCTTGAATGAATCACCCATTCTATATAATTCATGAATAATATCTTCTGTACAAATAACACCATAATCACCAAGTTGTTCTTCAATTAAATTATTATCATTTAATGCAACAATTTTAAAGTCTTTACCTTCAACTTCACCAGATTCAATACCTGCTGGATTAATTGGTGCAGACTGTTGTTCATCTTCTTTCAATGTTAATTTAACGGTAGCTCTTTTTTGAATAAGACCTCTAACAGTTGCTAAGCTTGGGGTACCAACAACAACATATGGATTAATCAACTTCAAAAGTGGTTTCACTTTAGAATTTAATTTAACAAAGGTAGCATTATGTGTCTTTGTCAACCTAAGGACTTCTAAAACTTTCTTTGGTTTTTCAGGAATTCTACCCATATGTTGTCTTTCAATTCTAACAACTAAAAGTAACCTGTCTTTTTCATCAGTTTCTTCGTCTTCACTTCCATCTTGGTGAAGACGTTCATAACGTTCAATTCTATTAACTCTTTCAGTTTCACGATCACTGGCCAACCTTCTAGCAACAATAGTTTCTGCACGGATAAATTTATCCTTCTTAAGATCTGATGTTTTCTTTGAACGACGTTCTTCTGCACGACGACGTGCTTGCTCTTGTTTTTCAACACGTAAACGATCAGCGTTCTTACGCTTCTTTAATAAAATTTCTGGATTACTTTCAAGCTTCTTTGCTTCGTTTGACATACTTATTTCCTATTAATGAAAAGAAACTTTTCACTTAAATAAAAATTTTTTTTGCAAAAAAATTTTAGTTAATAAAAAATATTCAAAAATTAAGAATAAAGTGGCGCAAAACGCTCAGTAATAAGAGTGCTAGTTACAGTTCTTGATGTTGATAAATTATACACAAATAACAATAGAATATCAATACACCCTTTCAACTTTCGCCCTATTTTCTCTATATTCAATTTCCAAACTCCAAACAGAGTTTAATAACTGATCCCATTGTTCAGCAAAGACACCTCTTCCAAATCTTTTTCTAGCAACATGAATAGCATTTGATCTTATTCTTTCCCTTTCTGCAAAAGACATTAATGTAATATCTTTTAAGAGCTGTTTTAATTCTGGATATTCAACCACTTTTGATTTAAAATCTGGATCACTCTTATCTTTAAAAAGTAATCCAGATCTCTCATAATCAATATTATCAAGCTTTCTAGAAATATCGTTACTTTGTTCATCCCATGGAACCACAATATCAGTTAAAGGGCCTGCTGACGCATGAACTATTGGAATAGCACCATGTAGTGCATATTCAACAACAGAAATACCAAAATGTTCCTTCCACATGCAATTAAGTCCAACTTGTGCCTTTAATAAATATTTTTCAACTAATTCCGTTGGTGCATTTAATTCAAAGATAACATCTCTTTTTTCAACTAATCCCTTAGATTTGGCAAATAATTTCAAATGTTCAATATATTGTAAATCTTCCTCAGTTCTAGTTGATCCGATTAATACTAATTTATACGGGTTTTCAACTTGTTTCATATATTCTGCATAGTGCTCAATTAATAATAAATGCCTCTTTTCTGGTCTGAATTGTGCCAAGTAAACCATCACATCATCTCTTGGTATTTTCAAAATATCATCAATTGATTTATCATTAATATCATCACCATCAATTGAAGTTGAAGTTACACAAGGTGGATACATTATCTTTAAGTTCGCATCATCTCCAGCCCATCCCCTAATGGTTTTTATGTTTTCTAAAGTCCAAGAAGAATTGCACAAAGTGAAGGTGGCAAACAATGTATTCAGTTGATATAATTTTAGCATCAACCACCAGTAACCATACTTTAAATAAGAATATAAACCTTTTATATTTTTAGCAGCATCCAACATATCAAAACTGACAATTGGGTAATGAACATAACTGACAATTGGAATATCCAAACATCCAGAAAGCAAAAAATACGTAAATGGAAATCCTTGCGTATCAATAATAACATCTGGTGCACATTGATTTACAGCAGTAATCATTACAAAAATTGATGAAAGTGATTGCATAATAATGCTAGCAAACCTCCAATATTTTGAATCAATTGTCCACTTATATTTATCATTCAAATGTATAAAAACTAATCTTTTTTCTGAATATAAGTCAATGCCGAATGTTGATTTAACTGATAACAATAGCGATCCAACAGACATTTCCTTGTTTTCTGCAAATGTATAAATAACACAGATATTCCTTGGATCTTGATTAATAGTAGATTGAATAGCTTCCCAAAGGACTTTTTCACCACCACCATTAGCATAAGAGTATGGATGAAAAAATCCATAAATTCTCTTTCGACCTTCATTATCAGGATCAATTGGTTTGATGTCGCCTAAAAAACATTTTTGATCTGTTTCAGTTGCAAGATCAGCTTGTGGAATCTTTAACCTCCAGTAAATTTCTTTAGAGTTATCAGTTGTGTCATTTGTATTCAACGGTAGAGTACTAATACTCCGCGGTTGCTTTGATCCTAAAATTAATCTTCTTCTGTAAGAAGAAACTTTCACTCCAATTGAAGATGTTGATATTTTACCTTTATTTTCAATGGCATCTTTCAAAACTTCTCTAAAATTTCCTGGTGGTGTCATGAAGAATCTTTGTGAGGTTCCTCTTGCTGATTTATAAACAATGTAACAAATCATTACAATAGCACTTATAATTGTTGTCAAAATTTTTGTGGATTTATGTTCCCATATATTACTAGACGCTGGTGTCAATCCTGACGAATGGGAACTATTAAATATGTCCATTTTGTTTGAAAGTATAAAGAAGATAGTGTTTTAAAGATATGAAAAAAAAATATGAAATTCTTTTAGTAAGGGGAAAAAAATCAACACCTGTACGCAAATCGCCGAAAGTTACTGAAGAAAAAGTAAGTTCAAAATAGATAAAACAATGTTATAAAGTTAATAGAATTAAAGAAAAAAGGAAGAAGGGCGGTGTCAATTTTATGTTAATGATAGAAAAGTGCCAAAATAATAATAATAATAAATTAAGGACTTAATTCTCCTACTTTTTGATTATCAATTTCATTTGACCCACCTTCTTTCAATGCATTTAGCGGAGATGTCTGAGAGGACGCTGCGTTTGTAGCAGATGACATTGATAATGTTCTTGAGGTTAAACTGAGTGCTCTTTGCTGCAAATCTCTTTGCTTATTCAATAATTCCTGCTGTTGCTGTTCTAAAAGAGCTTGTTCATGCAAAATCTGTGCCTGCTCACTTGTGAGTTCTTGATTTAAAACATCTGTACTAGCCAATTGAGCTTGCTCAACGTCAGAACTATTGTTTTGCGTCTTTTGTAAATCATCTCTAGTTTTTGAAACATTAATTTTTTCATCAGTGATCATTCTGGAGGTTTGAACTGGAACAGTGACAATAGGATCAATTAAAGCATTATCAAGAGCAAATTTACCAGGATGAGATTTTTGCGGTTGTATATTAGAGTCAGGCGGAGAGGTGATTGATGATTCATTCAAAGTAGAGGCATAATTAGATCTTTCAGTTCTATCAGTGACACTAGAAACACCTCTTTGTCTGTTAATTAAACTCGCAGATGAAACATCTATAATGCTACCTTCACGAGTACTAAAGTTGGAGTTGACTTGAGTACCGGCTAACATTCTTTTTTGATTTCTTCTATCATTAGCAACGGAAGCACGAATTTCAGCATTTGATAAACCAGCAAATTTCTTAATATCACCATACCAGTTCATCATACTTTGATAGCCATCAACTCTAAAAACCCATTTATGACCTCTGCCTAATAAGCCTCCACTTGAACCACTTGAACCACTTTGAATAACAAATTTATGATATCCACTTGGATTTTCATCATCACGGCGGGAATGTTCAGTTACTCGTAATTCTGAAACAGGTAATGACATGATAGGAACAGGATCCTTCTTACGGTCTGATGTCTTAAATTCATGGAGAAAAGTTGGAGTCAAAACATAATAACCTTTTGCATATGATTTGAGATATTTAGATTTACGTTCGAGGTAACCAGAACGATATTCAGTTGTTAGTGAATCATATTGATGACTGTATTTAATTTCAGAAACACGGCGCATTGGCAAGTTAGCAGACACAAAATTGCTAGCATCATTTGTAATAAAATTATCCCATTCAATGCTTGGTTCTTTGGTTAGAATAGTTGAATCTAATTTAGCAAGCAAGCCATCAAATATATTTTGTGCTTGTTGACCAATAAGTTTTGCATAAATAGTTAGGGCAGATTGAAGTTCAACATAAACAACCTTTTCTAATTCACAACCTGAATTTTGAATGTTATTGAAAGCTTCATGAAGATAATTTTCTTCTGTTAATTGTCTTTTGATAGAACGGTCAAGAATAATCTTTAACAGATAAGGATCATTTTTTGGCTCTAGATGACTTGGTGAATTCTTTGCCAAATCAATTGCTCTTAAATAATTATTTAGTGCAGTTTGTGTTTCATTTTGAAACCTATCAACATTATTTTTAAAGTCAGATTGAAGTGATTTAATTTCCTTGATTTTGACAAGCAAATCTCTTTTAAGATCTTCTAATCTTGGAACAACTCCATTATTTAATTCTTTAACAGTTGCTTGAGAAAGAAGGGCTGCATTAGAATGATATTGATAAAGAATTGTTGGTAAATCTTGAACTGATCCAGATCCTAATGGCAGAAACATCTTTCTAGCAATATCAAATTCATTATTTTGCTTAGAAATATCAGATTCTACATTTCCACGAGGCCCTGCCCCTTTATCACTATTGTTGTTGTTAGAGTGAAATAGCTGACCAGTTAATGTTGAACTTCCGTTTGGTTGAGTTGAAGAGGCGACTCTTAATGGTTGATAAAAATCACCGTCAAGTCCCTGAGTTAAAAATGGGAAAGTTATTGCATGATGGAGTCTAATTTGTTGTCTTGTAATCTCTTCGTTGACAGAAACAATTTCCTTAAGATAATGAGACAAAGCAGCAATAATATTTCTCCAGGTATTAAATCTGGCAGCTAAAATTTCCGTAGGGTTAGCATGTGTTGGTAAAGTAATAATCAATGGATTGGCAAAGTTTGTGGTTGTTGAAGCTGGCCCTATTGTTGAGGAAGTTCTGGCAGTTGCCTCTGAGTTGTTAGAAACCATAGATTTGGTTTTGTTGCTTTGTTTACGGCTTTGTTCTTCAAGATGTTGAAGTTTGATTTGATTCTGTAGCAATTGCTGCTGTGAAACAAGTGACATTTATTTAGTATCTGTCGGTATTATATTTATATTAATTAAAAAAAAGGTGATAGTAACAAAAGAACATTTTTTTCTTTGTTATTTTTCTATTCGGCTCATTTTTGGAAGTTGATGACCAGTACACAAAGCCTGTGAGCGTGTGTTGAGATAAATTTATAGTTAGTAAATGAATGTCACACAA
This sequence comes from Saturnispora saitoi, assembly GCA_030579535.1. NCBI lineage: Eukaryota > Fungi > Ascomycota > Pichiomycetes > Pichiales > Pichiaceae > Saturnispora > Saturnispora saitoi. The sequence goes on along the minus strand of JAKTRF010000008.1, from coordinate 309,307 downwards.
AAGAGGTGCATGTACTATAGGTGTATTGGCTGCACTACAGGCTTTAAAAGGATACCAATATCATGTAAAAAACCGTGTTTTAGGGAGATATCATTTCCACCGCTTTTCCATTTTCGGGCGTATTCCCCACATATAAAACAATTGAATTCTGATATACCATAATGGTATATGTAGCACACAAAATACATGTTCAATTGTATATTGCTGCATAAGCTTGTTTCTGATGACAAAGAAAGTCAAGGATAACAGGAGCTGGCGATTACTCAATTAGGGAATTCCCGCTATCACGATTGTTCATAAATCCTGAAGATAAATATATCATCGTTTCCATAATCAGAGGAATTTGTTGATTAAACAGTCTAATTAGCATATGGAGAAAAAACAGATATTAGTAGTTGGTGCCGGAGTTATTGGATTGACCACTGCTCTTGTTGCTAATGAAATAATTGGCAATCTATATGATATTCATATTATTTCAAAAGAATTGCCTGGTGACAACGATGCTACTTTTTACACTTCTCCCAAGGCAGGAGCTCATTGGATCTCTACTAATAAGAAGAAGCATAAGGATTGGCATTTGTTAACTTATAAAAAGTTAAAGAGCTTGGAGATGATTCCTGAAACATTTGTTAAGTCTTATCCTCTTTATATGGGTGATATTGTTCCAGAAGGTAAACCCACTCCTAAGTTTGAAGAACCTTGGTTTGCAAAAGAAGTTGAAGATTATAAATTCTTAGGAACTGATCCAAAGTTTCCTGGTGTTCAAAATGTGTACACATTTAAATCTTATACCATGTCAACTGGGTTTTACCTTGTGTGGCTTCTTAGTCAACTAAGATCAAAAGGAGTTTCTATTCAAAGACACACCATAAAATCTTTAAAAGAAGCAAAGGAATACGTTTTGCCTAATGGTAAAACTCCTGATTTGGTTATTAATTCTACTGCTTTGGGATACAATTTTTTGGAAGATGGTTATGATCCTGAACTAAAGCCTGTTAAGGGACACGTCTTGATTGTTGAAAACAACTTACCTTATCAAGTTACCTTTGAAGAGCCATATCCAAGCCCAGATGCAAAAACTGGTGAGTTTTTAATGCTTTTTCCAAGACCTGAAGGTGGTGGTGTTCTTGGTGGAATTTATGATAGAAATTTTTTACCTTATGATACCTCCATTGATCAGGCATATGTTTCTAGACTTTTAAATAAGGTAAATACTCATTTACCAGAGTTATTAGATGCTGATGGACAATTAAGAATTACTAAACATGTTATTGGATTCCGGCCTGAACGTTCGGGTGGTGCAAGAATTGAATTAGAAAATTCAGTTATTCATAATTATGGCTCTGGAAATTCTGGTTATATTGAGTCTTGGGGATGTGCCCATGATGTTGTTAATTTGATACTTAAAACAATCAATTTGTCTTCCAAATTGTAATATCTATGCTTACGTAATGGCCATTATTGTATATTTTTTTATTTTATCTTACAGAGAAGAAAGAAGAAAGCGAAGAAAAAACGAAACACGTGCTTTAAGTGTAACTTTTGTGTTTAGAAAGGCCGCAAAGTAGACAACCATTAACAGTTTTGTGATGGTTAAGGGTATCAATCAGTTTGGTTTGCGAACAACATTACCTATTATAGCCTTTTTGGGAATTATTATAACTTTTAATTTATTTAGAAGTTCTCCAAATTTACTTATCACTCCACTATCTTCAACTAACGATGGAATAATTCATATAACTGACTCTGACGAAGTTGCTGAACATTTGAGAAATTTAGGCTTGACTCCCCATCATTCAATTGAACTTCTTACTCCTCAGGAAATACCCAACGAAAACGGTTTTTATCCTTATGTTAAGAAAACTCTTCATGGTAGGTTTCTTCACATTACCGATATGCACCCGGATGAATTGAATGTTGTTGGAGGTGCCATTCGTAGCAAGTGTCATAAGAAGATGCATAAAATAAAGGACGATGAGTCAATTTCCCATAAATATGGAGATGCCTTATCTGGCTGTGATTCTCCAATGAGTTTATACACTGAGACTTTAAAATGGATCAAAGAAAACTTAAAAGATCATATTGATTTTGTTATTTGGACTGGTGATAATATTCGTCATGACAATGATAGAGCAAATCCCAGATTTGAATCTGAAATTTTTGATATGAATGAAAGAGTTGCGTCTGACATGGCAAACACATTTATGGATGATGAAGAAGATACGTTACTTCCAATACAAAGAAGAGTTAAAGTGATTCCTTCCTTGGGTAACAATGATGTTTATCCGCATAATTTATTTGCTCCAGGACCTACTTTACAAACCCGTGAAATGTTTAAGATATGGAGAGAATTTGTTCCTTCTGAACAAATGCATACTTTTGATCGTGGTGCATATTTTTTAAGGGAAGTTATTCCCGATAAATTGGTGGTTATTAGTATTAATACGTTGTACTGGTTCACAAAAAATCCATTAAATGATAATTGTGATGCTAGGAAACAACCTGGTTATAAATTATTTCTTTGGCTTGGAGCTACATTACGTGAGTGTAGAAAAAGAGGAGTGAAAGTTTGGTTGAGTGGTCACGTTCCACCAATTCCAAATAATATTCATGACACATGTTATTCCAAAATGGGAGTTTGGCATCATGAATATAGTGATGTTATTATTGGTGGAGTTTGGGGACATATGAATGTTGATCACTTTGTTCCAATTGATGGTGTGAGAGCCTGGAAAAGTATTCACAGAAAGTTGGCTGCCAAGGGTCAAACTTTATGTTTTCCTGAAGATTCATGGATGCATGATTTTAATTGGGATGATGAAGATTCAAATGAACAGCTATACCATCAATTAGGTTTAATAAATGATCAAGATCTAATGGAATTTGACAAAATTCCATTCACACAAAAGCCAATGTCTTTGTTTAACGAAGATGAATTCAGTATATTTGATGACTCTGATAGATTCATGGGGGCACCAAGTGGTAAAGTTTCATACTTAGAAGACATTAGGGATGAAATGTATACTTCTCTGAAGGGGAAAAAGAAATCTGGCGACCATTTTGAACGGTATGGTATTGCCCACATTTCCACTAGTGTTATTCCTACATATAACCCAGGTATGAGGGTATGGGAGTATAATGTTGAAGATTTATTGAAGTCTTCCAGTGGTGGTACATCTTATCATGATTATTTCAAAGGCTTACTTTCCAAGCCAAAAGAAGGTAGTTCTAGTGGATATGTTGGTTGGTCACAATTTTTTGATGATTTGGAAAAGGAGCTTCAACAAGAAGATGAATATGAAAGAATAGTTGAATCACTTGAAGCACAAATTTTCGATAGCACGGGCAATGTTTCCCAGCTTCAAACTGAACTTGACTCTTATTATTCAATGAAAAAAGATAAGACAATTCCTAAGCCTAAGCCACCTGGAACGGAATTGGGTCCAGGTTATATTATGCAAGCATTATCTCCTCAAAGATACACCCAATATTTCATTGATCTTGATAAAGTTAACTACAAAGAAGGCACTACACCACGCGAATTTAAATATGATATTCATTACTCCACCGATGACGATACTTACAAAATGGAAACGCTCCTGGTCTCAGATTGGGTTAAACTAGGTAGAAAACTTGCTCAGTCAGCTCCCGAAAAAAGCGTTAAGGGTAAGAAGAAAGGTCATAAAAAGAATGAAAAAAAGAAGAAAGGTGTATCTAAACTATGGGATACGTATATCCACAGAGCATTCATTAGCACTGACTATGAAAAACTTGAAGACTCTGTTAAATGATTTTTTATACTGATTTTTTATTTAATGTACATTTTTGCGAAATAATTTTGGATTTGATCAAATTAAGTGTAGATAAATGCCTTTTTGCCTTTTCATGCAAGTTTAATTTTACCTTTACCCCTACATTATTAAAGGAAATTGCTATATATAGTTGTATTTTTAAAATTTTACGCCTTATTATTAAATGGAGACGGGTTCACTGTTAATAATAGAACCAGAACAACGTATCCTGCTTGCTGATTTATCAAGTGAAAACAACGAAAAGTTTAATACTGATCCTGAATTTATTGATTCCTCGCCTAATTTTCAGCAAGATGTTGTTAATGGGCAGAAAGCAGTCATGTTAAAAAACTTTTATTATAACAGAGAAACATTAGCTGCTGTATTGACAGTTTCTGTATTTGCTATGTTTTTGATTTTATTCTTAACATTTTTTTATCTTGGCTTAAGAAAATTCAAAAAATATCTAAAAGTTCATGTTAAAAATGATTGTCGACAGAGTGACATAGAATCTGGAATTTCTAGTTTGATTAAAATTCAAGAGAAAGAAGAAAAACCATCAAGTTCACCAAAAAGGTTAAGAAAAATATCAGAAGAAATAATTCAAGAACAAAATAAAGATTTGAATAGTTTATTGAAACCTGATTCAACCGATTTGATAATTAATAACACTGAAAAAAGTACAACAGCTATATCTGATAGTGATCTATTTGCAATTGAGACTGATACAGAAATACATGGTTATTTAAATGTTGTCAATAGTATTATTGAGGAGATTAGTCCTGAGCAATTTAATAAAGAGGAAGACTACAATTTGGAATATTATAATTTTGCTAATAATGATATAGAAACTGTTACAGAGATTAATCAAACTGTTACAGAGATTAATCAAACAGTTAAAGAGATAGAAACCAATGACCATTGTAAAATAAATATTATCAAGTTACCAGAGATTAAAACTGCTCTGAGTACACTGATCGAAAATACAACATTTCAACTATTATCATTGGACTCTAAATCGAGTAATTTACAAAATATTGATAAAGAATATGAAACAAACAGTATTTCAAGTAATAATTCTACAGAAATAATTATTAAGCCATTGATTAAATATTCAAGAACTGAATTAGTTAAATTAGAACCTGTTGAGTTGTATCAAACTATGGAAACAATACCCGATGAAGAGATTTTAGTTCTAGATAAAATAATTCCCACAAATAGTATTTTAAATGGTTTTAATCTTTTAAAATGCGAAGAAGATTTAAACAGGATAATCTACAGTATTACCAATTCTAAAACAGATATAGTTACCAAACAAATTCTTATGATTAAAATTATTAATTTTTCAGTCAGAGGTAACGGCCAGTATAACCCAAGGATATTTTTACGTTCTTACAATTTTTTAATCAATAGGTTAGTTGATGATGAAAGTTTCAAAATAATGAGTGGAATGAAAAACTTTGCTAGAAAGGCAATTATTGAAGTTATTATACAGTATTGCATAATTTGCTGGAAATTTGCCGATACTGACTATTCTGATCTAAAAGCAATATTTCAGAAGGAAAAACTTAGTCCATATATTGTTAACAAATTTAAAATTTTTAAATTGATTAGCCAATTACTTTCAAAAGGATACAGAACAAATTTAATTAATGATGCTGTCATATATTTTTGCACACCACCAACGCCATGTATAATGTCCTACAGCTTGCTAGAAGCAGCAAATGTTAAAAGCTTAACACCACCAACTAAGGATCTTTTAGATTATTTAAGGAGAATGGTCGAACAAGAGCATAGCAAATGTTGCTCAGATAACGAAAGGCACAGACATTGGCAATATATGTCTGCTTTTGTAGCTGATGAGGAGAAAGAAGGGGGAAAAGACTTTGAGGTTGAATTCATAAAAAGTACTAGTTCATCAAATAATACTAGTATTTATAAGGGCTATTCTTTATCAAAAAGTTCTAGTATATCAAAGAGTTCACACGCAACAAAGAGTTCAAATGTAACAAAGAAGTCAAATATATCAAAGAGTTCAAATATATCAAAGGGGTTCAGGTTAAATTATGACTCAATACCAGGTGCATTCTCAGACTCTACACCAGGTGAAACTAGTTTTTATTTACAGGATAGTTCATAGATCTGAAAGCTTTCTCATTCATATAAATTATTTGAACTATTTCTCATTAAAAAAACGTATGTAATTTGTTCATTTTCAATTTTATGTTCTTTTTATATCATAATACAAAAATAAAATGTAAAACAGATAACGTTAAAATTATAAATTATATTTAATGTTCATCTGTAAAGTAATCATAATTAATTAATGCCTGCATACATCCCCATTCTGTTAATTTATTCTTCAACCATTTCAATTGCACTGGTTTTGTTAGGAAATCGTTGCAACCAGCAGCAAGTGCATCTTCTTGATCAATGACACTCGAAGAAGCTGTTAACGCAACAATTATAATTGGCGATCTAAATAATGAAACATCAATATAGTCGTTAATATCATGACCCTCCGTAGCATTTTGTACTTTAATATCATTTTCGACCATATCGTCATGATCTCTATCTTGTCTCCTCGGCCCTCCCATTGCAAATTGTCCAATCATGTGTAATCTTTCTAATCTTCTAATTTCTTTGGTAACTTCAATACCTGACATTACAGGTAATTGAATATCCATAAAACATAAATGAAATCCGCCCTGTTTCCACATTTCAAGTGCCTCTTTACCTGTTTTAGCTATATCAAACTGAACATTACACGATTTTAGATGACGTGCCATAATCTTTTGATTCACTAAATTATCCTCGACAACTAAAACATTAAGATGATTTAAAATTTTACCTATACCACTTAATGGATGAATTTTATGATCCATTTTAGTCTTATTAACTAACTTTGGTTTCACAGATAATGGTGCTGGAATAGGAGTTAATAATGATCCGTTATTACCTAAGGTTATATTAGAAGAATTGTTAAGTCCATCCGTAGTTGGCGTTATGGTATTAGAATTGCTAACAATACTAACTGAACTTGTTGCGCTCATAATATTTGCTGAAGGTGGAGATAGTAAAGATGACATTGGTGCACTACTAGAAAGTTGGTTTGATACTAAATCATTTTGTTGACCTATGGTATCCACTCTGTTATCATCATTTAACTCTTCATTTGTTGAACCAGTATCAACTCTAAGTAACAATTTCCGTTTATCAATGCTATCTGCGGTCGATGATCGACCCATAGAAATAAATGATGAAAGCAATTTATTTGTCGTCCTTTTATCATTATTTCCATCTCCAGGGAACATAATAATTGCTGGGTTTGTAGGAAGATTATTATCACTAAAATATTGGTTCCTGAACCTTGGAGGCGGTACCTTAGCATCTCCAATAACAGCCAATTTAGATTGTGTCGGAGTTCCAAATGGAGATGTAGTTGATTCTCTAGCATCTGGCACATTTCTGGTATGTGGAAACTTAGAAGTCAAGTGTGATTTGCCTGTTGCTGGTGTTGGAATAGGTGCAGATATTACTTGATTATTGTTAATAAGACTAGGCATACTATTAGAAAAGTTATCTGATATTGTTGATAATTGCCTTGATTGATACGCTGAAGAGTCTCGTGAATTTGAATTTGATGTTGCATTAATATTTGCATTAACAGTAGTATTAATACCATTATTGCTATTTTGTTCCTTAAGTAAGTTTTCATTTCGTTCTTTAATATCATCAGCTACATCAATGATAAAAGCATTTTGCATTGTTTGTCCGTCTGGGAAATACATATCCATTACAGTCCAGACATATGAATCTGGTTGCAATGCAATGTACGGCGATTTTAATGCACCACCGTTATCATTCAAACTAGAAATTGGCGACAACCTAGTCGAAGAAGAATCCTGATTTTTCATATGCACTGAAATGGGCGTTGAGCCACCATGAGGACTAGGTTGAGCCACTGACAGTGGCATATTTGTTTTATATATTGATTGTGATGGAGTTGGGTATAGTGGTGAGGGAGCTTGAATTGGTGTAGACTCTTTTATAACAGATGGTTTTCTAGCAAAGGTAGCAAACTTAGGAGAGTTTGAGGATGTAACTGGTACTTTGATAACCAAATCTGCAGCATCATAGTGTGTCTTAATTGAATTTGGAAATTTGGTTGTCACCATATATTTCAGGTCGTCAATAAGATCGCTTGAATTGACATGAAATGAGGTTGGTGTTCTTCCAGCTAACTTAACCCAAACTCTACGTGGTCTACGACGGGGACTAGCCAAAGACATAGAAGTAGCAATCAAACAGAGTGACTAAACCTTAAAATAATGTAGGTATAGCTATTTGTTGTGGGTATTTTTTTTTATCTGTGCTAGGTCGAGTAAAAAAATAGACGAAACTTAGGTTTTATCTTATTTGAGATTCATAAAGGTTGCTTCATCACATACTCAGTTAGTTTACTATTACTTATTTGCTCTATTTTTTTTTAGCTAAACACTCACAGTTTTAAAACTGTTTGCCAATATTGCTGTTACTTTCTGTTGACATAATCTAAGTTACTGAAAGTCCCATCTGTATTTAAAACTTTTCCTCGCTCAAAAGCTGCTATATTTTATTCTGAACGAACTAAGAAACTATTAATGCTAAATGAATAACATGGAGCTGCCAATATTTACCTGTCAATGAGTTCTTTACCAAGTAAACGTATATCAACAATATTCATTATTATTTTCCACACGGCAAACGCTTAAGAACACAATATAATCCAGTGAAGTTTTTGGTGCAAAGTAAAACTTTCCTTAATTTTGCTCTGTCTTCTTCACTTTTCGCAGTAAAATATTGTTGGTAATAAATTGTTTACCCAGCAGAAGCCTAAAGAGTAAAGTTTCCGCAGTAAATATTTTGACCAAAAAGTGTTTTTCGCATTAAAAAAATAAAAAATCTCGAATTGCGCAGTAATATTTGGTGGGAAAAAGAATTTGTAGGAAGTGTTAAAAGAAGTTGAGCACTAGATTTGGAAAAATTTCGTTTTGAAATATCACTTATTAATGTGATGAATAAAGGAAAGCTAGCAGATGCCATCCAGCGAGTTCAAAAGCTTTTAAAATTGCAACCAAGTAAGGAATGGGGACCTAAGTTAAAATTTGTTTATCAAGAAACAGACAAGATAGAGATAGACTTGTTAGATCTACCCCCAATTGAAGAAATTAAACCTTTCAAATTGCCTAATTTTCAATTCAATAATAATGAATTGATGAAAAAACCTTCCAAATTATATCCAGAATCTAGATTTGCTCCTGGTACTAAATTAAAATCAGTTACATCAGATTCTATCAAAGGTGTAAACAATGATTTATATGTTTTGGGATATTTAAGCAAATTAGCAAATTCCAAGTCTCACTATAGTTGCAAATGGTTTAGTGTTACATACTCACACCAATATCATTATTTTTCTAAGATAGCAAAGTCAGTTCCATCAATTATGGTTACCATTGGAAATAATAACATGTTCAACCAAAGTATCATTATTAACCGTAATGATGTGAATGCTAGATTTCACAACTCTGCGTTTCCATATAAATATGCTACTAGTCGTACTAAAGTAAAAAAGCTTATTAGGGAGACAGTTTTTAATGTTTACCAAGGAAATGAAAATTTATATGACAAATTTGGTGGGTTTTACAAATTTAATGTAAGTTTATACCCACATTCGAAAGATGATATTTCAGATTTTGAAAAATGTATTAAACAAGGACTAGATGCTGTTTTTAAAGTACCTGAAGCTGAATTACTAAAAGCTGTAAAAGCAAGTGATGCAAAAGTTAATTGGAATTCTGTAAATAAAGTTTTCAGAAGGTTTAATATGGAGCCAATCGGTCCTCATTATAAATGTTCCGATGATAAAAGAAAGAAAGTTGTTAAGAAAAATCATCCGTCGGTAAACCTATAGAATAAAGATTCTTGTTGAAATCTATTTAATTGCCCAATGTGGCATTTCTGCTTCATATGTCCATTGATTTTCTAAGTGATGATATTTAATTGCATACAAACACATTTCACTTTCTTCCTCTCCAGTACTATCATGAAATAATGGTGCCTTACATTCAGTACACGTTTCTCCTGTTTTCATACTACTCATTTTGTTTTCTTGTTTGTTTTTTAATTTATTTAGTAACTTTTCACTACACTTAACATCACCATTACATATTTGGCTTATTGTTTCAATTTCCAATAATGGGTCATTGCGAGCTCCGTTTCCACTATAAACCGGGTCACCTTTTATACTGCATCCAATATTTCGTAGATGTATTCTAATTTGATGTGTTCTACCAGTTTTAGGTTTACACCTTACAATACTCTCATTTGTACTCCTGTCATACCAAATTAATTCAAACTTTGTAATTGCATCTTTCAAAGAGACACCACCTTGTCCTTTTTTTGCATCAATATTTAAGATAGGATCAGTGCATATCATTTCTTTTTTTGGTAACTTACCAAGGACTCTAGCAACGTATGTTTTACTAACTTGATTATTCTGTATAGCACTTTGAATTTTGGAAGCTGCTTCGGTTGTTTTGGCAAATAAACAAATACCGCTTGTCAATTTATCTAATCTATGACATGGACGTATACTGCCCCAATCTAATTTTTTTAACTTAATAGCTTCAAACTTCATTATCTCAACTAAGGAATTGTAAAAATATCTTTGTACAGGGTGAATAGGTATAAATGGGGGCTTTGAAACAACGACAACATCTTCATTTTCTGCTATAATTTTAATCTTCATACAATCCACTTCTTCTTTTATTAAAGAAGCAGCTTTGATAGGTCTTTCATGTTTGTGATCCCATCTGAATAATCGGTCTCCATCAGCCAATTGTAAATTTAGGAGCTCTTCTCCTTGTATCATAGAGTATCCTTCTGATGGTACTGATTTAGGAAATTTTTCACCTTTAACATCTCCAGTGCATGACTCAGATCCCCTTTTAACACGTCTTTCAATCCAAATTGATCCATTTTCAATTCTTTTTGTATATTCTGATTCATTAAAAGTTTTGAATTCATCAGTTAAGATATCAATAACAGTTCGATTGACCCATCTACGCTTTACCGTAGTATTGTGAAGATGATAATATGGCTTCACAAACCGTAGGCCATTTTCAATATAATATTCGGGTGTCATAATCCATTAATAGATAAAAGTTCTAAAAATATGAAATTACTCTAGCAAATTTTATAAAGTCTTTTTAATATCTCTTTCTCTATAAATGCCTAAAATGTATGCTAGTCTAGTAATTACAAGATCTCTAGCCATGTAAACGCTGTCTCTAGCTAACACCATTTTACTACCGTCAACTTCGTGCCAATTAACAGGGATTTCATCGACCGGAATATTATTTCTACGTGCCAAGATCAATAATTCAACATCAAAAATCCATCCTTCAGTGTGCATATTGGGAAATACTAATTCCACTGAAGCTTTATTAAATAGTTTAAATCCACATTGAGTATCTTTAATGTTTCTAATTCCAAAAATGTAGACTAATGTGTGTAATCCATACATTAGAAAATTCCTTATAGGTGATCTTTTAACAACAGCATCTGTATTAACCATATGAGCTCTTGATCCAATTGCAATGGCAGCATTAGTAGTTGGGTTTTTTCCATCTAACTTCTTAATGCTGTTCATCAACTTATTAATATCACTGAATCTAGTAGCACCATCGGCGTCTGCAAACACAATATATTTACCAATAGCCATTTGCATACCATGTGTAACAGCGCCTCCTTTTCCCCTATTACTATCTAATTTGATGACTTTCATCGTATGTGGCTTCAGCTCGAATTCAGTTGCTAGGTCGAGAGCATATTGAGCAGTATTATCTTTTGATCCATCGTCAACAACTATGACTTCATAATTTCCTTCGCCAAATTCATTATTTAAATATTTAATTGCATCATCAAACATCAATTTTAATCTTTCTGTTTCATTATAACAAGGAATCACAACTGATAGTTGAATTTTGTCATCAACTTCAGAGTTAAATCCTTTTAATTGATAAACTTTGGTTTCGTCATTAGTACTATATTTTAATTCAGATTCTACTGCCAATCTTGGTTTATGTGTCAGTATCCATATGAATAGGTAAGCCTGGTAAGAAATGTTAGTAAATGAATGTTTTGGTGACATATGAATAACGCGTTAATATTATATAAAAGACATACTATTCCAAACAAAGATACAATTATAACACTAAGCGTCAAAAGCAAATCATTTTTATGCATATTAATCTTAATAAAGGCTTTTGAAACACGTTAACGTCTCCCTTTATTTATGTTGATTTATGTTGATTTCACCTTTTTTTTCTTTGAAACCGATATCCGCCAAAAAATATGTTTGGCCAATAATATATGCTCATGATGAAATCACTATATTAAACTGATTTTAATAATATCATAAAGAAAAAACGTTATATTCTTTTATTTACCTTATATAAACATTACAATGTACATTCAAATTAATTTCATTCAATTAAACCCTAGTACTCATTTTCCTTGTAATAATTCTGGCATTGTCCAAAAATGCCTGCACTAAATCAGGGAACAAAAGCGGGTCTTCATTAACCTTTTTAATTGAACGAATCAGTGAACCATTGTTCATTTCAATTTCTACTTCGTATTTTGTTATTTTACTGTTAGATTCTTTAACCTTTGTAAGGTCAACACGAGTTGCTGTCGCTTGGTGAATATAACTGACACGGTCCTTTTCTCGTTGTGTATTGATTTTCGTCTTAAAATTTTCATAAGATGCCTCATTCATATCAACAGGCAATTCTAATGACATTGTTAATCGAAGATCGAATCGTGTATTTGGCAAGAATAAAAATAAATCATTAATTCTTTGCTTTTGAATGGCAGAAACACGACGCTTAGTTTTTGTATCTAATGTAACTCTTGTTGAACTTGGGCGAGAATTTCGGCTAGCAGTAGAGGCAATCATATCAACAACATGTATTTTTTCTAAAACAAACTTACCTCTCTTTGCCTTTTGTGCATTGTTAGTAGCAGGTCCGACTTCGTTAGATTCTGCCATAAATGTGTCCAACGTGTCAATAGCAGTACTAAATTCTGGCAATAAAACACCAGCAGTAAACATACATTCTTGATTATAATAATCATTGGAAATAACACATTCTGTATTGACAGGTAAACTAATCCGCCTATCTTTGACTTTGTCAATAATTTGTCCCAATTTTAATTCTAGTTCAATATAATCAGAAACATTTGGAATATCAGAGTATGAATTCTTGACTGCTTCATGATTGGCCCAGATCCAATCTGTGACCAATTTATTAAAATCATTACGAGGCATAGTACCACTAATTGAAGGAACAGAAAGCCTCGAAACGTTCATACCTTGAATGTCACCTAGAATACCCCGAACACCATCGTTTGTTCTCACAGCTAAATTCTTATAGATTTGCGGGACATAGTCTCTGGCCCAAACAGGCTTATTTTTATATCTTTTTGGTTTACCTTCAATTTCTACCATAACTTCCTCCTTTTGTGACAACTTTTCAAGAGTTTCAATTTGTCTTTTTATAATATCTTTTGGTGGTGGGCCTGAATGCACATTAATATTTGCTGATGTATTCACATCAGTTGTATGTGTGTCACTGATACTCGTTGAGTTTATAGTAGTACTGTTGGCACGACGAATTGCATTTGGTGTATGATGTCCTCTCATATCAACATCTTCTGCATTTGTTAGGTTGCTGATTGAAGTTCTAGTCCGAATATCATCATTACTAGTTGCTGATCTATCTAATGCAGGTTTGTTCAACGGTTGTTGGTTAGATTCAGATGATTGTTGGTATAGATTAGCAGTTAGCCCTTGTGGCGTTTCACTATTCATTAAACTATGAATTGATAATCTTGGAGCTTCTAGATGATCACTAGTATTGGAATCTTTCTTAGATTCCGCCATGATATTGCTGAGTTCCATTCGTTTTTGTTTTTACAATGTTTTTATTAAGGTGACGAACATGGTTAAAAAATCTGCTTAGGTTTAAATCAAAGATGCTCATGATAATATACTGAATTTTTAGAAAAATATAAAATAACAAAATAATTACAAAAATACTAGATAATAAAAGAAAAATAAGAAAAGAAATATATTCTTCAAAGTACTGCATATATAGAACTGTGTTCATGCGATGCTATATTTTGCAAACTTTTCCATATATCTTCGACATCAACAACCATGAATTTGTCTTTGTCTTTGTAGGTTTCCTTTGTAAATTTATAATTCATAGTTTCTCCATCTGGATAGTAAAAGAGACATTTTTTTTCAGCACAACTAGTTGATTTATTTTGTACGTGTTCATGACTAACAAAATCTTTTAAATTTTCGTTAGCAGACATATTAGCCGGGTGTATCCTTAATGATTTTAAGGAAAGTCCAGCATCAGTATCTGAACTATCTTCTAGGTACTGGTGGTGGTTTTCACTATCGGATATATTCTTAGAGGATTCAATATTTGAGTCATTTTTATCAATAATAGTACTCCCCTTTGAACCAGTACTAATTGCAGTATCAATTATACCATCAATGGCAGATGTGTCATGAAAATCGTCAAGACTAGATTTTTTAGAAGAATGACTGTTTTGTACTCTGATGGAAAGAGAAACCGAAGAAGAAGAAGAAGAAGACGAAGAAGACGAAGTTCTTCTTTTAGCAGCAAGAGTTTCTTTGTTTTGTTTTGATGCGATCTGTGGATGTTTTGTATCGTTGGGAATCAGCGAAGAATATCTTTGACCATCAGGTTTAGCTGCTGTAGTTATTAAAAAACTCCTGTTTTTACTGATTGTATTCGATCTACTTCTAATATTTCCACCATGTCTATGAACTTTTTCGTTTTCGTCTTCAGTACCGTAATCAATAGTAAAGCTTATTGAGAGATCATCAGTTTCATGTGAGATAAAGTTACATCTATATTCAAGTTCATCTATGCATATTCCAATTGATTGGAACCATTCATCATGAAATAAATCACTTAGTGTCATTCTAGTAGAAGGATTTGGATCACATAACCTCCACCAAATTCTTACCCAGTTGTTTATGTAGCCATGCGAGTTCGCAAATTTACTGCTATTAATCAGTGGTATAATATCACTATTATTTTCCAAGAAAGTAGGATGTTTATCAACATAATTATTATAGTCTATTTTAAATTGTTTGAAATTCGAATCTGTCTCTAGTGCATCAACAAATGGTGTCTTACCAACAATAAAAACAAATAGCATAATACCTAAAGAGAAATAGTCAAAATTGAAAGGACAATACCATTTTCTATCTTTCTTTCTAATAATGGAATAAATACTCACTTCTGGAGCTTGATATGGAGGAGTACCCAACAACTTCTGGTAAAGTTGAATAGGAGAGCCAAAGTCACCATGTTTTTCATGTCCTATAACAGAGCAGCCAAAATCAGTTATCTTCAAAACACCACGAGATGAAATAAGAATATTGTCCGGTTTCAAATCCAAATGACAAATATCTTGCTCATGTATATATTTCAAGCCAAGACAAATTTGCTTAAAACAACAAAGTTTTTCTTCAATAGGTGTATACTTCCATTTGGGTGAACGAAGAACTTTGTAAAAATCACAAGGGTAATTAAGCATAATCATTCCCCAGCTACGCGGAATTTCAAATTGTAGTTTAACCAATTCTATCACTTTGACAACATGAATATGATGCATGCTATGAGTAACAATAAATTCAAATGCAGTTCTTTTGTAGTAAGAGTTGACAGTTTCTGTTTTAAATAATGCAAATTTCTTTAAGGCATATATACGCCCTGGACCCCGAGCCTTAGACACCACGCGGCGTATCATAGCAGATCCACCATTTCCAATGTAATCTCCTTGGATATTATCATATTTAGATTCAAAACTGTTGTCATCTTGTTGAAATGCCGCTGGAAGAAAGTTATTAGGATCTTCCGATAGACTTGGTAGTGATATTGGATTAGCAACATCATCAGAAAATACTTTATGGTCTTTCTTACTGGTTATTGTATTTAAGCCATATGGATTATAAGGTAATTCTGGTTTTAAAACTGGTACCCTCTTCTTTTCCGGTTTCACATCTCTTGACAAATGTAAATGACTAGTAACAGTATGGAATAACTTGTTTCCACTGGGCATAGGTATCTAAAAGCTGTCAATTGGCTAAACAATAGGGGATCAATTACGTGATTATTGAAAATGCAAAATATTTGTCTAATTGTGTGAAACTTGTTAAGCAGTCACGTGTGTGCCACTATATAATGTTAGGTTATTGGTGGTTATTAGTTTTATGTGGTATTTGTAGTGGCGCCTCTAGTTATGAGAGGGAACAATCATGGGTTTGGCAGAGTTTAGGGGCCTTAGGAAACATCGAAATTATAGGTTCTAGCTTTGCATTGATGTTGAGTGAGAACGGTCTTTTGAGTGCATTTAGACTTGACGATGGATCAATTAAACATAGATACCATTATGAAAGTAATAACAAGCATTTGTCAATGATAGGCGATGGTAAGTTTGCTGTTTTTGGACAAAATGATTTAGATATCTGGTTTTATGATATTTCGGAAAATGATGATATTATTCCAACTGTCACTAAACAGTATAAGCTAAATAAAGAAATTATTGCTGTAAATAAAATAGATGATATTATTTACGTGTTTGATGAAAGAACACTTTACTTTATTGATAATGAAAATGAAAAGCTGTTCACTTTGGTTGATTTTGAATTTAAAATTCAATATGCTAAAATAGTTAAGGATTTAATTACAAATGCTACTATTGTATTTATTCAAAATGAAAATGGTGATGTTCTATATTTTGATTTAAGTATAAGGGAGTTGAAGCCCTTTAATGGTTGTAAACTACCAGATATGAAACATTATATTTCACTTGATGTTTTTGCTATTTGTGACCATTCTGTTTCTTACAAACTTAACAACGAATTTGAGTTTGTTTATTATGAAACAGTGACTAATTTGATTTCTCCTGATGTTTCAGCTAATGATATCATCAATAGAATGATTAATTCAATAGAAGTTATTGGAAGTTATCAAGTTGTAGAATCAGAATCTAAATTATATGTTTTCAATACTGATGTTTCTGAATCCAATTATTTAAAAAGCTTTGATAAGCCTGAAACTTTTTCAGATGCTATTGCACATTCATTTTTGTTTGAAAAGAATTCCGATAATGTTTATTTGTTTGTTTACTCGTCAAGAAGTATTCTTGAATGCTATAAAAATGGAAATTTAATTTGGACCTTTGATCAATCATTTAGAGAAGTTAAAAAATCAGTTTCCATATTTGAACAACTGGATATTCCAGATGTTAAACAAGATGATTTAAGTATTGCTTCATATCTGCACTCTTTTTTTACTTCCTTTTACAAAACTGTTTTTCAAATTGATGATACTGCAAATGATCAAGTTTTTGGATTCAATAAAATTCTTATAGCTTTGACATCCAACAGTAAAATTGGCGTTTTTCAACTTCAAAAACAAGAAAATTCACAGCTTACTAAGGTTATTGATTTAGGGTTTGCTATAAGTGACATTGCAGAAATTAATAACATGATTGTTATTTCTACTGAATCTGGATTATTTAAGCTTGATATTAAGTCTGAACTATTTTCTAAACTTGATATCCATGATTATGAACATTCTGGATTTGAGTTAAAAGGTATAACTCAAGGTTACACAATAGATATATTTGGTTCTGAAATTCATGGTATTCTTTATAATTCAGGGATTACTCAAATTACCTGGAAGAAACCAATTAGAAATGAATTTATTGCACTTCTCAAAAGAGGTTGTGATAATTCTGAGATAGCACAAACTGCGGTTGTTTTACAAGATAGAAGCGTGCTCTATAAATATCTTATTCCTAATTTGGCTGTACTAATAACAAGAAGTGAAGATGAACTTGAAATTAATCTTATTCATGCTATCACTGGGCAAACACTTGGTACTTGGTTTAAACAATACAATGGTCCAGTTGATAAAATTAGTGCAGTTTTTGAGGAAAACTATATTATCATTTCACTACCATACAATGATAGAATTGATGAAACTGAATTAGTAGTTATTGATTTATATGAATCTTTAACACCTAATGAAAGAATAACTAATCCTAAAGTCGAGTTTGATGATTTCCATGATATTTTTTTTCCTTCTTTTGCAATGCAATCTTTTATTATTGGTGATGCGGTTGATACTATTTCTATCACTAATGCTAAATTTAATATTGCACAAAGGACATTGGCACTTCAGATTCAAGGATCTGTTTATTTGATACCTAAAGCAGTTATTGATGGACGTCGAGGTGGTTATGTTGGTAATTTTAACACAATAAATTTTACTAGAAAGTCGATAAGCAGTCATTCACAAACTGAAAAGATAAGTCATCAATGGAAATATGAACCTGCTTTGAATTTATCACCAAAGATGCAACTGACATATGATTTAAATTTGGTTTCTAATGGTAAGGGTAGTATTGTGATAACTGAAACCAACTTAGCAAGTACATCATATCTAATCTCTTTCACAGAAGACATTTTTGTTACAAAGATTCAACCTTCTGGTTCTTTTGATAAATTGACTGATAATTTTAAATATAATATTATTGCATCTACTATCGTCACGTTGTTGATATTAATATTTTATTTTCAAACTAAAAGTACAAATGAAATGAAATGGGTTATATAAAATTTTATAGCTATATGTGTTGATATATGATATAACGCTATTAAGTACATGAATACTAAATATTACTTTCTATTTCTTCTCTCTTTTCGATTGGAACGATCCTTTCTACATTCTGGGCAATACCAAACACCATCAGGTTGTGCTTTTAAGCCAACACAACTGTAATGAAACCATTCATATTTACATTGTGGATTATCGCATGCAACCATTGCTCCAAATGATACCTGTTGACAAAAGCAATATAACTCATCGTCTTCATTTTCACCATCGCCATCGTTATCATTATCATTAAGAGTTCTTCTGTTTGATCTAGGAACTGATCTCATCACAGTGCCAGCAGTGACCTCTCTACGTCTAGGAGGTCCTAAAAGTCGGTTGCTGGACATAGTTTCATCTCCAGACATCGGAGTTGCAGCTCTTGATTGCGTTGGTGTTCGTCTTTTTCTGTAATTTGTAGAGTCTTCCATTTTGACATCTGACGAAATATTACCATCATCATCTTGATCTCCTATAAGTTTGATAATTCCATTATCTTTGTCGTCGCTTAATTTAACATCCCATCCATCAATGATACCTTTTTTAACAAGATCATCAATATCAAATTGTAATTTAGCAAGATGTTTTGAAACACTCCAAAGCACAGTATTAGACAATAAACACTTTTCATTTTCTTCATTCTCGAGCATATCATAAATTTCTTCAATTCGTAGTGCCACTTGGTCTTCCTTTGGATGTGGGGTATTTAATTTAGAGTATTTTGATAGTTGCTGTTCTAAAGTATCCAACTCTTCAACATGCTTTTGAAATAATGCATCTTTTGTTTTCAATTCTTGAACCAGATACTTCATCTCACTAGGTAAATTTGTTGTATCGTATTTGTATTGATCTAACAATCCAGCAGCATCCATGATTACTACTTTTATGTTTTACTTATATATTATAGGGGTGTTGAAGTGGAAAAAAAAAAAATCAAGGCAGTGTTCTTTTATTTAGGATTACAATATTATACTTTAAGAAATGTAAGAC
The DNA here is from genome assembly GCA_030579535.1 of Saturnispora saitoi. NCBI lineage: Eukaryota > Fungi > Ascomycota > Pichiomycetes > Pichiales > Pichiaceae > Saturnispora > Saturnispora saitoi. The sequence goes on along the minus strand of JAKTRF010000008.1, from coordinate 289,710 downwards.
CCGTATCTGACGTAAATGAAGTAAAGAAAAAGCTTCAAGAAAGCCTTTAAAAGCCTATAGAAAATTTAATTTAGCATTGTCAAGGTTGTTTACCGTTTATTAGACTGAGAAACAACAAAATGCATTCGTTTACAATTTGGTTTTAGTTACAACATAGTATGATATGAATGTTTCTGTTGTTTTATTTTTGTATATTATAATAATGAAAATGTAATGATTATGAAGTTTTGAATCCAGATGGTTTGTGAATATCAGTCATAGCAACTGGTAAATCATATTTACCTTGATTTCCAAATCTGCTTCTCTTTGGCTTCTTAATATGAGAAAGATCAAGAGAGTTTTTGTTGATTATAATAAAAAGGTAAACACAGAACACGGTAACGGCAACAATAGTAGGGATAGCAATGATAATGTAATAGAAATCATCATCGTTACCGGTTTGGTCTCTCAATTTTCTCATTTCCTTTGTATTCTTACCAATAGATTCAGTTATTTGAAAATTGGCATATATATGATCTGAAGACATCAAGTCAAAATCTTCATCAGAAACCGTGTCAGGTTGAATTGCAATCATCACACGCTTTAAATATTCACCTTGTAACCATTCTTTTTGAACCTCAATAGGGAAAAATCCCATTTGATTATCTACCCATTGCGATGTGTAAAAAGTTCCTGGAATATCTCCCTTGAATGGTAATTTGCTATCAAACTCAGCAAGTTCAGCCTTCACATTCTTTACTGGACCATCATGAATATCACCATTTAAAAATCCTCCAATATCTCTTTTTTCAAAACTGTTGTCAAATCCCTTGTTTTTTATTGATTCACGAATATAAGCATAATGAATTCTAACCTTTGTAGCATCTTCAAAATATCTTGAAAACCATGTCATAAAATAAGTTTTACCAATACGGAACTTTTCATGATCATGTGGATAACAAAATGGTTCCGATGAAATCATGTTGGCGTTACCACGTTTAAAGTAAAACTTTGGTGTGCAACGCATTAATGGTGATAGTGAAACATATGTTTCATCTTCATCGATTAATTGCACTTCTTCAACAGTATCATCATCTTTCAAATTATGTGCTTGAAGTTCTTCTTGTGAGTGAATGATAGTAGTTGCAGTCTTGAAATATGTACCAACATCTGGAAATCCGTTGGCAACTTTACCGTTTTTCAATTTTGGATGAACTGTTTTTGGAGAACCATCATTTTTCAAAGTGATCCAAGGTTCTAGAGATGTGTTTTCTTCAGGCAATTTTGTGGCAAACGTAATACCACCGATAGCGTAAGGAGTAACAACCTCTTTGACAGTGCCATAAACAGTTCTGATCCATGGACCTGGAAGAGGTTCGGTAGTTGTTCCATGAAGCTTTTTACTTTCTTCTTCTAGCCATTGTTTGTTAACAATACCCTTTTTTTTTGGTTCTGCCTTAACACTAACAAGGAGAAATGATAACCCCCATAACAGTATCTTCATTGCTGTTTATTTAATTGTTAATAAAGAAAATGTTTGTTGAAGAAAAAATCTTGGTAATTTAAAGACGCGTCTTTTCCTCTTGAATTTACAGAGCAACTCTATATAATTGCCAATTATTAATCATTAAGAGCCTGTCATTGACACTTTTAGTAGGCACACTTTTATGTATATTATACACCTTTTAAATTTTTTTGATGAAATATACAACCGTATCTTTAGCATTACATATTTTTTTGGCGATGGCTTTCTGTGTTGAATACTATTGATTCTAATAAATAACAAACTGTGAATGGAAGGATAGAATATATGATAATTAATACAAATTGATAATACAACAATATTAAATAATTCATGTTCCAGTTATTTTAATTTTTAACAATTTCGATTGGTATTTGAGCCTATTCTTATTGTAAAGAAAAAGAAACCCTTAACAAAAGCTAAATATATTGAAAAAGACAGGCCGATAATGAGAAAATTAGAGTAGTACTATAAGTTTATAGTAAGTTTTACGGCCTTACAAGAACATTAACCATAATAGGTCAAGATCATTTCAAATATACCATTATTTTGTTAATTGTGGGTAAATATCAAAAAATAAACTGCGGACGGCAATAAGTTTAACTTACACTCTCGAAATAACAACTTTCTTATCTAATAAAACAAGACAACATTAAATAGAAGAATGAACAACAACTACGGTTCGATCCCTATACCTAACAGGGGACCACGGCCACAGTCATCATTAACTGCATTTGCATCGTCTTATCAAAGAGCGCAATCTTATAGATCTATGTCTCTAGACCCTAGACCAAATGTTTCAAGATCATTTTTTAAAGATGATGAAGAATTGGTTGATCCTGCTACTATGAGTCCTTCTCCGATGGGTAAAAAGATTTCAATGGTGTTGGGTAGCCGCCCATCTATTGATGGCTTGAGACCAGGAAATATTCGTGATTCTTCAGTGTTTGATGATGCTATAATTGAAGACCATTCTTTTAAGGATTATACATTTACTGATTTTGTTCACTCCAGACAACCATCAATGGTTTCTTCTTTTATCCCAAGTGGTAACTCTTTGTCTAGAGTAATTTCTCATGATACTGATTCACTTTTTTTACGTCAAGTTGATACACATGATGGTAAAACGTTTACCATGATTGCACCTCAATCAACTGTCTCTCAAACTATTTTTAACTCCATTAATGTTTTGATTGGTATAGGATTGTTGGCTCTTTCTAAAGCTATGACACATGCTGGGTGGCTATTTGGTATAATTTTCATGTTATATTCAGTTTCAATCACTTATTGGACGGCTACCCTTTTATCGGATTGTATGGATACCGATCCTACTTTATACACTTATGCTGATTTAGGTCATAAGGCATTTGGTCCAAAAGGCCGTATTTTTATTTCAATGTTGTTTACAATTGAACTTTGTGGTGTTGGTGTTTCACTGTTTGTTTTATTTGCCGATTCTCTTCATGCTATTTTCCCTCATATTTCCTTAAACACTTTTAAATGGATTGGATTTTGCGTTTTGACTCCTTTTTCATTCTTAAACTTAAAAGTTTTATCAACTATATCTTTGTTTGGGATTGTTTCCACTATATCTTTAGTCTTTCTAATTTTGTTTTGTGGATTGCTCAAGACACATTCTCCAGGTTCATTAATTGATCCTGCATACACAAACTTTTACCCTCCAACAATTTTGCATTTGTTTATGTCATATGGTATTATTTTAGGTCCATTTGGTTCTCATTCACTTTTTCCAGCTTTGAAAGCAGATTTGGCAACTCCAAAGAAATTCAATAAATGTCTTCAAGTTACCTATGCTGTTGGTTTTTTTGCTGACTTCAGCATGGCTATTATTGGATTTTTAATGTTTGGGGCTGGCATTCTAAATGAAATAACACAATCAGTGGTGTTAACTTCTGGCTATCCTTCAGTGGTTTACATTTTAATTAGTGTTTTTGTTTCATTCATTCCGATTGCCAAAACACCAATTAATGCATTACCAATCATCAACATTGTGGAATTCATGTTTGAATTAACTCCTCAACAATTAGAGGCTTCAAAGCACAAACCAACTTTATTTACTAGAATTGGCCAATCTCTAATTAAAATATTTGTTAATTTAATGTTTGTCATTTGTTCTATTTTATATCCAGAATTTGATAAAATTATTGGATTGTCAGGTGCATCACTTTGTTCACTAATTTGCATTGTTTTGCCATGTGCATTTTATCTGAAATTGGTAAAGCCAATGACAACTTGGCCTTATTATCTTTTTATTGTTTTAGGATTGGTCTTTGGTACTTTATCTACTTATGCTGCAATTGTCATTTAATTTGATCCAATTCTGTTTTTATCCTTGCCTCTCAACCTTTAAGTTCATATATTGTAAGATTTTATAACAAATTTCAAATAAATGATATTAATTTTTACTATTGGATTATATCTTTAATTAATATCTTTATTTTCACGTCAAAATAAATATGAAATGCTGAGCTATTTTTAAAGGCTGTGCTGAAAATTTTATAAGTGAAAAAAATTTCAAATTTTTTTTTTCATTAACCAAAAGCTTTTACCTGATAATAATAAACATTTACTAACTGAAAAATGAAGATTGATGATTTATTAAATGATCCATCTTTGATATTGAAAGATGATTTTGATTTTCAAACTATAATAGATTCAATTCCTAACTTTATCAATCCGTTAATTAATTCAAAATGTGCTCTTGATGAAATTTACATTGATGGATTAGATGCTTCACAAATTTGGCCCCAAGTTCAAATGGTTATAGATTCAGTTGAAGATGATTTAAAGAAAGATATTCAGAAACTTAGCGGTGAATATGTTTCTGTTAATAGTGAAGAAGAAGAAATTGAAGATCATAGTGAAGAAGAAACTTTTGGTGATCAATTTGAACATGATTCTGAAGAAGAAGAAGAAGAAGAAGAAGAAGAAGAAGGAAATGATGATGATGCAAACTTTGATCACGAAATTGAACTTGAAGACGATAGTAACGAAGAGCTTCAGGGAGAACTGGAACAAAAATTGGTTGAGGAAACAAATGATATCAATGAAGATGAAAATGATGATATTGAACTAAAACCTAAGAAGGACAAATATGGTTTAAATGATGATTTTTTTGATTTACAAGCATATCAAAAGCAAGTGTTGGCTCTTGAAGACAAGGATGCTCTCGATGAAGATGAAGATGATGAAGATGAAGTTGATTTATTTGCAGATATGGATGATGATGAAGACGAAGAAATGTACAATTATAATGACTATTTTAAAGAACAAGTGGACGCCAAAACCTTTAATGAAAAGAAGAACAAGCAAAGTAATGGCAAAAAGGTCAAATTTTCTAAGAATATTAAAGAAAGTGATTTTAATGAAGGTGATTTTAATGAAGCCTATAATTTAGCTATGACTGATATGATTGGTGAAGAGGAACTTTCAGAAGAGGAAGATAATGATGATAAAAATAACACAAAAAGTGAAGAAAACTTATCAACTTTTGAAAAACAACAACTTGCACTTCAAAGTGAAATTGAAAAGTTAGAAAAGGAATCAATTGCCGAAAAGAAATGGACTATGAAGGGTGAGGTTACTGCTAAACAAAGAGATTCAGAATCTGCTTTGGTTGAAGAATTAGAATTTGACCGTAATGCTAAGCCAGTTCCAGTTATAACACAGGAAGTCACGGAATCTTTGGAAGATATTATTCGTCGTAGAATTAGAAATGATCAATATGATGATATACCAAAAAGAATTATTTCCGAATTAACAAATTTTAAACCATCCCAAAAGATTGATATTGATGAAAGACAATCAAAGAAATCTTTAGCTGAAATTTACGAAGATGAATACAATAATAAAGCCGATAATCATGAAAAAGTTTCAGATGAGCTTAATGCTGCTCATAATGAAATTACAGCACTTTGGGATAAAGTTAATTGGGAGTTAGATTCATTATACTCAGCACATTTTATTCCTAAACCAAAACAAAAGTTATTAGATATCAAGGTGCAAACTTCAACTGTTAATTTAGAAGATGCACAACCATTAACAATGGGAGATACTCAACGTCTTGCACCACAAGAAATTTATAAAATTAACACTAAGGTTGGTAAAGATGAGGTTCAATTGAGATCAGGTGTTATTATGGCTAAAAGTGAATTGGAGAGAGAAGATAAGGCACGTTTAAGAAGAGCGAAGAAAAGAAAGCAACATAACCAAGACAAAGATGAATCCATCAAAAAGAAAAAAGTTGCCTCTGAACAAATATAAATCTAAAAGATATAAAAATTCATTTTATAGGTTTTATAGTATTTTATTTTTTAATTATAAGAGAAACATTAAAAATAAACTAGAATTAATGACTATCGATCATAAATGACCTGAACATGTATTTATTAGTTAATTTGCACCAACTATCCAGCCGATAATATTTCGTCCAATATCAGATGTATCAATATCACTAGTTGATTGAAGAGATCTATGAAGACGACTTTGTAAATCACCAATATTAGCGGATGAGGTATGTTGACTGATATATTTATTTTCAATATTTTCTTGCTGTTCTAAATAATGCTCTCTTTGGCTATTTAACATCTGCCAATATTCTAAAACTTGTGAATTAAATTCGGTTGGAGTAAACAAAATTAACTTGCTTAACAATGTTAGCCTAATTTCAAGTGCTTCATTAATTTCCTCATCTTCAACTATATCCATAAACTCAAATTTAGCTAACGTAAAAAATATGACCCAGTTTTGTTTTATTTGCTCACTTAGTCCATCAATATCATCTTTTTCTAAGCCTAAGTTAAGAATATAGTTAGATAACTCATATGCAAAGGACATATCCACAGTTGAGGCATATTGTAAACAAATCAGTCTTATTTTAAGTGCAAGTAAGTTAGAAGGATCTTCAAACTCACCATATGAATATTTATATAATAAATCCAAATCATAACAGTCTAAACCAATGATTAGCATTTTGAAAATATTGTATAACTCACTAATAGATTTAAACGCATTGTCGTTCAAGTCTAATATTCTATTAATAATTTTTATTGGATCGCCAATGTTTAATATATCATTAGGAGTAACAGGAACACCTGATTTAAAATATAATCTCCAATTCAGTAGTTTTCCGTTAGCTTCAATTAAAGTTTTAAGTCTGTTTACACTATCATCAAGATCATTCAACAAAGCCAGACATTTGAGAGATGAATTTAAACCGCCGCGTGTAGCATCACAATTACTGGCAGACTTATAATACTCCCAACTCTTGTTCAATATAATTTCATTTGTTTTATCTTTGCTTAGAGTATTATAACATTTCAGAAAAGTTTTATCAATAAAATCAAATTCTTGGAAGCCTAACAGCTTTTCTAAAAGAAGAGAACTCAATTCATCTTCAGTAATGTTTTGAAAAATGTTTGTTGTCTTAAAAGTACGATAGATGGAGCTTAGTGTAATGTTCCACGTTTTGTCAGTTTTACCGTAACATGCTTCAGCATTGATGAATTTTTCTAATTCTGAATATTGAGCATCATGATCATTATTTGATAAATTAACCAATTGCAAAAATGATAATTTGTTATTGTTCAAAATATTATTGGACTCTATTATTTTTAGAATATAACTCAAAAGTGAAATTGAAGGCTGAATATGCAATATAGCCTCATCAACAGTTTTATAGTGGGCAAATGCAAGAAGATCAAATTCAGAAGTTTCAGGAAGATTAATGCCCTTAAGTAAGGTAACAATTTCCTTTGAATAAGAAGCTATTTCAATACTTGTTTCAGGTTCTAATAAAATAATTACAATCAACACACTCACAATTTGATCCCTCAATTCAGTATTTAATTTTCCAATTGCAATTAAGAAGGCTTCTTGGCGAATAAATTCAAGAATGGTACGGTACTGAACAATCAATCTACTCGAATTAGTTCCTTGAATGATAGTATTACCTAGAGTAGTAAACCACTCCTTAACAGCTATCCAAGCATTGTCACCAATAAAATTGAAATAAGGAATGGCAGTTTTAGCTATTATATCACAATTAAAATTATGTTGAACAAACCAGTTTAAAGTCATTTCAACTTGTTCAGGAATTGGTACAAGAACTTGATAATCAAAAAGGGTATACTCAGAATATTCCTTTAATGCTGATAACGGATAATAAACGTTATCAATCCATGATTTAAAATCATCTGTAGTATTTATTGAAGATCTAATATTTGCAATTAATGCATCTGTTAATTCAAAACTTGATGTTAAATAGTTGAGTTTAATTATTAGACATTTTTTAAACATTGAAATCAGTTGTTTAGTGTCAGAATGATTTTTCCAACCAAATTTCTCAATGGTTTTTGTAATAAAAGATATTGAGCTTTCAGTAAATGCAACTTTAGTTTCTTTGGAAACGCCTAACTGTAATTTCAAAATTTTTGGTATTTCAGAGGGAAACCACAAGGATTTAACATCAACATTAAGATCACTGTCATTTGTTACTTGATTCCCTAATGAATCAACCAGTTGTAATAAATGAGGTTGACATATGGTAATTGGCGTATACACTAGTAACAACTGTAACATCTTTTTAAGACCTAAATATGGAACTAATTTCACTAATATAACCTCTAAATCATTCAAATTTGTAGCATTTGCAATCACAAATTGTGTTATGATAAACCAATCAGGTTCAACATTATCTAATTTAAGATTGTTCATTATTTGCTAATTAGATAGCACTAAATTCAAATATAAAAAACACAACCAGACGACTATGAAATATCAAAAGGATTGATATAAATAAAATGTTTGAAATATAACAAAGGCGAAGCTGAAAGTTTGGATGAAAAATTCAAAATTGTGCTCAGCTTTCTTTTCAAAACATCTTAATTGCAAGGAAAGAATGAAATTGTTGAAAAGGAGAGCACTCGTAATTAAATAATTATATACATATATCTATTAACAAAAAAGATATTGTAGGTTTTTTCATTTGTATTTAATATATATTATTTTCCATAGTAGCTTATCAAAAGCTAAAGTTAACAGATATAAGTAAAAAGCATATATAAAGAGTAAAAGAAATTGGTATTAGGTAATGAATTCAATTTTATCAAGGCCAGATAACTTGAGTAACAATATTTTCCAAAAAAAAAGACAAAGAAAGGTATATTTAAATGTATCAAGTTGAAATTAAAGTTTTGAAAGCTTGAGGTGCCATCACTTGCTGTTTAAGTATTTCATATAACAGCATATCCAGCACTATAGCTAACACTGGATTCATTAATTTCTCTTACTTGAGAGCTTTGCTTATAACCAACCCATTTCATTCTGCTAGATTCATCAGCAGTTTGATAATCTGACATGATAGCCAATAATATCGATAAAGGTTTAGCACCACATATAGTGTTTCCAGTTTCATCAATATAATCCCTAAACTGTTTATATGACCCTGTTGATATTATTTTCATACCTTGTTTATCCATTTTCTCAATGCTTTTGTATATTGGTAATGGATTACCCGATAATTTAGGAATTTTGGCCAAATCCTCCATTTTACCTGTACTTGAATAAGCTGTGTAACCAAATCGTCTACCCCAATGACAAAAGTCTGTACTAATAACAAAGGCATTTGATTTATCTTCAAAGTAAGGTTTCAATGCCTCTGCTATCTTTCTCTCAAACTTTTCGTTACTTGAACTAATCATAATAGGAATGATTTTAGGAACCTTACCACCATTTTCACTTACTTTATACAAAAACGGCAGATGCATTTCAAAGCTATGTTCTTCTTCGTCAATAGATAATGACATTTTTTTGAATAATTTTGGTGATTCTGCTAACAACATATCAATAACTTCGGTGTCAACTTTTAAGTTTCCTATTGGAGTTTCATAAACAGAACAACCAGTTGTAAATGCATATCCTTTAAAATAGACATGATGTGATGGTCCCAAAATAAAAACTTTCTCGATATTTGATAAGTCCATAGCACTATATGCCTTAGCTAATGTTTCACCAGCATAATAATAACCAGCGTGGGGACCAACGATGACACGAGCCCCTGGTACAATATCACTTCCCGAATTTAAATAGGATTCTATCTCTTTATTCAATTGTGTCTTTGAAGAAGAGTACCAGCTTCCAGAATGTGTTGCGGCTCTAATTTCACTCATTAATCGATTTATCAGTAGATTATATTAGGGATATAAAAAAGTAGAAATTTATTTTTCATATACTTTTATAATAAAATTTTCATTCTTCAATGATTTGGTGGAGAAGTGTTAATAACATCGGATTTAAACGGTATGTGGCTTCCGTTTCTGTTCATAGACCTCCCATTGAGGAAGTGAATATGAGTGTTAAACTTCTTGTGGAAAGTCTTATTCAAAAGTCAAAGAATTTTTCAGAAGCACAACCACTTAAGTTTAAGGAAGTTGAGGGTAATATATATAGAAGAAACTTACCAAAAGAACCAGAAGCTTTGAATGAAAAAACTAGAATTGATCAGAAACCAGATCAAAATGTTTTAGATTATTTGGATGATCTTGTTAGTTATAATTATTTGAATCGTACAGAGTTAAATAATAGTGCTTATAAAGTTCATAAAAAGCATCCACATAGCATAGCTGTCAGTACTATGTACACACATCATGTTTTGAAAAGAGGATCAGATATGCCATTTATGAATACTTACTATTCTCATATGAAATATATCTTGAAATCCCATCCACTTTATTGTGAATTATTTAGTTCCCTTTCAGTTAATGCTAGAACAAGGACTGAAATAAATTTACTTTTAAAAGGGTTGACAAGAATGGAAAATTTTACAGTTCCTATGAACACAAAGATAATACAATTAGTTTATCTCGCAGCACCAAAAGAAATTAAAGAAGATATTATTAAATCTCTTGAATCCAATGATGTTAATATTAGTGAAAGTTTTAGAAATTCTGAAATAGAAAACTTAAACTCTTTTAATGAATTAGTTGAATACGTTAGAGGTGATATACGTAACCGTTGGGATTACTTAATATATATTAAGCTTTGTGAATTAGCTGTTAAAGAAGAGAGATATATGGAATTTTTCAGCTTTTTAGCTTACTTAAATGCTTATTCACATTGCGAAATTCCAATGGGATTGGCAAAGTATCTAATTTCACTTACTTATGAGAAACATCCAGAATTGGTATTTTCACTACAAAGAAGGTTGTCGGATATTACCGGATGTCATCTTTACCCATATACAGCTACTATGGTGATGGATGGATTGTTAGAAAAAAAAGTTTACACAAAACTTGAAGAAAACTTAATTTATTGCTTATATCATTCAGATAGTAGTCTTAGAAAATTCAAAAAATATATTTCTCATAGGTTCAAAATTGATAAAGTTCCCAAACCTGCAAATTTTGAGGAAATGATTGTTAATTATCTAAAGATTGGCTCAATATTTTTCCCTGGTTCCAAGATTGTTGATTTTGAAAAATATTTTGAATATTTTGATACATATAAAGCTGAAAAGTCATTATGTGAAGAAGTTAAATCAAAATGGGAAGCACAAAAACCTGCTGAAATTTGGGAATCAATTACAAAAATTGAAGATAAAAACTTATTCAAAGTAAATTGTAAAGAATTTGTCAAGTTATTAGTCGAAAGAAACCAATGTTATTTTGTTTTACCATTAGTAAAACTTATAAAAGATAAGTATGATTTAGATATAATTTATGATTCTCAATATCAAGTTCTTTTGAAATTAGTTGAATATGATTCTGAAAATAATAATCAGGGAATTGCTTTGCTTTTTAGACATTTGAAATTGATCAACTGTCAAAGAGATTTTTATGCTAAAATTAAACATATTACTAGTGAATATATCAGTGAAAGATATAGAACACAATTTCTTGATGCAATGATTTGGGAGAATGAACCAAATTGGGATTTGAACTCTAATGATGCACGCTTTATTCATTATTCTTATTATCTTTCTGATTATGAAGAGGTTATTGAAAACCTTCTTGAAGAGGGTAAGACTCAAATGTTATGGGATTTGCTTGGTAAAGGTAATAAAAGAAATTTGTTGATTGAAAGGATTGCTTCTCATTATGTTGAATTTGGAAAAATTAACTACGTTGTTGCACTTATTAATTCACCAAAAATTGAAACAAATAACAAGAAATTACTAAGTAAATGCTTTGAGGCATACTGTAACCCAGCATTCAAATTTTCTGATAATAATATAATTGGATTAGAAATTCTTTTGGAATTAGCAAAGAGAAATGACTATGAATTGACTCAAGAATTAAAAAATAAAATTGAAATGAATATTAAGTCCAATAAGATTAGTAAAGGAACCATTTGGAGTTTTGAAAATACCGAAAAGGATAGTCACGTTTCCGACTCTTTTACAAAAATTTTAACAGTTTGTGAATTGAATTTACTATGGGACCAACCAGATCCTGAATTTAGATTGGTCAAAAATACTAGTGAATTTAAGACAGCTGGTAATTGTTTTGTTTTATCACTATTGTAAGTGAAAAAATATTTATGTTTTTTTTTCTGTTTTTCAATTATTTAGATACTGTTAAATAATTACTATGTATATAAGATTTTTTTCAGATCACGCCGCAAAGTAATATTGCAATAATTTGTTTATCCACTAAAGCGTCGATTGCAATGTAAATTAATTCATTTAAAGGCTGCAGCTGAAAGTAAATTAGTAACATATGATGTATATCAGTTATGTGATTATAAACGTATTGTACTATCAACAATTTTAGCGCCTAAGATTTAAGAGAAACTAATTTTCCAGATTAAGAATATTAGCGTCTATACATAAAAAAAAATACTAATAATATAACAGTACAAAGAAATGAAAGAAAGAAAGAAAGAATAAAAAGGAAAGAAAAAACTGTGTGGATTTGGGAAAAATATTTCATAAAATGAAAACACAAAAGACAAAGGAAATAACCCTTTTGTCTTAGATGAAAAGTTAGGCAAAAGTATAAATTTTTTTATTGTAAATGAGACCTCTTTAAATGTAAAAACACACATATATACCACATTCCTCTAGGGATTTGTAACTTCGTTTAACAAAAAAAATATCAAATTACAAAAGATTTAAAAATCACTTGAAATTCATTTTCAATAGCCAAATTATGAGAAATTAAAAGTAAAATTATCAATAAAAAAACATAAATCATATATACCACTTGTATTTAATGGTCTTGTTTTCTTTTTTTATTCCTTGAAAAGAAAGTAGTTTGAATTTAATATGTTGGATGATTCTAAATTTCTTGCCGTTGTTTTTTTTTGTTATCAAGGTTATGTTTGGTATCTGCTGTTGTTATCACTCGAATTTTCTTGTTCGTCATTTTGTTTCAAATCAGATTGTGGAACAGGTAGAGACTGTTGTTGTTGATTATCTGGTAAACTATTTGTAGTTTCATTTAAAACTGGCTGTAGTTGATTATCATTCCGTTGCTCAATAGGAGCATTTAATGAATTTGATGGTGATGTTTCTGTTGCAGCAACAGTTTGTTGAACTTGACCAGAACCTGATTTTGAATCTGCATGCATTTGATTACTTTGTTTTGATTGTTGTATCATTGTTTGTTGAGGCTGTTGTTGTTGAGAGTAATAATTTGAATAATACATTTGTTGTGGTTGTTGTGGTGGTTGTTGTTGTTGTGGTTGTTGTTGTGGTTGTTGTTGTGGTTGTTGTTGTTGTTGTGGTTGTTGTTGTAATTGACTTTGTTGGTAATATGAACCGTAAACACTATTATAAGACTCAGCAGGATTGTTTTGAGTATTTGAAGATGCTGGTTCAAGAGTAGTATTTGCGACACCCGTACTAACTGAATTTATAGAATCACTATGCTTTAATTGATCATCTGATTTATTGCTCAAAGAATATTGACCAACTTTAGAAGTTGGAGTGCCTTGCTGAATTATTCTTTGAATATCCTTAACAAATAATGGGTATAATAAATCAGCAATTTTTTCTCTTTCAGCCATAATTAGTGCTCTTTCAAATGGAATCCAAACACCTTTTAAATGCATTGAACCAATTTTGACAACATGCCTCGTTTTCTCTGCTTTTAATATACCATCTCTTCGACCTCTCGTCATTTTTGCAACATTTAATAATTTTGTACCATTAATCATATTATTATCAGCCCTTCTGACCACAGAAATTCCATTTGCTTCAACTTGATAACAAAGAGTCTTTTCATCTTCCCACATGGTAGTGGTAATCTTTGGTCTTGAGCCAGGTGGTTGAACTTGACCTGCACTGGGACTCAATTTACTGATCGAGGAAGACATCATTGATGGTGAAGTAGAAGGACCTAATGTTGAAAGCGGAGTCGATGGTTTGACAAACGCAGCATCTTTAATTAAAGAAGTATCTTGAGTTGTATGAGAGTACATAGAACCATAATTTAATGAAGAAGTTGGCGGTGGAGGTGGTTGATTTTGTTGTTGTTGAGATGAAACTGCAGAACCAATATTTGATGCATTGGCAACAGCGGAACCTGTAGCTGAACTTGAACCAATGTTTGATTGATAACTTGGTCTATATGAATTAACAGAGGCATTAGCTCCCGAGTTAGCAGTATTGGCATTAGATGTAATAGAGGTACTAGATCCGTTTGTCTGTAATGGGACCTGCGCCATAGAAGGAGGAGCATAAGAATAACCTTGCATCTGATAGGCTTGGGCATAAGGTTGTGTCTGCGGATCTTGTGAATAGTAATATGGATTATACGTTGAGGATGATGTATAATCTTGCTGGGTTGGATAAGATGAACCCATATAACCAGAAGTTGTATAATAACCAGGATACGCATATGCTGCCTGAGGAGCTGAAGATGATTGTTGACCTTGTTGTTGTTGACCTTGTTGCATACTTAAATGTGGAGGAGGTAACTGTTGCTGCTGTGCTGCTTGTTGTTGCTGAACTTGTTGTTGCTGAACTTGTTGTTGCTGTTGCAATTGCTGAACTTGTTGTTGCTGTTGTTGTTGTTGCAATTGCTGTTGTTGATTTGATGTTGCGTGACCTGAAACTTGACTAGTGTTAGGATTAGCATTATGATTGGACTGTTGCTGACCTTGTAGTGAGTTATCAACACCTGATTGAGGTGTTCCCTGAGCACCCTGTGCATAGTATCTTCCAGGAGGTGCATAGGCTTGTGGATAACCATATGATGCTGGTTGATACATATAAGTTGGTGCTGTAGGGTACATATAGCCACCTTGAGCCATTGGGGTCTTTGAGTCCTGTTGTTCACCGCCTGAAGCGTACATATAGCCCTGATTATTCATGGAAGCTAGATGTTGTTGGTTGGACATTGTTGTGTTTTTAGTTTTTTTTCGTGTTTTTTGCCTTTTACTAATTTGCTTAGAAAAAAAATTTTTTTGTAAATCCCACAAATAAAAGCACGTGACTATGACATTTAAAAACAAAAACAAAGAAGCAACATCATCTTGATAATAGAAGAAACTATGAAGAATTTTGGTATGAAATAAAAACAAAACAGGATATGTATACATACTTGAATGCATATACACAATTCATACTTGTTTACTTAGCTTTTTTTTTGTATTTTGTCCCTTGATAAAAAAAATATATAAAGCGCATTACACTCTACATGTAACATAATACAAATGCTCGTATTGAGAAGAGACTTATGTCCAACATTGCATTGGAATATGATTAACTTTATACACATAAATAACAGAGAATAGCAAAATAAACTTTTAACTTATTAAAGTCTTTCGAAAAAGCAGTAAATAATATTGTACCATTTTAACTTCTTTATAGTAAAATGACTTGTTTTGTAACCATGAATTTGAATATTTGAATCTAAATCAGGTAATTGATCACCTTCAATACATAAAATCAAAATAAATCTACCTGGTTTCAAAGATTCAACCACTTTAGAACAAACATCTAATGATTTGAAACTAGTTTCAAAACTAGCATAAGACCATCCGCATTCAGGAGTTATATGAAATGTATAGTAATCATCATTAACAAGTGAATTAGATGAATAACCGCAAGGATTAAATGCAAATGCATCGTGTTTAATATTAAGTTTTGGATCATAAAGTGAATTTAAATTCATCTTATTCATCATAACATTACCCAACTTATGACCTAAATCTTCATCAGAAAGTAAACTTTGCTTTGGATATGCTTTCAACTCAAACTTATGAGAATTATTAACTTCTAATTCAGTCATTAGTAGTTCCATGGTAAAATCATTAGTAACGTGGCCATTATCAATACCATTAATATAGATATACCAATGATCGCTGGATAAATCACCTAAAACACAATGTTCTGAGTTTGATTGGTTGAAAAATTGATTTAAATATTCTAGTTCAGAATCCCAAGTTCTGTGAACCTTGTCTTGTTTATTTGGAAAAAGAAAAGCTCTTCTTGAATAAAACACTCTAAAAATATCATCATATTTAAATTCACCACAATAAGTATTAATTAATTCTAACAACTTTTGTAAACAATAAAGTGTAGTTGTTGTTCCACAGGTTTTTAAGATCAGCTTATGATCAAAAATGAATAATGATGATTCAGAGAGTAAATACGAATCAATAAATTTTGATTGAATCTTAGACAAAATTTTACAACTAACTAAATCAAGCATAGATTCAATTTCCATAATTGGCAAACTTCTCAATGTTTTTCCATCCCAATTCTTTGGCAATGCTTCTTTAGTAGGAGCAATCCAAATTTCAAGTAACTTTTCAGGTCCCTCAAACGCATCTGTTGAGTCTAAATTTGCACTGATTTCATGATCAATAAATTCAAGATTATTTTGAGAGCCATTATATTCCACTAAATCTCTATGAGATTGAAAAATTAACGATGGGGTCATTATTCTATACTATATATAGTTTTTATATGAAAACAAGTAATGAAACAACACGGTAGCTTGATAGTAATAATAATCGTGTTATTTTACCAAGGATTACTTATGTGACTAAGTAAACTTTTTATTCAATGAAGAGAAATAAAATGAAAAATCCAGAAAAGAAAAAAAAGTAAAAAATTTTTCATTATTTTTTGGAAAATGGAGAGGTTCAAATACATTTGAAAGAGAGGAGAGAAACTTTTACTATTTGAACGAAATTAGCTTAAGTTTATTTAAAATGTGTCAATTCGTTTATGAGAATTGCGTTATTTACTTCTTCTAGAAAACCTGAAAAGGTACATACAGATAACATACGTCAAATGCTGTGTCCGTTTTGGGATGAAGGCTGGGGCTTAACCGCGGTGGTATTTTAATGCTCATGCTCTGTGGGTTTCTAGATGTATTTATACAGTCTAATGAGTATTTTAGAAACCATGGTATTATTTCCCTAAAAACTTCTTAGTGTGTATTCAGATATATATCTATATATATATATAAATAAATAACATGGTTTCCATTGCAGTCTTTATTTGGTTTTGGGTAATATTTTTTGTTGTTTTAAGTATAGGCATTTACTCATTTTACATATATCTAACCGACACTGATTATGATTTGATTAACAATGAAATAGCATTTGCTACTGATTTAAAGAAAATTGATAATGAAAATGAAAACTTTGGTAATGAAAGTAACGAATTGAAAGTTGAAGAAATTCAAATTGATTTAAATCTTTCTTTGAGGAAGCCTAGGTCAGCATATGCAAATGCAAACCATATTTATCAAATTAAGGATATGTATAATATAGTTTAATTTAAATATTAGTAATAAAAACAAAAATGGTTACAATAAAAAGTATAAATATGCTATAAAATGTTAAAATAATAATAATAATAGTACCACCACCCAAAAGAAAAAAGAAGAAAAAAAGAAGATACTAGTCAACACAATCAATGATACTTCTAATATCTTAAAACAACAATAATATTAAATCTGTCACCTTTACACGAAACAAATTTAATTAAATAAGATTATTAAAAATAATAATAATTAGAATAAAAAATCATTCATCATTTAAGTTGTTAAATTTGATAATGTTAAATTTAAACCTGTGTCATTTTGAATCTTTTCAGCCTTCTTTTTATTAAATGCTTTGCCACTAATCCAAAATTCCAAAACGTAATTAAAGAAGAAATCATCTTCTTCATCAAAAGATTCCAATATACATTCAATTTGATTTTTGAGTTCAACATCATTTTTAGCTAAATCATGCAAAAGATTTAAGTGTTTATCAATTGGTTTACTTGGACTGGATCTAAAATTACTTGAAGAAAAAGCACTTAATCCTGGAATTGATTTCACAATATTATTGTTAGATGAGAAGGAAAATGGTGTATTTGAATTATTGATCCCTGTACTTGAGACTCTAGGCATTGGCGTTAAATTTGCTGAATTTGAAATATCATTAACTAAAGAATCTTGTTGGGTAATGGAGTTAAAATTTGCTGATGATGAAGATGCTGTCTGTAGTAAACCTTGATATTGATTTGAGACTAAAAGATTTAAATCATTGAAATTTTTTAAATTTTTTAAATCTGTCTTAATCTTACTATTATTTGTTAAGAACTCTAAATTATTTGAGTTTAAATTGAAAAAACCTTTTCTTTGTGATAATAGATATAATTCATCAAGTTTATCGAATATATTTTTGCTTTTATCAAATTTATCTAATCTAGTTAATAAATTAACCAATTTTTTGTTATTCGGTGAGTTGATCGTCGATGCGAATCGTTTGAATCCATTTATTGGTAACATCATTAGAAATATTTTGATAACTATTATCCAATTAGTGGGGAATATTATATGTGTATATGTATGTGTATGTGTATGTGTATGTGTATGTATAAGTATATATATATATATATACTATGGTGTTTTGTAAATCCTTGAAGATAAAACAATGATCTTATTTTGGGTGATAAAGAAGTTCCAACAGTGTGTGTAAATTACAGCGCCACTGAGATTAGAAAGCTGAGAAAATATTCTGCCAAATTCACCAACGTGTAAATAAATTATAAAATCATGCGCCACATTAAAACCACTAGCCACGTTGTGTTACGTAAGCGAGATTAATGAGAAAAAATTTGAAAGGAATTTATTATTATCATCGGATTATATAATTCCATTTTGAATCATCTATTTAAACGAATAAACATCCAAATTTATCACGTTATCAAAAATATTTTTTTACATATAAAGTAATTCTATTTTTATTGTCTTATAGACATATTCAAAAGGTGAAAAGTAATATAAATAGTAAGAAATGCCATATTTAATTGTTGTTAGACATGGAGAATCAGAATTCAATCAAAGTAGTAGATTCTGTGGTTGGGTTGATGCAGGATTAACAGAAAAAGGTAATAACCAAGCTAAAAGTACAGCACAATTGATCAAAACACACCCATTGACAAAGGATCTTGATTTCAATCTTTGTGTTACATCTAGATTAAAAAGGGCTGTTAAAACAAGTAATATCATTTTAGAAGAATTAGATAGATTAGATATGGATATGATGAAAACTTGGAGACTAAATGAACGACATTACGGTAAATTGCAAGGATTGGTTAAAAATGATGTGTTAAAAATATATGGTAAAGAACAATACATGAAATGGAGAAGAGCATATGACGGATTACCACCTGAAGCTGATGTTAATGATCAATTTTATAAGGATACATTGAGAATTGGGAAATTTGATAAGGATTTAACTGTAAATCCAAAATGTGAATCATTAAAATTAGTAATTGATAGATTAACACCATTTTTAGAATCAACTATTCTGAAAACTTTAAAAGAAGGTAATAATGTTTTATGTGTTACTCATGGTAGCGTTGTTAGAGCTTTATTAACAATATTCTTTAAGCTGAAAAAAGAAGAAGTAGAAACATTAAATGTTCCAAATGGCATACCGATATTAATTGATTTTGAAGATGAAAATCATTGGAGTCCAAATGAATGGGTTTATTTAGATCCACAAAAGGCACAAGTTGAAGCGGAACGAGTTAGAAACGATGGCTTACATCCTAATTAAAAATATATGTATAGGATAAAAAAGTATAATAAAATAAAATGTAAAACAAAAGAAGGGGATACAAGAATGTATATGATGTATAACTTATTTTTTAAATCACTATTTAGAAAAGATATATAATAAATAAAAAACTTTGAAAAAATGGTATGAAAAAAGGTTAAATGAACTCTTTGGACTCTAACCAACGTTCATTATGCCAACCATTAACTGTGTACTGAATATTATTAGGTAATTTACCATGTGGGGGTATTGATTTTAAAATTTTAAAATTTGATAAATTAACCCAAGGAAGAAATTTTGATTGATTTCTAACAATTGAGTTATTATTTGGGTGATTAAGTGTTTCAATATAGCAATCACTTTTGTTATTAAGAAGTGAATCACCTCTTGGATCTAAGATGACATGATTCCATAATTTATCTCTTGATAATAATCCAACTATAATACCCATTTTCAAATCATCATTATTTGTTAAAGAATTGAGAAATTCTTTACGATTGTCAAAACATGATTCCTCGTATAGTTGCTCATAATAATCCAAGTTATAACGTTTATAATCCCATGACGCTCTAAGTGATGAGTCAATAGCATAAAGTTTCAGGAAGTTAGAATTTACACGGCATTCTCTAGATCTGTTGTTATTCAAAGATGACGTACATTTAACATTTTCACTTCGCTGTAACTTAAATGATTCTAATGATATATTGTCATTCAAAAAGGCGTTAAAACTAGATGAATTATCATTAATTTGTTCTTTTAAAATTGTATGAGATTTTGATAATATTGATAATTGGTTGAATCTAATAGCCGATTTTGAAGCCGTTGTCGTAAACAAAGAAGCATTTGAAATTTTTCGTTTCAAAGCCGTTATGAAAAAATTCACTGGTCTGTTAATATTAGTTTCAAGTTCTTCCTCTTCTTCTACTTCTTCTTCGTCCATTAATGGATGCTGTCCTTCACCGTGAGACACTAAACTTGGAAGGCTTTGTATATCATCAAACGACATCGTCGATTGTGAATGTAGTGAAAGTTTAGAAATTGAAAATAATTCATGTTGATCTTCATAGTCTCCGTCATTACTAGACGTCGATGACACTGATTGATTATCAAATGAATATATCCCTTTCTTTATAGAATGTGAATAACTTGTATGTTTCTTTGTTTGTAATATGTGATTCAAGCATGGTGACACTGATTCAATATTTTGTCGTTTATTAATGTATTTACCAATGGTCATTTGTTTCTCATAGGGAACACTCTCTTCCAAATATTCTACTAAGTTATTAATATCTTGAATCATTGATCTGTCTAAATCTTCAATCTTTCTCTATAGATATAGAAACCTACTAGGAAAAGAACTATAATATAAATTGTTGACTTTGAATGGATTTCTCAGCTTACCTCCTATGGTCACCTAAATTCAAAAGTTAAGGCATTTAGCCTTTCTTCTCATCTTGATCCTCTATTGGATGAATCCCATCTCGCTCCGTTAAGGCATCAAACTGATGGGCATTGTAGAAAAAAACCCGTTTCGCGGTCACAAGGCCGTTGGGCATCGCACTCGAACAAACGGAAAACATTTCTGACGTTCCACACTCCAGCTGAATTACGTGGGAGGAAGTTCTCACACGCCAAGGTTTCCCCATATTTAACCCCTAAAGCGTCTACCATGGGCTGCTAATCCTTCCTTTCATCTTGGCACCTCAGGAAGGCTGTAGATTTAATCATCCACTAGGTTCAATACTTATAAACTGATCAGCAGATAAGATAGAAAATTTCTTCTTTTCCTTTCTTCTCTTTATAAAACTTTCTAGACCTTTGCAATATTAAAGTCTTTTTTTTTTTAATTAGAAAATCTATCACGTTTACTTTAAAAAAACTAAATATGTTTTGCTTGAGAATAAAAACAGTATGTTAGTTAGATAGCCGCCGGTAATACTTTCCAAGGTCTTGCCATGATACGAGTTTCACTTACCAGTCCCAATACAGTCCCCATGTGATAGTAACATTATATGAGAATTGCGACATATTAACCGGAAATCAACAGCAATTTAAAGAGCCGGGCTCGGGGTATAAGGAAATGCTGCACTAATGCGTTGCGCGCGACATGCAGTGTTATATAGCGACGTCGGTTTATAATAAAAGGAGTAAGTGCGGTAGTAATAGACTTGAATTCAAGAATATTTGACCAGTTTGACCCCGAGGTAGACCGATAGTAGTGGCTGTAACAAAGAACGTGTGCCTTTGGTAAGCATGAAATAAAGATGACAGTTGCTTTCATAGTTGTAATTGCTGTATAAATGATCTTTGGGGGCGTAACCATGTGCTCCAAAATGTCGGCAAGATGCATATAGGTATAATTTTAAAAGTAACGGGTATATACGGTACTTGAGGGGGGAGCGGCCCAACGAGAAAACGTTTTCATATGCTAATTTCAACATACCCACATTTTTTTTTTTTCTTGCCCCATTTTAATTACCACCAAAGTCTTTCTTTTTCTCTTACCTATTAGTTATATATATACTTGCTATATCCTAAAGTTAATTATTTTTCTGATTTTGTAATCAAATAATTTGCATATATATATATATATTTATTATATATAATATTTATTTATTACATATATAGGAAAAGAGAAGGAGGTATATATTTAACAAAATGACACTTATACCAAAATTACAAGACGTTTTAAATGATTCGATAAATCCGACATCACCATTTTCAAAATTGAACTTTATTCAATACCTGGTGTCTAAGCACTGTGTTGAAAACTACGAGTTTTATTCAGAGTTATCCAATTTATTTAAGAATGCTAACTCATTTAATAAGCAAAATCAAGCCACCAGTTTGACCCACTGGTCTGGTCTTTATAAGGAGTATATCGAAAATGATTATATTAATCTACCAGAAAGTGTTATAAATAATTTATCAAAATATAAGCTACCGTCATTTCCACAACTTCATGAAATCAAGAATATCCTTTACAGTTACATATACACATCATATTGCGAATTTGCATCTGAAGTGAAACAAATATTACAAGAGCCATTACCACAGTTGAATAGATCTGTAACATCAACATCAGAAACAACAGCAGTAGCAACAACAACATTATCAGCAACCGATAATTCAGAAGGAACGCCAAGTTCGGTTTCGAGATATTCAAGTTTCGACTCTATAAACTCACAACATTGTACTAATTCGGTAACAAGCAATGAAACTGAAATTTTGAAACGGTTAAACTCTACTAATTCTACACAGGAATCACTATGTACCAAAAAATCCCTTCATACTCATATAGACATAATAGGAACACATGATTCAACATATCATTGGAATAAATTTACTAAAAAGATTACTAAGTGGAGACGATCTTCAAACACTTCTTTATCAAGCTAATAAAGTTCTTTTTTTCCAAGAAAAAAAATTTTTAAAAAAAAATATATGTGATTACTTTTCATATTATAGAGATGAAGATATTTTTTTTCTTTATTATTTTGTTATGCTTTTATAGCATAACAAAACATTTTAAGGATGATTATATTTCATCCTGTATTTGAGTTAGCCTTTTCTTTAATACTGCAAGAAATAAGTTTTGTTGTATTTGTGTATAATTATAATTTTATAACTAATAGATTCATCATTAATAATAATTTACAATGATAATGATAATAATTCTGATTTTGGTCTTCAGAGTTGCGTAGAGTAATATTAAAATTTTGACGTATTTAAATGATTACATAATATAAAACAGCCATAAGCGCGCAGATGCATATGAACTATATTTACCCAATTGTATATAACTATATTCTTCACTAGAATTATAACATTAAGTGTTTTTTTTTTTTACTCGTAGTAATGACAAAAATCATTAATTTTTGTCCATTTGATAAAGAAACAAATATAATTCATTTTGATAATTTTGAAAATATCAAAACCTCTGATTTTTATTATGTTGAAAAATTACCAAGTTCAATAGCTTTTACAGCACCGATAAATACAACAGGCTCAAAATTTATTAAAATTGATAACGTTTGGGATTTTAACAATATTGGTGTTTCAAGACCTTTAGTTGATGAATCGATTACTTTGAAATTAAATGGAGATTCAAAAACTTTTCAAATCAAAAGATATTTAACTTGTGGTGTTTGTGATAAGGGTCCAATAGGATTTGTTGACTCTGATAATACGTATTTCTTATTTAATTAAATGTAATAATAATAATAATAATATAATAATAATCAAAATTGATATAAATATAAATATAATAATATGATGGATACTTTCTTTTATACTATAAAAGTAAGGAAGAAAAAAAGAATCATTAAAAATAAAAATTATTTAACAATCTTAATTTAAAGGGACTTCATCTTGTTCAAAGCAGAACCAGCCTTGAACCATTCAATTTGTTCAGAGTTGAAGGTGTGAGTCAATGGACATTCCCAAGCAGCACCATTCTTTGGATGAACAACCATGGTAATATCCTTACCTGGAGCGAAATCCTTTAAGCCAACAATATCAATTTCATCATCTGGGTTAATCTTGTCGTAATCCTTAACATCCTTGAAATTCAAAGCTAAAAGACCTTGCTTCTTTAAGTTAGTTTCGTGAATTCTAGCAAAGGACTTAGTAACAATAGCAAAGGCACCTAAGTATCTTGGTTCCAAAGCAGCATGTTCTCTTGAAGAACCTTCACCAAAGTTTTCATCACCAATAACAACCCACTTGTGGCCGTTATCTCTGTACCAACCAGCAGTTTGTGGAACACCATCCCATTCACCGTTGTAATGGTTTTGAACTTCATTGGCTTTCTTGTTGACAATATTAATAGCACCAATCATATAATTGTTAGAGATGTTTTGCAAGTGACCTCTGAACTTTAACCATGGACCAGCCATAGAAATGTGATCCGTGGTAGTCTTACCCAAAGCCTTAATTAAAATTGGCATACCAAGGGCATCCTTACCATCCCATGGCTTAAATGGAGTCAACTTTTGTAATCTGTCAGAAGTTGGTTCAATAACAACTTCAACGGAAGCTCTGTCAGTTGGTGGTGCTTGGTAAGTATCAACACCAGCATCGTAACCCTTGACTGGTAAACCTTCACCATGTGGTTCCTTTAACAAAAATTCGTTACCTTGAGCATCCTTTAACTTATCAGTAAGTGGGTTGAAAGCCAAGTCACCGGAAATAGCGTAAGCAACAACCATTTCTGGGGAAGCAACGAAAGCGTGAGTAGCTGGGTTACCATCATTTCTAGCAGTGAAATTTCTGTTGAAAGATGAAACAATAGTGTTCTTGTCACCCTTCTTAATGTCTTGTCTGTCCCATTGACCAATACATGGACCACAGGCATTAGCAAGAACCTTACCACCGAATTCTTCGAAAGTCTTTAAGAAACCATCTCTTTCAATAGTAGCTCTAACTTGTTCAGAACCAGGGGTAACAGTGAACAAAGACTTAGAAGCAACACCGTGAGACTTAGCGTCTTCAATAATAGAAGCAGCTCTGGACATATCTTCATAAGATGAGTTAGTACAAGAACCAATTAAACCAACCTTAACTTCGAGAGGCCAGCCGTTAGCCTTAGCAACATCCTTCATCTTGGAAACTGGTGTAGCAAGATCAGGAGTGAATGGACCGTTGACGTGTGGTTCTAAAGTGTTCAAGTCAATTTCAATAACTTGGTCATATTCAGCACCTTCATCAGCAGATAAGAAGTCTTTTTGGTAAAGTTTAGCGAATTCAGCGATTTCAGATCTTTCAGTGGCTTCTAAGTATTTAGCCATAGATTCATTGAATGGGAAAACGGAAGTAGTAGCACCAATTTCAGCACCCATATTACAAATAGTAGCCATACCAGTACAAGAGAAAGTGTTAACACCTTCACCGAAATATTCAACAATAGCACCAGTACCACCCTTAACGGTAGTGATACCAGCCAACTTTAAGATAATATCCTTTGGAGAAGTCCAACCAGACATCTTACCAGTTAACTTAACACCAATAATCTTTGGAGCCTTTAATTCCCATGGGAAACCAGCCATAACATCAACAGCATCGGCACCACCAACACCAATAGCCAATTGACCTAAACCACCGGCATTTGGAGTATGGGAATCAGTACCAATCAAAAGAGCACCTGGGAAAGCATAGTTTTCCAAGACAATTTGATGGATAATACCAGAACCTGGCTTCCAGAAACCTAAGTTGTACTTAGCACAAGCAGAACCAAGGAAATCATAAACTTCCTTGTTTAAGCTAATAGCTCTAGCCAAATCTTCTGGACCGGACTTTTGAGCTTGAATTAAATGATCACAATGAACAGTAGATGGAGTAGCAACTTGTGGCATACCAGCAGACATGAATTGTAAAATAGCCATTTGAGCAGTGGCATCTTGACAAGCAACTCTGTCTGGTCTCAACTTTAAGTAAGAAACACCTCTTTCAATTTCTTGGCTTTCTGGCTGATCTAAATGGGAGTAAAGAATCTTTTCAGCGTAGGTTAATGGCTTACCTAATCTCTTCTTAACAATGTCAAGAGTTTCGATATTCTTCTTGTAGTTAATAAAGGTGTGAGATTCCTTGTTGTTCATATGAACCTTGGAGTCTCTAGTAAGGCCAGAAACTGTGGCCAAACCACGAGTTCTTGGGATTCTGAGGGATGATCTAGAAGCAGACAACATTGATGAAGAAAGAACTTGTTGACGTGACCTTACTCCATTTTGTGGACATAGATTGATATTTAAAGGACCTGTGATTTTTTGTCGGGTCCGCGCCGCGTGGTGACCAATCAGCGCTTTGGGAATTAAAATTGTATGGTCTGGAGACTTCAATATTAATCATAAAAGTATTTAGTCAACTTAGTTAGGTTCTCCATAACATCCTTAATGAGGACCGTTTTTCACCGAAATTATAACTATCTTCAGTAAAATTTTAAAAGACTTAGCCGACTTCGGTCAATGTGATTTAAATGACGCTCAAATGGAAAAAATATCATCAAGTCCAAAAATCAATAAGAAAAACCTCGGAAAGAATTTACAAACGATGATTCGAACACTTTGAAGTAGGAATTCATGATCGGAATTGGTGTATACATGTTTTGGAGTGTTTGCTAATATTAATTGATTTTTCAAACTAAAGAATTCTGATATTTTTAACTGTTTCACACCATTTTCGAACCCTTGTTTGTTATTATCGACACCCCTATTGGTTTAAAAACGAAATGTGTCAAATTTCATCAGATCTGATAAAAATAAAAATAAAACTATTTTATTGTTTATTATATTCATATTAGTAGTCTCCTATTTAATATAGTTTTTTTTGTTAACGTGCTAAATATAAGCTTAATTTCTTTTATTGTGATGGACAAACACTACTAACAGAATTTATAAGTCAAGTATGACAACTTAGCAAACTTTTAAGTGAAAATTGTATTTATTTTGATGTTAAATGGAATGAAAATAATAATAAAATTACTCTAATTTATCAATCACAGAAGGCATATAATATATTCAATATTATTCATGGTTCAAGAGTGTTTGACTAATTTTGCTCATCAATTTTCTGTTTTAATCTTTCTTACAAATCAAAAATTCAAATTTTGAGAACAAATGATAAATCCAAGTACCGTTGAAAAGTTCAATAGATATCACTTTTATTTTAAGAAGTTTGTGCACTATTTTGTCCACTAATTCCTATTTTAATTACGTTTCATTAGTTTATTATAATAGAGAGTTGAAAAGAATATAAAATATTAAATCACGTGATCAAAATTTAGATCATCACCTTTTTCTGCATAACAAATTAAAATATTTAGTATAGTAACAACACCAGGTCTACTTAAATTAAAATAATAATATTTTTTTATTTTTTGTTTGTGTGTGTGTGTGTCCCACATCGCTGTGTTTCCTAGTAAATCAATTAACTTATATTTATTCTTAGTTTAATGCTCGTTATTACATCAATTTGAACTATGGACTCTTGGTCATATTTTTTAGCATTTCAATAGAACACTTACATCTATTTTGTTTTTTATTATTTTCGAACTATCCCAAAAGGTTTTCCTACTTTATTTAAGCTTTTTTTATTCTTGTTTATTGTCGAACTCTTTACTATTATTTCTTTTCAAGATTAAATATTTTTTTATAAAACATTTAAATGCAATTGGTTTTATATATATTTGGTGTGACATTTATTTAACGTAAAATTTATACTTGCCACATAACTTTCAAAAAACCTATTGACTTTTTATTCTATTAATTTTACTCTATAAGCATTTTTATAAAATTTTTTATCACTTTGATTTACTAGATAAATATCTCAATGTCATTTTTGCCAATTAGCTATTTTTTTATTTTAGTTTACAAACAAATTCCCATTAATATTGTTTAAAATTAAAATCCGAAAGCCAAAATAATAAGTATCATGAGCAAAATATTTTCATTTTTTCATCAGTAAAATAGATGGCTGTGCGATATAAGCACAAAAAGAATAACAACACTGAATAATGTACAATATTTATCAAAAAACCAGTAATTTATGGCAACTGAAAACATTAAGTTAACTGTTGATGAACTAAGAGAACTAGAAAACCCTAGAGAAGAATGTTCGTTTACAAAATATTACTCCGATCTTGACGAAGAGCAACTTTTACCTGTAACCTTAATTAACGAGGAACAATTCCATACTCTAATAGAAAATTCACCATATATAATGGATCATATAAAAAAAAGACACCATATTGATTTAGAAAGGTTGAAATTATTAAAGAAACCAAGTTTTAGGAAAATTAGCTCCTTAAGTTCTAGATATAAACAGCAAAAAATAATAGCAAATCAGTCAGATTA
Organism: Saturnispora saitoi; assembly: GCA_030579535.1. Classification (NCBI taxonomy): domain Eukaryota; kingdom Fungi; phylum Ascomycota; class Pichiomycetes; order Pichiales; family Pichiaceae; genus Saturnispora; species Saturnispora saitoi. The sequence goes on along the minus strand of JAKTRF010000008.1, from coordinate 261,327 downwards.
TGAACGACTAGGATATTGTAACATAAACAAAAAATGCATCACTTTGTCTGATACTTACATACGACCTGACTTAAATCAAGATGCTCTTATTAGAGGTAAACTTTTATATGATGATCACCATTTTCAAGTTCAGTATAACATGGATGAACAAGATTTATTATTCCTTGATCATATAAATGAAGGAAGCACAAATATAATACCTATGGAGCTGTTTGAAATCATAGTAACTTTTTTTGAGTCTGAACTTTATAAATTAGCAAGAATTTTACCTCCAACTATTAAAGATAGAACAACAATTGACATTCAGCAATATCAAAGGGCAATTTTATATGGATCGGATGATGGTACAGGGTGTAGTCCTGAATCCGAACAGGAATGTGCTATATGTGGTGATGAAGAAAGTGATAACTCCAATGCTATTGTGTTCTGTGATGGGTGTGACATTGCTGTTCATCAAGAATGCTATGGTGTCTCTTTTATTCCAGAAGGTCCATGGCTTTGTCGTCGTTGCTTAATATTAAGAAATACCAATGTTCAATGTTTATTATGCCCTTCAACAACAGGTGCTTTCAAGCAAACGGATGGAGGTGATTGGGCGCATGTTTTATGTACTTTATGGATTAATGAATTGTACTTTGCTAATCCAATTTATATGGAACCAATTGAAGGTGTTGATAATATACCTAAATCAAGATGGAGATTGAATTGTTACATATGTAAAAGAAAAGTTGGGGCATGTATACAATGTTCGAAATCATCATGTTTTCAAGCCTATCATGCTACTTGTGCAAAACGAGCTGGTCTTTATATGAAAATGAGGAGAGGTATTACAGGTGCTTTGCAAAATCAAAACAGTTTAATCACATACTGCGACAAACATTCTTCACAAGAGTGGAATAGAAATCATAATATACAAACAGGTATACAAAAGACAAAGTTATATTTTCATGATATTGATATTGGAGTTATAAAGGAATCAGATTCAGATTTAGTCCCCGTTACAAATGAAGAATATAATGAATTACTGGAAACTCAATCATTAAAATTTCAATGGAGATTATCATCATCAATTTATGTCATACCTGAAGTGATCTTAAATAAATTAGAAGCATTTTTAGAGCTGAACAATTTTGACAAAATTGAGAGGAAAATTTTGAATGATTTTGCCAAATATTATACGTTGAAAGTTGAACAATTTGGGCAGCAGTTGATAAAAAAGCCTGATGTTTTCAATATAGCTACATTAGGAGAAAAAGATTTGCAAAGCAGAAAAATAGTAATTTCTAAATTTCAAGAAGAAACACAAAGATTGGTAGCAATGGCCAAACGTATATCTAACCGAGAGGTTAGTAACAAATCACAAACTCATGATCAATTAGAAATTGGATTAAAACGTTATCAACCATACCAATATATTATAATAGATTTACTTTCCCCATTCATTGGACATCTTACTGGGGATTATGATTTTCCCCGAAATTCTGTCAAGCCAACAATAATGGATATAATTGAGAAAGCAAAGAAATTTGATTACGATGATATTGATAAAGTTATCTATGATATAGAGCGCTTTTATACTTGGTTTCAAAAGCATGATTCAAGATACAAGGATATCAAACAGAGTTTTGTTATTTGGAATCGCTGTAAATCAAGGAAAATTCATAAAGCAAAAGAATGGATAAAAAATATTGAAAGTTGGAGTTCAAAGGTCTGCAATGGTATTGAACTTAATGAGTCTTTACAAATTATTGAAAGCAAACAAAAACCAAGAATGAATTTTGGACGTAAAAAGACTAACTATGGTGCACTTGTAATACAAAATAGAGCACCAAACTTAAGAAGAAAGGTTACCAGAGTTGCTAAACAAGTTGGTAGAGTATTAAGAAGTGGCAAGAATAGAACCATTTAATGTATAAATATAATTAAAGAGAATAAATTCTGAACAATCTTTCAAAAGAAATATTCTTTTAGACATTAAAATTGTTAACTTATTCTATATTATGTAAGATTAATAAATCTGAAAAGGAGATTAAGAACGCATTATAAAAAACTAGATAAATCTCACTTCAAAAACTAAACAAAATTGAAGATAAATAAAAAGACAACCGTTTTTGCGAGATTACAACTTGTCGTAGTATTCAGTGTAATCTGGAACACCGTCCTTCAAACCTCTTCTTTGTCTGAAATCAGCAACAATTTGACCTGGCTTAGAAGCTGGGTCAGTTGGGTCACCATTCATGGTATCCCAATGATCAAAGATCATTTGTGGGAAAGCTTGACCACCAGTAGCTTGTCTTAATTCAGAAGTGAAACCGAAAGATTCGTTAACTGGCATGAAAGCCTTGACAGTGAACAATGGAGTACCTGGTCTTTGTTCTTCAGAGACAACTTGACCTCTCTTTCTGTTTAAAACAGAGTAGATACCACCAATAGCGTTTTCTGGACATTGGATTTCAACCAAGAAAATTGGTTCTTGGATTCTTGGTTCAGCAAGCAACATAGAAGCGTAAGTAACTCTTCTCATAGTTGGCATCAATTGACCAGCACCTCTGTGAATAGCATCAGCATGTAAAGTAACATCTAAAATGTTGAATCTAATACCTCTTAAAGCTTCACCAAGAACTGGACCTTCCTTAGTAGCCCATTGGAAACCAGCGTTAACGTGATCCTTAATTTCGTTCAAGTATTGAACAGCCTTAGTTTCATCAACAACAACATTGGCACCAGTACCATCTGGACCGAAACACCAAATCTTTCTAGCTTCAGTGACATCCCAACCATATTCATCAGCCATTAATCTAGCTCTGACCTTAATATCAGCTCTTGGGTCAATGACACCGTTTTCAATAGCAAGGGAAACTTCTTCTTCCATTGGAGTAGCCTTAACAAATAATCTGTTATGCTTGTTTGGAGACTTAGACAAAGCAACAATTCTGGATTCAGCAGAAACGGTTTCTCTGTAAGCAACAACAGGAGGAGAAATCTTTAATGGAACACCAGCGTGATCGTTTTGTAAATCAGACAAACAAATTTCCAAATGTAATTCACCAGTAGCAGCAACAATATGTTCACCGGATTCGGACATGTAAGTCAAAACACAAGGATCAGACTTGGATAATCTCTTTAAACCTTCAACCAACTTTGGAAGATCGTTACCGTTCTTAACTTCAACAGCGACTTGGACAACTGGAGAGACAGAGAACTTCATGACCTTCATGTTGTGAGCGGTTTCAGAGGTAGTTAAGGTACCAGACTTCAATAAGAATTGATCAATACCGACTAAACCGATAATGTTACCAGCTGGACAATCGTCAATTTGTTCAACGAATCTTCCCATCATCAAAACAGTTCTTTGAACAGACTTGACGAATAAATCTTCCTTCTTACCTGGAACATAGTTTGGACCTTGAATTCTAACCTTTTGACCGGACTTAACAGTACCAGCAAAAACTCTACCAAAGGCGTAGAATCTACCCTTATCGGAGGTTGGGACCATCTTAGAGACGTACAACATCAAGTCAGCCTTAGGGTCACAGTTCTTAATAGCAATACAAGAAGCATCATCGGATGGACCTTCGTATAATTGATCAGCTCTGTAGTATTGAGCAGTAACTGGGGATGGTAAGTGAATAACAATCATTTCCAACATGGCATCAGCAGCTGGCAAGAACTTCTTCATAACGACCTTCATCAAAGCCTTACCTTCTAATTCCTTTTCTTCACCCTTAAGGTTGATTTCCAACTTTTCTAATAAAGTTTCAATTTCATCCTTCTTGAAGTTCATAATAGAGTTAATTAATCTGAAAATTGGATCCAAGATGAACATGTTGAAAGCTCTTTCTAATTGCTTACCATCAGCATCCTTGTCCTTGTTAGTCCACTTCTTAGTCTTTGGGTTGAAGAAAGAGTCACCCCATAATCTGTCCATCATCTTTTGTCTGTCAACACCAAACTTCTTGGAGTATCTAGTAGCAAATTGTCTGACAGTGAAAGCCCAACCATGCAAACCAGAACCGAAAGCAACGGTACCTCTTTCTGGGTAAACTTGACAGTCACCTAAAACTTCATCAACGTAAGTAGCAATAACGACGTTAACAGATTCGATAGTTCTAGAGAAGGTTTGGTACAAGTCTTCCTTGGTAATTTGTAATTCCAACATAGCTCTATCAACCTTGTTAATAACCAAAACTGGCTTAATTCTTTCACCAAGAGCTTGTCTCAAAACAGTTTCAGTTTGAACACAAACACCTTCAATGGTATCAACAACAACCATAGCACCATCGGTAACTCTCAAAGCAGCAGTAACTTCAGAAGAGAAATCAACGTGACCTGGTGAATCAATCAAGTTAATTAAGAACTTGTTACCATCAGTCTTTTGCTTAATATCCTTGACATCATCATCAGACATTTCTGAGAAAAGAGAAATAGCAGTAGATTTAATAGTAATACCTCTTTCTTGTTCATCCTTTCTGGTATCGGTGTATCTAGCTTCACCAGCCTTGGCAGCGGAAATAATACCAGCTCTTTGAACCAAGGAATCGGTCAAGGTAGACTTACCGTGATCGACGTGCGCAATAACGGACATGTTACGGACGTTGGTAACATGGTCCATCAACTCTCTGATTTGTTCAGTTGTGAAACTAACTGTTTAAAATATTACTCAATGTTAGTATTTGAAATCTTACTTCTAATGATAATTAGGGAGAGGTAATCTTCAATCAATTAATAATTTTTCACTATAATAAAAAAAAGAAAAGAAAATTCAACGTGATGTCAATTTAGCATATAGCATTAAATACAAAGAAGTATTTTAGTCTTATTCACAAGGATCTATTCTAAAAATATCATCATATATTATTCATTGACTCATCCTTTAACTGTTGCAAAAAACCTCTCAGGCATTGAAACTGGAACATACCCATTTTTGTAGTGAAAAGGTGATTGAACTAAGAAACAAAAGTAACACTCTCAAAGTGAAGAAAATTTTCCGCCTTTTTTTCTCACTGCTTTGAAAAAAAATTTTCAAAATTTTCAAAAAAATTTTTATTAAAGCCGGGTAACCTTATCACGTGATCAAATGCTCATAAAGGTTTATTTTAATAGATATAAAAGAAGAAATCAAGTAAGTAGCCAGATGAAAACACCTTGGATAACAAAAGAGTAAATAAATAGAAATTGAGTACGCATACGTTTGCTAGAGGTACTCATTTGGTCGCCCATACCACTTGGAAGTACAACGTATCTCAAACTTCTCATTAAAAAGAACCCTAATGAGAACACCAGGGCAAATAATGCCAAGTATCTAATAATAATTGAAGTGGTAACACTTTCTAGAAGTATGATTACTAAAATAGGAACAAACTTGTAGCCACCATATGCTGCGACATCCCAAACCTTAGCAGCCTTATTGCTGGTACCAAGAGCATAAAACGCCACCTTGGCAAACGTAACATCCATCAGATAAAAAGCCAACGTACGTGTAGTAGCATAACCGAGCATTTCAGGGTGGAAATCACCCTTGATACCTTCTGTCAACGCCCAGATGACAATGTATGTCAGTAATGCCATGCTTGGAATGTACAAATCAGGAGCATTGACATCTTCAACAGGAGTAGCAAATTGATCACTATCAGCGGATCCATTATTGCTGGATTGAACTTGTCTCAACCAAGTCTTATTTCTATAAGGGAACAAAATAAGTCCAATCTTTTTAAGAACATAAGAATTTGTCACTTTGAAGTAGTACTTGATGTCTGCATCACTACCAACAAAGTGTTCAATGTTTTGTTTCATATATGCTTGAGAAGCATTAAAAGCAGATTGACCAAATTGTAAGCCCATTTGCGCAGCTGGATCTCCAAACATCTGGTTTAAATTCATATTAGGGTTTGCCTGGTTGTTGTTCATTGAATAGTTATTACGAGTTTCGCTAAAATGTGATTGATTTGGGTTCATTTGGGGTTGTCCGTAGCCAGAAAATCCAGCTTGCTGTTGTTGAGTGCTAATGTTATCTTGGCCATATGGGTTTCGGCCTTGGTTATTGCCCTGCTGTGCGTATGGGTTGTACATGTTGAAAGAGTGTTGATATTGAATTTGATGATAAAAAGGATAGCTTACGTAAGGCACGCGAAATATTCAACTTTCCAATAGAAAAGAAAAAAAAACTTGAAAGTAAAGAAAAAGCATAGCTGACGCCAAAAGTTACTATTAAAGGTGACTAGAATGGCGTTTAGAGGAAAGTTCAATGGCTCAACGTCAGCTAGATATGTTAAGAATCCTAGAGGTGGACTACCAGGAGGTGATCAAAAAAGAAATTACAATAATTTCTCTTCAAGTAAATATAATTCAAGTGGTAATTCAAGAGCTCAAGAATTACAAGCTCAAAAGATGAAGCATCTAAAAGAAGTTGATAGGATTGATTCAGTTTTTGGTTTTGACAAATTTGAAACAGGGGCTAAAAAGTGTGGTTGGTTGGTTAATATGCACCCTACGTTGATTCAGGATCATGAATCTCAAGTTTCGCTATCTGGTGTGGATTATTACTTCTTAGACGAAGAAGGTGGATCTTTTAAAGTATCTTATCCATTTGATCCATATTTTCTTATTATATGCCCACATGGTAAGGAATCAGAGCTAGAAGAATGGCTTCGTAGAACACTTGATAAAACTGTTAAGGTAATTACCAGAGTCCAAAAGGAAGACTTGGAACTTGATAATCATTTAACTGGGAAACAAAGGTCACTTTTAAAACTGATTTTCAACAATGTTAGTGATTTATTGGATGCAAAAAGAACATTGCAACCATTTATTACACAGAATAAAGAAAATCGTGCTTCTAATGATATTTACAAACCTGTTAACCTAAATTATAACTCAATTATGAAGGAAAATAATGAACACGATGACCTTCTTATGGATTTTGATGCAGATAATCAAAATGATTTTAAATATAGTGATGCATCTGAGCTAATGCTTGATATAAGAGAGTATGATGTTCCATATCATGTTCGTGTGGCAATCGACGAAGATATTAGAATAGGTAAATGGTATAATATCACGCAATCTTCAGCTGGTCCTAATTTTGTTGAAGATACTAAAAAAATTGCATTTGCAGACCCTGTTGTTCTTGCCTTTGATATTGAAACAACAAAAGCTCCTTTGAAATTTCCTGATTCTGCAATCGATCAAGTTATGATGATTTCTTATATGATCGACGGAGATGGTTATTTAATTACAAATAGAGCTATTATTTCTGAAGATATTGATGATTTTGAGTACACACCAAAGCCTGAATACCCCGGTGAATTTACTATCTTCAATGAAGTCGATGAGAAAGCACTTTTAGAGAGATTTTTTGAGCATATACGAGAAGCTAAACCGACCGTTATTGCAACATTTAACGGTGATTTTTTTGACTGGCCGTTTGTTGAAGCAAGAGCATCTTATCATGGTTTAGATATGTTTAGTGAAATTGGGTTTGCTAAGGATTCAGAAGATGAATATAAATCTAGTTATTGTGTTCATATGGATTGTTATAGATGGGTTAAGCGTGATTCTTATTTACCACAAGGTTCACAAGGTTTAAAGGCCGTGACTACAGCTAAATTAGGATACAATCCAACTGAATTGGATCCTGAATTAATGACACCTTATGCATATGAACATCCCCAATTACTTGCTGAGTATTCTGTTTCTGATGCAGTTGCCACTTATTACCTATATTATAAATATGTTCACCCCTTCATCTTTTCCCTTGCTACTATTATTCCATTAAATCCTGATGAAGTTCTTAGAAAGGGTACTGGTACTCTTTGTGAGATGTTGTTGATGGTTCAGGCTTACAAAGGTAATATTTTGTTGCCTAATAAACATATGGATCCACCTGAAAGATTTTATAAAGGTCATCTCTTAGAGTCAGAAACCTATGTTGGTGGTCATGTCGAATCTCTTGAAGCAGGTGTCTTTAGAGCAGATATTGCAACACATTTTTCTATTGATCCTACTGCTATTGATGAAATTGTTGCAGACTTAGATGATGCTTTGAAATTTGCAATTGTTGTTGAAGGCGGTAAAAAACTAGAAGATGTCACAAATTATGAAGAAGTTTACAATGATATAAAAGTAAAATTATTGGCACTAAAAGAAAAACCCAAAAGAGTTGAAAATCCTCTTATTTATCACGTTGATGTTGCATCTATGTATCCTAATATTATGACAACCAATCGTTTACAACCAGATTCAATGAAAACTGAAGAAAATTGTGCTGCTTGTGACTTTAATAGACCAGGTAAAAAATGTGATCGACGACTTACTTGGGCGTGGAGAGGTGAATTTTATCCTGCCGCAATGAGTGAATATAATATGATCAAAAATGCAATGAACAATGAGAGTTTTCCTCCGAAATTCCCAGGAGGCCCAAAGAGAAAATTTGATGAGCTTCCTTTCAGTGAGCAAGTTGTTCATCTTAAGAAAAAAGTTTCCGATTATTCAAGAAAAGTTTATCATAGAATTAAAACTACTGAAACCGTTGAAAGGGAGGCCATTGTTTGTCAACGTGAAAATCCATTTTATGTTGATACTGTTCGTAATTTTCGTGATAGACGTTATGATTTTAAAGGTCTTGCTAAAGTTTGGAAGGGTAAAGTCAAAGGAATTGATCCCAAAGATAAACACGCTGTTGAAGAAGCCAAGAAGATGGTTGTTTTATACGATTCTCTTCAATTGGCTCACAAGGTTATTTTGAATTCTTTTTATGGTTACGTTATGCGTAAAGGTTCTCGGTGGTATTCCATGGAAATGGCTGGTATTACTTGTTTAACTGGCTCAACTATTATTCAAATGGCTAGAACATTGGTTCAAAGGCTAGGAAGATGTTTAGAAATTGATACAGATGGTATTTGGTGTATTTTACCCTCCAGTTTTCCTGAATATTATGATTTTAAATTATCAAATGGTAAAACATTTAATGGTTCCTATCCATGTTCAATGGTAAATTACTTGGTTCACCAAAAATTTACAAATAAACAGTATCAAACCTTAATAGATCCAAATAAATTGAAGTATGATATTAAAGATGACAACTCCATTTTTTTTGAAGTTGATGGTCCTTATAAAGCCATGGTTCTTCCAACCTCAAAAGAAGAAGGTAAGGGTTTGAAAAAACGTTATGCTGTTTTTAATTTTGATGGTTCCCTTGCCGAGTTAAAAGGTTTTGAATTGAAGAGAAGAGGTGAGTTACAACTAATTAAAAATTTTCAATCTGATATTTTCAAATTGTTTCTTGAAGGTGATACTCTTGAAACTTGTTATCAATCAGTTGCTAACGTCGCTAATAGATGGTTAGATGTTCTCGATACTAAAGGTAAAATGTTGGAAGATGAAGATTTAATTGAATTAATTTGTGAAAATAGATCTATGTCTAAGAAATTATCTGAGTATGGTAATCAGAAATCCACTTCAATTACCACCGCTAAAAGATTGGGTGAGTTTTTAGGAGCAGAAATGGTAAAAGATGCTGGTTTAGCCTGTAAATACGTTATTGCTTATAAACCTATTGGTGCATCAATTACAGAAAGAGCAATTCCTACAACTATATTTTCTTCAGCGATTGATATAAAAAGAAGATTCTTGAGAAGATGGTTGCATGATCCTTCATTAGAAGATTTTGATCCAAGAACAATTATCGATTGGGATTATTATAGAGAGAGATTAGCAAGTGTTGTTCAAAAAATTATCACTATTCCCGCTGCATTACAAGGAGTTAGAAATCCTGTTCCAAGAGTGACACATCCAGATTGGTTGCAAAGAAAAGTTAATATTGGAGATGATAAAATGAAACAAGTATCTTTAACCAACTTTTTTAAAGCTGCGCCAAAAGGTTCTAGGCCAGTTATGCCAGAAAGTAAAGTTGATGATATTGAAGATATTGGAAGAAATGCCGCTACCGATGGAACTAAAATTGGTAGAGTAAAAACAACAGGTAAAAAGAGGAAAGCAAATGAATCGGATGCATTAATAGAAGAAGAACAGCGACTGTTGAATGGAAAGATGCCAGATCCTTTGCTTAACTATACAGAATTTTTGAAATACCAAAAGGTTAAGTGGAAGCAGCAAGCAGTTGAAAGAGAAAGACGTGAAAAGATTTTTGGTAGATCCAGCATGACTAATACTGGCTCAATTGCAATGAACAACTTAATTAAAAATCAAGCAGAAAATTATTTAAATTCTATTTGGCAGGTTATTGAATATAAAATCGATTCATCTCATCCCGGAGACTTGAAAGTTTTGGCCTTAATTAATGGTAAAATTCAAACATTGAGATTGCATGTTCCAAAGAAGATCTTTATTGACTTTAAAGCTGGGAAGGAAATTCCTATTGATGCTATTGAACAATGTGAAATTATAAAATCAAATGGTCTATTACCTAATGGAAACTCTTCTGGGCAATCTGTCTATAAACTTGTATTACCCGAAACTGTTTTCAAAAATGAAATTAATAAAGTTGGTGGTATTTTAACCAGTAGCGACGTTAATGGTATCTATGAATCCAATATTGAAACATCCGAAAGAGCAATCATTGAAATTGGTACATGTATAAAATTTGACGAAAAGAAGGCTAGTTTTTTATCAAGGTCAATGGAGAGGGGTTTTGATATGAAAAATTTAAAACCTGTTCCAAGTGATCTGTACTTAGAAAGGTTTACCATGAGTGTTCTATATTTATTACATGTTGTTTGCAATGGCTATGAAGTTTACACTTTATTTAACACTTCAGATAAATCAGCGTTCATGTTTGTTTTGAAACCAAGTGCTGGTGCTCAAGAATTTTCTTTTAATATGTCTAATTTATATGGAGAGATGTTTGAAACTAAAAAAGATGAAATAGACCCGTTATACAATATTATTGAGTATAAAAATGAAATTGATTTTGATATCCAATACTTCAGCGATATTACTAAGATGTACAAAAAATTGAATAATCGAGTTACTAACATTACTTCAAATGTTGCATCCAAAATGTTGTTTGTCATCCAGTCAAACATTGCACCAAAATTGTCTGAATTATTAAAATCCACTAATGATTTTCCAACCTTGCTCATTTCTATTAGTGAAGTTCAAACGCAAGCACTTCAATGGCATCAATTGATTGGTAGACGTATTGCAGCTCACTATCTTGCAGTTTCTTCTTGGTTGAAGAAATTAATAAAATTATCTCAATACACAAATGTTCCCCTTTGTAATTTGAATGTTGATAACATGGGATATTTGGTTGATATTGAATATGCAAGACGACTAGCACATAACAACATTATTTTATGGTGGTCACCAAGCACTAGTCCGGATCAAGGTGGTCATGAAAAGGATAGATTATTGTTATCATCAGAAGAATCTTTACAATTTCCTGTTTTGAATAAATCAGAAATTTATGAAACAGTTTGCTTAGAAATTGAAGTAAAAAACTTAACAGTTAATACTATTTTATCATCTGCCATTATTAATGAATCTGAAGGTGTTTTCATTTCAGAAAATGGAGATTCCTCAAGTGGGTCATTTGCAGAGGATTCTTTTTCAGGCCCATCGTTAGGCATATTAAGAGGTTTAATCAGAGTATGGTGGGACGATGCTATTAAAGACAACCGTGAAGCAGATGCACTAATAAGTTCATTTGTTAAATGGTGTGCTAATAGCTCATCATATTTATATGATCCATCACTACATTATCACGTTCATAATTTAACAAAAAAATCCATGGTTCAACTTTTGAGTGAGTTTAAAAGATTAGGATCATCAATTGTATTTGCAGATAGAAATAGAGTTATCATTAAAACCAGTAAAACATTAGTTGAAAACTCATATGCTTATGGACAGTATCTCATTTCATCAACAAGAACAAAGCCATTATTCAATTTATTAGAGATGAATATTGTTAGATATTGGGATACCTTATTGTGGATGGACAAGTATAACTTTGCTGGATCATTTTGTTGGGAAATTCAAAATGTAGAAGATGGGCAAGAAATAGAGCATGTTTCTCATTGGCAAATGAAGAACTTTTTACCTATTATTTTACAAGATGAATTTGAAGACTGGATTATGATGATTTTGTATGAATTAAAAAAAGAAAAGCAATCTGATCTTAAAGATAGCGAGTTTACTCAAAAGAGGATAACACAGGTCACACAAATAATTAAGACTAATAAGGATGCTGGTGAAATTGCAGAAGAAGAAATGGATAAAGAGAGCATTTGTTTTGCCATCAGAAAGCCATTTTTGAAAAGAGTTAATGCATTAATAAAAAAACAAAAGGAGATGTTGAATGACACAGAAATGGCAAAAGAATATTACTTTCCATTATTGCCAGGGTCGCATCTTAAGTTAACTGATGCCACTTTAGAATTAGTTAAGTATATTTGTCAAGTTTTAAGTTTATCCAAAAAAAGAAATATAGCAGTCCGTATGTTAAGAAGGGACGTTTTGACATTATTTGGTATTCAAGAATTTCATGATGATGGTATTTTTAAGAATCCATCTACATCATTAATTGTATCTGAGTTTATTTGTGATTCGTGTTATCAAACCAGAGATTTGGATCTTTGTAAAGATGACAACGAGTATTTATGGAAATGTGTTAATTGCGAAAGACCATATAATAAATTAGTCATGGAAGAGATACTAATTTATGAAGTCAATAAATTGATAGCTCAATTCCTTTCGCAAGATCTAAAATGTGAGAAATGTTCTCGTATGAGAAGTGAAGAGTTAAGTCCATATTGCCAATGCTCAGGTAAATGGGTTCCAAGTATTAAATTAAAGGACGTACAAAAAAGGTTAAAAGTTTTTGAAAATGTTTCAAAGGCATACAAAATGAACCTACTTCGAGATTTAGTTGAAAGTATCATTTAGAACATATGTGTATAATATAATAATTTATCAACTTTAAGAAAAAAGTCAAAGCGAGAAATCTGTAGAAATTAAAGTCAGATACAGAATAAATGTAAAAGGTAGTTGGAAAGTTATAGAAAAGCAAAATTAAAGAGTAACATATTTATAGATGAATTTAGTTTTTCTTTTAATATCTTTCCTTTAATCTAGAAGCCATAATTCTAAGGTTTCCAAAAACTTTACCAGGAGGAGAACCAAGAATTAAAGACATAACAGCTTCTCTTGCCATTCTAATATGAGTGAAACCACCAAGAATATGAATTTTAGAATCAGCAAGCACAATTCTAGTTCTAGTTGCGTTTTCAATGGCAAATCTCATTCTACCATCTTTACCGGCAATACGACCAATAGCACGTGATAAATGGTCCCCTTTTAACGTTTTAACGTCCTTAATTTCAAAGGATTCAATATAAAGGTCATCTAATCGAAGAAGAGCAATTGAATCATCTAGATCAAATCCAAGTGCAAATGCCTTAATAAAATCGGCACCCTTTTGAAGGGCTGAAGAATCTGTTGTTTTCTTACATGATCTTAATTCCACAGATTTAGTTCTAATATTCATACGAACCTGAAGTTTTAAGTGTTCAACTAATGGTGGATAGACCTTTGGCCAAGAATTTTTTAATGGTGTCATTCTATTAGTTGGAATGGGCACCTTACGAGATTCTAATTTAACTTTTTTACCACTGTCTGCCTCTGATTGAAATTTTGGTTTTCCGGCTTCATCAAGGACAAGTCCTGCTTGTGGTTTATGTGATTCAAGTTTGCTTTCATCCAATGCTAAAGCTTGTTCTTCAACTGGTTGAACATCAATCATGATGTCATCTTCTTCACCTTTCACTTCTTTAATATCATTTTTAATAATACTAGCGTCTGTAGCGGCTGTTTTTAATGCTGTTGGAGCTGCCATTGATGTTGTATAATAAGGAAAAAGGCCTTTAAAATATTATAAAAGAAAAGAAGGTGAAAAAAAATTTTTTTAGTATTTCGAGGCGGTGTAACTACACCGCCTCGAAATATGAAAAATTAATAAACATTCTGAAAATCAAAATTTGAACATTTGAAACAAGTAATTATAGAATTTTGGAGACGATATGTTTGTAGCTCGATGTTGTTTGAGTTCTTCTAGACCATTTTTAGTAAGTAAACCAAGTATACATGTTTTTACAAATTTTAAAACAACATTTTGGAGGCATCAGTCGACGCAAACCAATGACAGAACTTCTAATGAATTATTTGGAAATAGATTAAAACAATTGGAAAGTTCAGTTAACAATCAAATACAAACATTGCCTATTGATCGGTTGGAGAACATTGAAAAAGTACAGAGCATTTTTGAATCTATTTACAATTTTCAAACGTTAATTTATGGATTTGATAAGTTATCTCCTTCAACAAATCCATTTATTATTAAATCCAATGACTTGTTACAGAAAGTATTAAAAAAAAAAGAAACACAATTTGATTCAGATTTACTTCAAAAATTGCTCTCACAGCAACCGAGTTATCCAACATTAGAAGTTATTATAAAAGCATATTATTCAAGAGATTCAAAAGCATATGTGGAATCTGATTTAGCAATGATCCCATTTAGAAAATTGATTTGGGATGGTGATTTTCAAGGAGCTTTGAACTATGTTGAATTGACTAATGGTAACGAAAGGTTTTTAAATCATCGAAAAGATATTGTCAAACGTATTCTTGGATATTTTGGAGGGTCTCTAGCAGGTTTAATCCTAGGTCTTCATGGAGTTATCGCAACATTTTTTCCTGAGCTAATTGATGCTGGTGCTGGTGGAACTACTTATGGTATATATGGTATCTATGCATGTATTTTGACCTATTTTATCAATTGTGGATTTTTAGCATCTCTTTCTTTTTCTTCTAGAGGGTTAGAAAATGGTAACTTGATGTTTCAGCATTACACAATGCCCCAAGATTGGTTTATGAAAGTTGAACAAATGAAAATGTGTTCTAAGGTTCTTGAAGCAGATGCAGAAATTCATGGTACAGATGGATTTGCTACAAGAGAAGTCGTGAGTAGAATTCAAAAGATGGGATTTGAAATTAATGAACCAGAACAAGAAATTATGCTAAGACAATATTGGTATTCTTCTGGTGAAGGATTTGTTTGGGTTGAACCTGACCTAGATCCGGCAGAGTTAGAATGGTGGACTCATTTAGATGACGTTGGAGTGAAAAAGGTATGGGATCAGGATCTAAGCAAAATCAAGGCAGCAGAAACAAGCGCCGAAGTCGCTGATGACGATGCTGATGCTGAAATTTACTTTCCAGCTGATGATAAAAAGTCTTGATTGTTTTTGGGGAGATAATCAAACATTTTGTATATAATAATCAAACATTCAAAAAAAAAATGCTGAGCACTACAACTATCAACACATTTATTTATAAAATTTCAAAAGGATGACGCGTAAAAGATCCTTTTAGATCACTTTAGTTCTTATAAAACACGTTAAGTATGACACAAACAGAAGTTCAAGAGGTTATCCAACTGGAAGACGATTCCCAGCAAATTACACCTGCTGTTGAAGAAGAAGAAGAGGGGCTTTTAGGCCCTATGCCGCTTACTGAACTCATTGGTAATGGGATCACTCAGAAGGATCTTGATAGACTTTCTCTTGCTGGTCTTTGTACAGTGGAAAGTATTGCATACACTCCAAAAAAGATTTTAACTACTGTGAAGGGGATCAGTGAACAAAAAGCTGATAAGTTAATTGCAGAGGCTTCAAAGTTAGTTCCTTTGGGTTTTACAACTGCATCAGAATTTCATCAACGTCGTTCTGAATTGATTACTATTACTACTGGTTCTCAAGCATTGGATACACTTTTACAAGGTGGTATCGAAACTGGTGCTATTACTGAAGTTTTTGGTGAATTTAGAACTGGTAAATCACAATTGTGTCACACGTTAGCTGTCACTGCACAATTGCCTATTGATATGGGTGGTGGTGAAGGTAAAGTTCTTTACATTGACACTGAATCTACTTTTAGACCAGTACGTATTGTTCCTATTGCTAGAAGATTTGGTTTAGATGAAAAGGAAGCAATGGAAAACATTGCTTACGCCAGAGCATATAATGCAGATCACCAACTTCAATTATTGAATCAGGCAGCTCAGATGATGTCTCAATCAAGATTCTCTCTTTTGATTGTTGATTCGATTATGGCACTTTACCGTACTGATTTCAGTGGTAGAGGTGAACTAAGTGCAAGACAACTGCACGTTGCCAAATTTTTGAGAATGCTTCAAAGATTGGCTGATGAGTTTGGTATTGCGGTTTTGATTACAAATCAAGTTGTTGCACAAGTTGATGGTGGTGCTATTTTTAATCCTGATCCAAAAAAACCAATTGGTGGTAACATTGTTGCACATGCCTCAACAACTAGACTTTATTTTAAGAAAGCAAAGGGTGCTAATAGAATCTGTAAAATTTATGATTCTCCATGTCTTCCAGAAGGTGATACTACATTTGCAATTGGACAAGGTGGTATTATGGATCCTGAATTAGATAAAGCTGATGAAGACGATGATTGATTTTTTTTCATTTATTAGCATATTATTTATGTTTTTGTTTTGTTTTTGTTTTCATTCGTTTTCACTGTTTTTAAATCATTTACCAAAAAATCACATTTTATTTAAATCATTTTTATATTTTACTATCATTATTTTTTAGCCATTACAAATCAAATATTTCGTAAATTAAATAACAACAAATTAATATTGAAAGATTGTTGAATTTTTAGTCATTTATTAATATACAGTTCTTATTCTTTAATTAAAATTCAGGGTCCATATTCATGTCGAACCAACCAAGAAGGTCATCATGGGGTTGTTGCTGTTGCTGTTGTTGTTGTTGTTGAAAAATTGTATCTAAAACTAGCTCATTCAGCGTATCATTCCCATTTGGAGAGCCATCCTCTGAACCATTAGCTTGTCTGTTGACAGACTGGTCAACTTTTGATGATGTATTTACATCAGAAGTTCTATTGCTAAATTCATTCACATTAAAGTTTGGTGAATCAAACAAATTATCAAATCCTGATATAGAAACTGAAGGTGACATTTCAGTTTTAATTACATTTGAATCATCGAGATTACTTCTTAAATTTGAACTACTTTTTTGTGGAAACAACGAGGTTGGTATTTGAGTAGATGTATTGCTAGGGATTCTTCTTGGTAGTAAAGAAACACCTGAGTTGATAGATGCAGGTGAAGCATGATATTGTAACTGATTTTGATTATTATTTTGAGAAGTAGTATCGTTTGACTTCATTTTAACTGCACCTGTTGCCTCAAGCATTGCTAATGGAATACCATTAATTTCTTTAATCTCTTTTTGTTTCATTTTTGCATTTGAAATAGCATGATCTGTTGGAACTAATGTTGTTACTGTTGTACCATTTGGAGATGTTGAAGTTATTGCAGTAAAATCATCTTTGGTAATCTGATTGTAAAATGGTAATGGCAGTGGTTTTCTTTTAAGTTTTGGTTGAGGAGTTTCAACACCACGTTCTTTATTTTGCTGTTCGATAGCTGTCCTTCTCCTATCTTCGTGAATATTCCAGACTAAATCATAGAACAATGACCCACTTAAATGAGATCTCATTCTAACAATAATACCTTGATTGTCATCTCCAACATAAAGATCTGGATGAGAAACAATAACAAAATTCAACTTCTCTAAAACAGTAGCCGTTCTACTTATATCATTCTCTACTTCCTTCCAGGCAGCTAACATATTACGAAACAAACGGTGAACAGTAACAATTGACTGTCTTGCAGAATCGACATATTTTGGTAACAAATAAGGAGTCAAATGTAAACGGAATAAAAGAAAAGCAGCCGTTGTTACACTATGACGGACATAAATTGGATACTCTGTCAATTGTCTCTGTTCCAATAGTTTTGAAATGATTGTAACAATTCTAGTTGCAGAATTATATGCTATTTGGACATATTTTGTTTGGTCTTCACTTGGAGTTTGAGGCATAAAAGCAAATAAACAAAGCATTAATTTAACATAGAGGTAATATATTTCCACAACTAAATCGTCAATTTGTAGCTTATTTGTTAATCTATCTAATTCTCTCTCCAAAATATTCAAAGTACCAGCTCTATTCATCGGATCCATTAAACCATCTGGTGAAGTTACATTCAGACCCATAATATTAATTAGCTTGGCCTGGAAAATTGACAATGAAATTAGGCATCTAAAATTTTTAGGGATTTGTGAATCTGATCTTGCATTCTCTAAGATATAATCAGTTGACAGACATGGAGGCAGTCCAAGATTAGAGCACCAAAATTGTTCACAAAAAAATACAGCAAGCCAAGTTCTACTTCTCCATGTTTCAGCATCAGGTAAAGTAACCTGAGTTCTTGAAAATTCAGACATAAATCTACCTCTATGAAGACCTAATTGGAAAGCTAAGTTTTTTGCTAAACCAATAAATCTATAAGATGAATCATCAAGTACCTTTTGATTTGGCAATGGCCAAGTGGCCAATATTAATAAACTTTGAACAATATGAGTTGATCTGGGAGTTCTAATCCAACAAGTTTCTATTGCTAGTTGCTTTATAAGAGAGCTTAATGAATTATAAAGTGTTGGATCGGGATCTGATAAACAAGAAGTTAACATAACAGTCCAAAATAACAACTGACTTTGGTGATATAACTCTAAGCATGAATTAGAAACCATAATCGGTAAATATGGTAAATAATAATCAACAAACCTTTTATGTAATTCCTCTGCTTTTGCAATGTCAATTTTAACTTCACCTAAAGAGAATTCAGAAATTGGTACATTTGATAATAATTGATTTGTTGAACTGGAAGTATGTGCACGCTCTGTGTGTGGTGAATTAAACTCGCTTGGAGATTCAACTGTCTTTCTTACAGCCGCTTTCAAAGCAGGGTTGAGATTTGATTTATTTAAAGCTGAATCATTAATCAATGGAGTTGAATTCGATCTGCCATCCAAACTTAATAAAGTAGGTTCCTTTTTTAAATGTGTTTTTGCAATCAGTGAAGGACTTACATCATGAGATCTAGTCTGAATTTCAGTCGTTGCTTGACCATTTATACCATTTAAAACTAATGGTTGAGTTGGATTTGATATATTTTCATTAAACCTTGTTACTCTGTTTTGCAATACTTGGGCCATCAACTTTTCATTTCTAGTAAGATATTCAATCTTTGATCTTAACTCATCAACGTCATTTTTCAAACTTTGAATTTGTGAACCTTTCTTTGGTCTAAACTGGGGATCTATTTCACATTTCAATGACATTCTTTCACATCTTGAACATGGCTGTGGAAATCGTTCACTAGCATTACATTTAATCTTATGTTGTCTACAATGTGTACATGAAGTAACAGGTCTATGACCAGCAGGCGGATTTATAGTGTTTTGTATTGGTTCAGATTTCTTCTTCTTCGAATCTTTAATAAGAGTAGAAGATTCATTACTTTGATGCCTTTTAACTCCTATAGGATTGTCGTTGGTTCCGGACTTATTGGATCTTGTAGTGATCGTTCTCTTGCTTTTCATTGGTGTCATTTCTTCTAGTGAATTTGTACCTTTAGCGGTCATTTTAACCGCTTTATCTTACTCCTCTCTATATAACAAAATATTATTAACAAGTTTACTAAAAATTTTTTTCATCCATTTTAACATTAAAAAGTGTCACTAGATAATAAACAATGTGTCAGGGTTTTGACTAAGCAAGGAAAAATAAGTTTTAATGAAATTATGTGTCATAAAATGGTAAGATAATGGGAATAGAAAGAGATTTGAATTACGTAATAACTATAAAGTTCATTGCTACTTATCTTAAGCCTTAGTAAATCTTAAGTATGGCTTAACTTGGTTGAATTGACCAAACTTTTCCTTAGCAGCTTCATTAGAAACAGATGGTGGAATAATGACATCATCACCTTCAACCCAATTGACACCAGTGGCAATACCCTTGGAATCGGCCTTTTGAAGAGCATCAACAACTCTCAAAACTTCAGAAGTGTTTCTACCAGTAGAAGCAGGGTAAGTTAAAATCAATCTAACTGTCTTCTTTGGATCAATGACAAAGACTGATCTAATAGTAAAAACTGGTTCACCAGCTTGCAAGTTCTTGAAACCAGCTTCATCAACCATATCGTATTTGTATGCAACTTCTTTGCTTTCATCACCGATGATTGGGAAGTTAAACTTTTTACCACCAAGAACAACTTCTTCAATATCAGAAACCCAAGCATTGTGGGATTCAACTGATTCAGCAGAAAGACCGATCAACTTAACGTTTCTAGCATCAAATTCAGGCTTCAATTGAGCAAAAGCACCCAATTCAGTAGTACAAACAGGAGTAAAATCAGCTGGATGAGAAAATAAGACAGCCCAAGAGTCACCAAGCCATTGATGGAAATCAATTTCACCAGTGGTGGTTGGAGCCTTAAAGTTTGGTGCTTGAGAACCAATTCTGATTCTTGGTTGTGCAGCAGCATCAAAGGAAAGGAATCTAACTGGAGCTCTAAAAGCAGATGTTCTCAAAATAGACTTTGCAAACATTTTATATTAATCAATTGACTATTATATCGGACAATTCACGTGGTAGTGGCAAAACCAAGTGGATGGGGGGAATCCCTCTTATTTATATGACTTTTAAAAATTGGGAAAAGCATAAATTGCCTTGAATCACGTGAAATGCCGTCAAGCCACAAATAAAGTGGCGCATATTTGTGGCGCATGCGTTTCAATTTGCTTAAATTTCTATTATAACCATTAATTTGCTCTTATCTGTTTATTATATATATATATATATTTATTTATTATGTATCTTTTTTAAATTTACTTATAATTATCTTAATAATGCATTGAAACAGAGGTATCAACAATCATTGAATTGGAATCAATATGAGAAGGTTGCTGACGTTGGTTATTATTACCATCAATTGGATCGTCAAAATAAGGATGTGTTAAAGCCCTTTTGGCACTCATTCTCATTGCAGGATCATAGGTTAACAATTGCGATAATAAATCACAACCAGCGGAATCTAATTTTGTAACAACGGATGAAAGGTCTTGTCTTTTCCATTGAGGGAAAGTTGGTTTATATTCACTTAATGCTTGAACTTCAGGCCAAGTATCCTTGTTTGGTGTTCCCAGTGTCTTGAAGATTTTAAAAATCTGATCAATTTCAGAATCTCCACTAAATAACGGTTTGCGTTCAGCCATTTCTGCGAATATACAACCAACAGACCACATGTCAACACCCGTGGAATATTGTTTACCACCAAGTAAAATTTCTGGTGCTCTGTACCATAATGTAACAACCTCATGAGTGTAAGATCTCAATGGCACACCAAAAGCTCTAGCAAGACCAAAATCTGCAACTTTTAGTTTACCGTCTTTATTAATTAATAAATTTTGGGGTTTTAAATCTCTATGAAGAACTCTGTGAGAATGACAATGATATATACCTTTAACTAATTGAAATAAAAACTTCTTAACAATTGGTGGCTCCATTCCTTGACCCTCTGGAATGGATTCCATATACTTTTTCAAATCCATATCTAAAAATTCAAAAACAAGATAAATTTTATTTGATGACGAATGAACAATATCATATAATGCAACAATGTTATCATCCCGAAGTTCTTTTAATAGTGAAATCTCTCTAATTGTTGTTGATGGTATCCCCTCGTCCTCTGACTCTAATCTGATCTTCTTTAATGCAACGACTCGATTATCATGTTTCGTATCCCTAGCACGATAAACAACACCATATGTACCCTCTCCAATCTTTTCCATGTTATCAAAATCAGTCATGTCCATCCTGGACGCGTCTTGTGTCGTTGACATTCCCTTTCTTAATGTTTTTGAAACAACTTTACTAATCATGGACATTTTTTTCTTCCTTTTTCTCGTTCTTCACTATAAAAAACAAACAAAAATGTGACACTTTCTTAAAATAGTTATATTGCGCTCATGATTATAAAACAAAGGTAAAGAAACTATTAAAAGAGAATAAGTAAAATGAAAAGGACGGCTGCTTAACCTTGCTTTTCCTCCTTAGAATTGGCTAATCTTTCTGCTTTTTTCAATGCTCTTCTACGAATATCCTTGTGCATTTTCAAGTTCATAGAGTTGACAAGTTTGGAGTAAACACCAACAGAAGAATCAATCCACCAATGAATCAATGCATGTGATGGATATGGAGTACTGGTACCATATCTTTCTTGAGCACCAACTCTTCTACCAACGTTGTTCAAAGTAGATGCAACGAATTGTTTTGGATTTGGAATAGTAAAGGATGTTCTTCTAATTTTTGACATTGCTGATGCAACAAGGTAAGAAATAACCAATTCAACGTCAATACCTTCCGATTCCAATTCACCTGCCAAAGCAGAAGACCAGTTTTGTAAAAAGGCTTTTGAACCAGAATAAACACTCAAGTATGGTGTTGGAACCAAACCAGCAAATGAACCCATGTTTAAAATTAAACCTCTAGTACTTTTTCCTTGAGAATTAATAGTAGTTTTAATCAATGGTGTAACCATTTGTGTGATTTTCAATGTAACAATATTATTAATGGTAATAATACTTGACATTTCTTCGGCACTAGTTTCCAAAAATGGTACTGGGATAGAATGTGATTGACCAACGTTATTTATCAAAATAGTAACAGGTAATCCAACCAAAGCGTTTTGAAGTAATTCATAATTTTCAGGGACATCTGTTGAAGCGTCAAAAGCAACGACCTTAGTATTAACCTTATATTTGGATTCAATTTCAGCGGCAACGAGTTCTAATTTTGACTGAGTTCTTGACACCAAAACAATATTAAATCCTCTCTTTGCTAATTGAAAAGAGTACTCTTTTCCTAAACCATCAGAAGCACCAGTGACAACTGCCCAATTACCTTTCTTAGCGCCGTAGGTTTTGAATGAAACGGGAGGTAAAATCCAAGCTTGCAAAACCAAGGAACTGTAGGAAAGAACCCATTGAGTTAATTTAAAAAGACCAATAGCTAATGAAGTGTATGCCAAAGTGGAAACAATACAGCAGTCTTTACAAGGAATAGATTCTAACATATTTTACTATAAGAAGTAAAGATTTATAAATATGTTGAAAAAAAATCATACTCATACCACTAAAAGACCAAATCATCGGGTGTATATAATATATAAAGATAAAATAATTTATTTTTTTGTTGATCCTTTTATCAGTTTATTAACAAAATATTATACACAATTAACACTATCATAGAAATCCGGATGAAATTTAAAGCTCTAAATTCATACTTTCTAATTGATCATCTGCAAGTTTACACCTTTCTTCACCGGTTTTCGAAAACCTGTCAAGTTTTAGTACTTCAACTTCAATTTCCATTCGCTTAATACCAACTCTTGTAAGTTTATTATTAACTCTATCAAGATCGTCAAATAAACCTGTTAATGTTTTTTTAGTTTCTCCGCTAACATGTATTCTTTCAATCCAGTGTTTTTGACTAAAATCCATTGGTGGCTGCGCTGGCTTATTTTGAGTTGGTGATTTAGGTGCAGTAATAGAAACAGATGTTGTGTTTGAATTTGCTGGTTGAACACCTTGTTGTGTATGGAATTCTGTTTGAGGTTCCCTATAAATTTCTCTGTACATCCCTGAACCTTGCACCACTGGTTTTCTACTAATACCAACTTCAGCATTAATATTAACAGGTCTTGCATATGGATGATTATGTGAATGATCA
Organism: Saturnispora saitoi; assembly: GCA_030579535.1. Taxonomy (NCBI): domain Eukaryota; kingdom Fungi; phylum Ascomycota; class Pichiomycetes; order Pichiales; family Pichiaceae; genus Saturnispora; species Saturnispora saitoi. The sequence goes on along the minus strand of JAKTRF010000008.1, from coordinate 237,618 downwards.
CTTTGATAACCATAAGCATTTGGATTTCTATTGCCTATGTTATTATAATGACCACTTCCCCCTCTACCTCCTCTACCACGACCTCGGTAACCCATTTGGCCTCTGTAACCATAATCATAACTCTGGTAATCTTCATATGACTGCTGCTGTTGTTGATGTTGATGTTGATGTTGCTGTTGATAGTGGTAACTATGGTTTAGTTGTGATGGGTATCTATAACTTGCATTATTAGCTCTATATGACTGATGTCCATGATAATCATCACGTTGATCATTGCTACGATCAGGTGGTGCTCTCTGTGGGTAGGCTCCATAATTTGGAGTTCCTGTTCGACTGTACTTGCCGTTACTCATACAATTACACTACAAAAGAAAGGCGTCAATTAAAATTATCTTTAACGTTTTTTCCAATCTTTTCAGAATAATGAAAAAAAGTTAAAGTAGCTCATAATTTAAAGCTTTTTAAGAAATTAATCAACAATAAAAATACAAGAATAAAAAGAACTAATGAGACAGACGATAGCCTGGAACAAGGCCAAATAAAACGCTAAAGGCGGCAGTAGTAAATAAAATCAGAAGTATTATGAAAAACGATCTCTTTAAAAGTAATTGTTTTGCATATGGCTCTTTCCATAAAATGAATCCAAAAGATCGAGACCTTGATTCCCCACGTCCAATAAAACAAAGTAAAGGATCCACCTGATAAAATGCCGTAAAAAATAAATAAGACATGAAAAAAAATGGAACAACTATTGCACCTCTTGTAGATTTCTTGGAATCAAAGAAAATCATATAGTAAGCAGCCCAAAAGCCTGCAATTGCGCAAAGAATTGAACACAAAAGTCTATACCAAGAAGAAAGTTGTGTAACGTTACGGAGAGCATGAGTTTTAAGAAATTTAGGATATGCATCATATTCCATTGCTTTGAAAACGTATTCTCTAGCTTCATCAAAAACCTCAGGGTCATCTCTCTGTTGTGTTTCAATAGCCTTTTTAACATCATCAATTAGCTGTTGCGGAATGATAAGATGACGTTCACTGTTTGGATTAAAATAAGTATTGTAAAGCATTTGAGAGGATTGGCGTAAGTTTCTTCTAGTTATCAAATGAGATTTTTCAATAGAGGTATTATTTTCATTTATTTCAGATTCTATAAGAGACTCTACCATTTCAGGATATATTCTCGAGGCTCTTATATTAAATGATCGATCATCTGTTGTAATATTTCTAGTTATATCCTCATGTGTATGGGATTTTCTTTTCAGTTGATCAATTTTAGCATTAATTAAAGGATCACTTGATCTAATAGCACTTTCACCTCTCAAAAATGTAGATAGCCTATGTGGGTCTTGACCTTCGAACATATTGTTCCTCATTAAAAGGTCTAAAAGCATAGAAGATGATCTTGAATCTCTGTTGCTATCATTTGAAAAATTGCTTTGCTCACTGATTGGTCTAGGCTGTGTTATATTTGGCTGAGTCAAATCATTTGATGAAGTCGTCAAATCTATAGTACTATTTAGCTTCTTCGAATTTCTAGTTCTTGAATTTTTAACAATAGATTCTCTCAAACCTTGAACATAAACCTTACAAAGATTTAAATGTTGAACTGTATCAATCCAGAAATCAAGATAATTAATCGATCTTTGTTCATCTCTCATAAACTCATAAAAAGACCAAAGGTCAACTGGATAACATGTCTTTTTATTGAGAATTTCAAATAAAGTTGGCCATCTATCCAACGGATCTGATAGTGGGCTTACTTCAAACTCTTTTATTTCATTATTCTTATTCTCCAGCTCAATTAAAGCGTCGTAATAATCTTTGAGATCACCAGAGTTATCTAAATTGGAAGTAATTAAGTTTGTGCTACCTTCTTCCATATTAAATCTGTATAAATCAAACAAAGTTAAAATGAGTTATAAATACGCTTGACTTAACTGCAAATATAAATAGCTAAAATAAAAGGAACAACTACTAAGATCTCCTTTATATTTTCTTTATACCAAAATCTATATTAAGAATAACTGCTACACGTCAGGCTTAAATCTAAAATATCTGATTTTTTTGTGTGTTTACCTTTTTCACCAGCCATCTCTTGCAACACAATATATGTTGTAACAAATATGTGCTCAGCATGAGTACTATAGAAAGGATAAAAAATGCCTATCTTTAAATTAAAAAAAAGGGCAAAGAAACATCTTTGCCTCTTCAACACTTGTAGTTTTAACAGTATCTTTTCTTCTGTATTTTATAGAAATAACCATTGCTTTAAACTAATAAATAATTATTTAAGATGCCTGTTGAACTTATCATGAGACCTGTTATGAGACCAATTGTCTATGCGCAAAGCTTATTGTTTGGTCTGCATAGACGTTCATCCAGATATATTCCACATTATATCGATATTGATGAAACCAAGACTACTGAATATGCCTATAGAAAAAGATTTGGTACTGGTTCAAAAATTTGGGATGTTTATGAAACAAAGGATTCTGGTCCTATGGGCCCAACAGAACAATCAAAGTCAATCTTTTGGTTTTCTAGATCTAGAGCTGTTAAGGGTGCTTACAAAATGTACTCTAGAGAAATTCAAGGAACTGGACCAAATGGAGAAAACGAGCCAGTTGCCACTGTTAGAGCAGGTTTAAGATCAAATGTTCTTTTAATTAGAGCGCCACATGCACCAGCTTCTGAATTGGGTTGGCATGTCATTTCTCATAAAGTTGACGCCACTGACGCCTATAGAATGTTCACTTTAGCTAATGGTAATACCTACCAGTGGACTACAGAAGGAAAATTTCTTGAAAAGGTTAAGAATGTTGGTGAAAAGGAATCTGAAGTTAGACAAAGAATAGGCCAAGTTACTCCAGCTGGTCAAGTTGGTTTCAATTTAATAGTTGATGAATCCGAAATTCCAAGAGAAATGGCTATTACTACTGCCTTGTGTTCTTGGGTGGACCATTGGAATACTAACTTACGTTATGGTGGTATTTACTGGTCTAGACAACCTCGTCAATATTCGTGGAAAAGAGATTAGGGACAAATAATATTAAAAAAAACCCCTTTTTCACTTTTTATTAAAAATTTCAAATTTTTCTAATAATAACAACCAATATGAATATATACTAAAGTGATTCACTTTATTCCTAATTCTTATATTTCTTTATGAAACGAAGTAGAAGAAACACTGCAAAAAAGCTTATATAAGGAATTTTAAACATACAGATTTCATTTTATAATAAAACTAGAAATATGAGTAGTTTCTATATCTTAATATTCAAAAAATACTTCCTGTTGTCTTCACCTTTCAAACTTAATTACTGTTACAAAAGAATGAAAAGGAAAATAAGTCAACGCCCTTTGTTAGATCATAACGTCACCTTTGAGCATTCCGCTCTCTCTGCTTAAGCGCGCTACCAAATTACCATATAAAGCAGGTGTTTCCTAAACAGGTAAGAGCGTTAACCGCGGAACTGTGAGTCACTATTAGTATAAAAAGGCCAAAAAAAAAAAAGAATTTCATTCAGGTTTTGGACGGTTTTTCGCTTGCTTCTTCTTTCCAGAGTAATTAATTTAAGTAATAAAGATATGGTCTCATTTAACTGGGCATCAGTCTTAAAACAGACATCAAAGTTGCATGTTAAGCAACTTTCGATTAAGCCACTTTGGAAAAGTTATTCAACATCAGCACCAGCTTCAGCTTATGCAGGTGGTGATATTATGAAGACTTTTACCGATAAAAATGGTATTCACTTGGTTGATGTTAACAAAGTTCTTGTTATTGGTTCAGGTGGTTTATCTATCGGTCAAGCTGGTGAATTTGATTATTCAGGTTCTCAAGCTATTAAAGCATTAAGAGAAGCTAATAAACAATCAATTCTTATTAATCCAAATATTGCCACAAACCAAACTTCTCATGCTCTTGCAGATGAAGTCTATTATTTACCTGTTACTCCTGAATATATTACATATATTATTGAAAAAGAAAAACCAGATGGTATTCTTTTAACCTTTGGTGGTCAAACTGGTTTAAATGTCGGTGTTCAATTGGATAAATTAGGTATCTTAAAGAAATACGGTGTTAAAGTTCTTGGTACTCCTATCAAAACCTTGGAAACTTCTGAAGATAGAGATCTTTTTGCCCAAGCTTTGAATGAAATTAATATCCCAATTGCTGAATCCATTGCCGTTAATACTGTTGAAGATGCACTTAATGCCGCTAAACAAGTTGGCTACCCAATTATTGTTAGATCTGCGTATGCCCTTGGTGGTCTTGGTTCTGGTTTTGCTAATAACGAAACTGAATTAAGAAACTTGGCTTCTCAATCTTTGTCTCTTGCTCCTCAAATTCTTGTTGAAAAGTCTCTTAAGGGTTGGAAGGAAGTTGAATATGAAGTTGTTAGAGACAGATGTGATAATTGTATCACTGTTTGTAACATGGAAAACTTTGATCCATTAGGTGTCCATACTGGTGATTCTATTGTTGTTGCTCCTTCTCAAACACTTTCTGATGAAGAATATCATATGTTAAGATCTGCTGCTATTAAGATTATTAGACATTTGGGTGTTGTTGGTGAATGTAATGTTCAATATGCTTTACAACCTGATGGATTAGATTATAGAGTTATTGAAGTTAATGCTAGATTGTCTAGATCCTCTGCCTTAGCTTCCAAAGCTACCGGTTACCCATTGGCATACACTGCTGCTAAGATTGCTCTTGGTTACACTTTACCACAATTACCAAATCCTGTTACTAAGACTACCTCTGCTAACTTTGAACCTTCCCTTGACTACATGGTTACTAAGATTCCAAGATGGGATTTAGCCAAGTTCCAACATGTTAAGAGAGATATTGGTTCCGCTATGAAATCTGTTGGTGAAGTTATGGCTATTGGTAGAAACTTTGAAGAATCTTTCCAAAAGGCTGTTAGACAAGTTGACCCATCATTTATTGGTTTCCAAGGTGATCAATTTGAAAACTTAGATGATGTTCTTACTAACCCAACTGATAGAAGATGGCTCGCTGTTGGACAAGCTCTTTTACATGAAGGTTATTCCGTTGATAAGGTTCACGAATTATCTAAAATTGACAAATGGTTCTTATACAAGTTAATGAATATTGTTAACCAACAAAAGGAATTGGAAGCTTTGAACTCTCTTGGTGAAGTTACCTTTGAAATTATGTCAAAATCTAAGAAGTTAGGATTTTCTGATAAACAAATTGCCCTTGCTATCGGTGGTGTTAATGAATTAGAAGTCAGAGCATTGAGAAAGTCTCTTGGTATCACTCCTTTCGTTAAGAGAATCGATACCTTGGCTGCTGAATTCCCAGCTGCTACAAACTATCTTTACACTACCTACAATGCTACTTCTCATGATGTTGATTTCAATGATCAAGGTACCATGGTTTTAGGTTCTGGTGTTTACAGAATTGGTTCTTCTGTTGAATTCGATTGGTGTGCTGTTTCAACTGCCAGAGCTTTGAGAAATGCTGGTAAGAAAACTATTATGATCAACTATAACCCTGAAACTGTTTCTACTGATTTTGATGAAGTTGATAAGTTATATTTTGAGGAATTATCATTTGAAAGAGTTATGGATATTTACGAATTAGAAAATGCTGAAGGTGTTGTTGTTTCTGTTGGTGGTCAATTACCTCAAAATATTGCTTTGAAGTTGCAAGATAACGGTGCTAAAGTTCTTGGTACTAATCCTGAAGATATTGATAAGGCTGAAGATAGACACAAGTTCTCATCTATTTTAGATTCTATCAACATTGATCAACCAAAATGGAAGGAATTAACCTCGATTGCCGAAGCTGAAAAGTTTGCAAATGAAGTTGGTTACCCTGTTTTAGTAAGACCTTCTTATGTTTTGTCTGGTGCTGCTATGTCAGTTATTAGATCTGAAGCAGAATTGGAATCGAAATTAACTAATGCTGCAGATGTCTCTGCTGAACACCCTGTTGTTATTACTAAGTTTATCCAAGGTGCTGAGGAAATTGATATTGATGCTGTTGCTTCTAATGGTAAGGTTATTGTTCATGCTGTTTCTGAACACGTTGAAAACGCAGGTATTCACTCTGGTGATGCCACTCTTGTTCTACCAGCACAATCTCTTGATCAGGAACTTATGGATAGATTAAAGGAAATTGCTGATAAGGTTGCTGCTGCATGGAAAATCACTGGTCCATTCAACATGCAAATCATCAAGGCAGAAAATCCAGAAACTGGTGTTGCTGACTTGAAGGTTATCGAATGTAACATTAGAGCTTCCAGATCTTTCCCATTTGTTTCTAAGGTTCTTGGTGTCAACTTTATTGATGTGGCTACTAGAGCTCTTTTAGGTGATGCTTCTTTAACCCCAATTGACTTGATGGCTGAAAAAAGATCATATGTTGCTACCAAGGTTCCACAATTTTCATTTACTAGATTAGCAGGTGCCGACCCATTTTTAGGTGTTGAAATGGCATCTACTGGTGAAATTGCATGTTTTGGTTCTAACTTAATTGAAGCTTACTGGACTTCTATGCAAGCTACTATGAATTTCCATTTACCATTACCAGGACAAGGTGTTCTTTTTGGTGGTGATTTAACTAATGATAACTTAGGTACCGTTGCTAAGAACCTTGAAAACATCGGTTATAAATATTACACTGCATCAGAAGAAGTTACCGAATACTTGAAGAAATATGTCTCTTGTAACGTTGAAACCATTCAATTTCCTAAGTCTAAGAGAGAATTAAGAGAAGTTTATCAAAAGCATGATATCAAATGTGTTTTCAATTTAGCAAATGCTAGAGCTGAATCCCTCGAAGATCAAGATTATGTTATGAGAAGAAATGCAATTGACTTTGCCATTCCATTATTCAACGAACCACAAACTTCTCTTTTGTTCTCCCAATGTTTGAAAGAAAAGTTACCAGAAAGAATTGCCAACTTGAAGAGTGGAAAGGTTATTATTCCATCTGAAGTTCACAGATGGAGTGAATTTATTGGAGGCAAGCCGGTCTAATTGTTCTCCAAACAGCAATCTGAACAATTGAAAACGAAAAACGAAAAACGAAAAAAAGAATAATTTTCTACAGTTTTATAATTAATATATAGAGGAAAAATAAAACTTAATATTTAACTTACGCAAACCACAATTTAGAGGTGATTTGAGAATTAGGCTTTAAAGCATCAAAACCTATAAAAAAATGCTGAGCGCATGATCATTTTTGTAGGATAAAGCTGTTGAGAAAAAAGTGAAATATTTTTTCTGCATGTATATTAGAAGTTATTCACTTGAAATATAACTGTTTAAACTCCGGAATAATGGGTATTTGTGGTTCCAAGGAAGCAGTAACGCCAAACTCAAGTAAATTGAGTAGCAATGTTAATGATGCTGTATCCAAAACTAAGCCGGAAGCAACAAAGCAAACACCTCGTACCGAAGAAAAGATCACAGACCCCGTCAACATTGACACTAGAAAGAAGTCACTAGCAACTGTCGAAGAAAATAAAGAACTAATTAATCTCAATAACAATTCTTTAAAGCAAAACTCTAAAACTTCACCACCAAGACAACAAGCAAAGGTTCTTCTTCTTGGTGCTGGTGAAAGTGGTAAATCAACAATTTTAAAACAAATAAAGATTATTCATCAGAACGGGTTTTCAGAAACAGAAAGAAGAAATTACAAACCGTTTGTTTTTCAAAATATAATATCTGCTTCTCAGTCTATTGTTAAAGAATTACAGAAGGTTAATTTAGCTGAAAAGTTGGAACACTTATCGGAATCAGATTTAGAATATATTCTAAATTATGATATGGAAATGGAAATGGACGGTGAAATTCAATCTCTTGATGACAAGACTATTAAAATCATCAAATGTTTGGTGCGTGATGATGTGGTAACAAAATTGATCAACAACCACAGTTCTGATTTTTATCTTATTGATTCTGCAAAATACTTTTTTTCTAACTTGGAAAGAATTTTTGAGCCAGATTATATTCCAAATGAAACGGACGTTTTGAGAACCAGACGTCAAACTTCTGGTATCTTTGATAGCAAATTTCAATTGGATGATTTAGATGTTCATTTATATGATGTTGGTGGACAAAGATCAGAACGTAAAAAATGGATTCATTGCTTTGATAATGTCACTGCTATCATGTTCTGTGTTGCTTTGAGTGAATATGATCAGACTCTATTAGAATCATCTATGAAAAATAGATTAGAGGAATCCTTGAATTTGTTCGAATCTGTTACTAACTCCATGTGGTTTCGTAGAACTTCCATCATCTTGTGTTTGAACAAAATTGATGTCTTTATTGAAAAACTTCCTAACTCACCGTTAGAAAATTACTTTCCTGATTATGTTGGTGGTAATGATGTTGGTAAGGCTGTTAAGTACATTCTTTGGAGATTCAAACAGTTGAATAGATCCAATTTAAATTTAGTTCCATATGTTACTCAAGCTACTGACACAGAAAATATTAAGTCAGCATTTGCTGTTGTTAAGGAAACTATCATTCACAACAATCTCGTTGACAGTGGTGTCATCAGTGCCGTTTCTGCTAATTGATAGTTTTATTTTCCTATTTTCTTGTCACCTAATGTACCTCTATTCTCTTTCTCTTGTTGCTAAACAAAATAGATGATAATTCAAACTACACACTCATGTGTTTGCTTGAATATTTTTTCTTCCCTCTGTAAGTTATGGACTTTTTATTAACTTTAGCAAACTTTCCACTGTCCCTTTATCTGACTCTTTTTTTTATAAATATTTTACATTCTAATGATACTTGGTAACCTTTAAAAAAATTTTGAGTTTTTCCCTTATTTTAAATTGGCATAAAAAATTTAATCTGATCTTTAAGATTGCATAAACAACTATTTTCTTTTTCAACTGCACATATCAAATTGTTTAAGAATAAATTGTTTTGTTCCTTGTTTCACACACTTATAATACTTTTATAATAAAAAAGGAACTAGAATTTAATACTTTTTCGAAAGGTTCCTTTGTACATTTCATTACATAATTTCCTGAACATGATATTATCATCATTGTTGATCACCTATTGCCTTATATTAGTAACTTTGAACATATTTAGTCCCATCAAAATTGGTTTGTTATCATGGTTTCAATTGCTTTTTGTTAGATTGAAATTGGCAAAAGTGTCTGTCAATATAAGGTCAATTAGTCTGCAAATGAGACCTATGTACTTATTTCATTGGGCAAAGTTGAAACCGACTCATCATGAAGGTCTATTTGCGATTCATATTTCTAAAATGAATATGGACTTATGTTTATGTAGACCCGATGGTTCCGATATGCAAAAAACAAGCAAGAAATCCTTATCACTTTCACTGAACAAACTCATAAAAATTATTAACTGGTTTAGATGGCTATTCCCGTTTACCATTGTTATCCACTCACTAACTATAAAGAACTCAAAGTTAGAGCATTTTGAAAATAAAACAATCCAATTGGATTCTTTAACTATTTCCTTCTCCTCCAAATGCAGTCAGCAGGCCTTATTATGTCAACTGCATCTCAATTTGTCAAATCTAAAGTTTTGGAATACAGAAATTGTCAATAGCTGGACGTGGACCTTATCTGGAAAAGCTATAGCTAATGAAAAATCTAATGTTAGATTCACTGGTATATCTAGTGCTTTTATTACTGAAAGTTTTAATCTTGACCCAAAATTAATTAAGTCAGTTATGAAGAATATGATACCTTCAGATGATACACCAAAATTTGAGAAAAAATCACCAGAGAATAAGATCAAATTTGATATAAATAAATATCTTGACATGTTTCAGTTCGAAAGTATCTATTTTGCATTTGATAATACATCTGTTACAACAAATGGTCTTGCTGTTAAAATAAAAGATCTTGTTTTAGCATTGCATAGTATTAATAGGGATGATGTAACTTGTAGACGATATATTAATCTGCTATTGCATAAGTTCACATGTCAAATTACCGGTTTAGATATTAGGTACAAAACTCTAGAAAATAGTAAGCAATTTATTGAATTTACAAATATATCAAGTATTTGGGACATCAAAAGCATTGTTAACATTATTCAAAATATAGATGATACAAATATAATCACTCAGCTATGTTGTGATGACACATTTATTGCTCGAAGCTTCATTACTATGGCCAATATCAGTTTTATCACCACACTGGATGATTGTTTGAATTATATTGAAGCTAAAAATAAAAGAAAGGCCTCATCCTCTACCGTTGCTGCTCCTGAAATAGAAGAGTGTTTAACTCATAAGATGAAGTCAAGAAGAATGCATAATATTCTATTAGTGACTCACAAGATACGTACAAGAGCACAATTTCTCACCAATTGTGTTCAGTTAAGATTACCTGAAGCTGTAACCGTTCAAGTCTTAATAGATGACATATTATTTGATTCATCTTACACGGATAATATATCCTCTTTATTTGTTGATGAAGAAGAAGCATACACGCCAACAAAAGCACTTATTTTATCTCTTCGTAATTTTCGATTTGATATAATTGAAGGTATGAAAGGAAATAAACTATTTGCAATTGACAGTATTGAATCTGCTGCTTCCTTATTTTTTAATCATTCTAAAGATCAAATATATATTCATGATGTCAACTTGACAATTAATCATGTTGAGCTATGTTTTGATAATATTGATTTGGTTAAGAAATTGAACGCAGCTAGTAGTTACGCATTGGAACAATTAAAAAAACAAGATAAAGTTTCTAAAGTCGATAAGAATAATGAACTCCCAGGAGTATCAGTATCAGACTTTGAGCAGGCTGAATTTTCTAATAAATTAGCACTGCCAAAATTTATTCAAAATTTACAATTCACTGTTAAATCTATTACACTTGCTGCATGCTTTAAAAATCCCGTCAGATACTATGAAGGCACTGATTTTACTGAAATGAACTCTTATAAACGTGGGTTAAGTTTCAAATTTAAGAATTTAACGATGGACTACGATAACACCATTGATGTTCCTGTTGTTCGTCTTCACTTAAATCATTTTGCTGTTGATATTATTAAAGACTTTAATTCTGAAAAACACACTAAATCATCTATGAAAATATTTGATATCAAACATTATAAATTAAAGTATACACCTTCTAATCATACATTATCATCAATTATTCCTATTTTGGATGTGACGTACTCTGTTGAAGTTTTGTGGTCTATTTTATTTGTTAAAACTGTGTTGGCCTCTTTGTTTGGAAAGCCGAAAGATAATTCAGTTGATAATGGTAAAGTAAAACCTGAATCAAAGAAAAATAACAATGTACCATTATCAATTATGATCAAGTTACATTTACTGAAACTTCATTTGATTTTACCATCAAATGTTGAACTGGCAGTGGAATTAGACACACTTGTTTACTTAAACTTGCCCAATGTCACAAAAAATAAAATGTTATCCTTTAAAGCATTCAGAATATATGGACAAAATCCTCATATTGAAGGGATGTGGACTTTGATATTGATACTGCACAATTTGAGGTTAAAAATAAATGATACAGTTGAGCTCAATGAAGTTAAGTATGATGTTAAATGTGATGCAATTAGGATTGAAATCCCTTATGAATACGTATTTTACAAAACATTTGATAATTTAAAAGCACTATTTAAATCAAATAGTATTATTTCTCATAATTTCAAAAATTTGATGTATGTGGCTGGCGATGATAAACATTTTAAAACTTCAAGATTGATGCCGTCTATAGTGCAAGACGTTATTAGATTACCAAGGATTAGAATAAGATCTAAACATTTTTTATATTGTAATCATGATGATCCAATTGAAGAAGAACTTACAAGTTTCTTTATGTTGGGAGAAGTTGAGCAAAGATTACGGTTAGAAAAACTCAGAACTTTTGAAAAGTACCAAGAGAAAATGCTTAATTTGTTAAAAAATAAATATGCACCATTTTTACATTTCAAAGATGGCCAAGCAATAATGCCAGTGGGTTACAAAGAGCATATAAAAAAGATAAAAATGGAGGCTATAACTATGTCTAGAGCAAATACTTTTGCTTCCTTCTCTAGCAGAGTTCCTGTACCAAAAAAGAGGGCGGAAACAGACTTTACTGGCTCTCCTAAATCTACTCTTATCGATGACAGAATATCTGATACCTTTGAAGCATACGAAAATTATAAATCTGAATACCATGAAGCTATTGTTATTCCAAGGAGTAGGATGTATTCAAATATAAGTAAATCCTGGATTACTAGGGTTAAATCTGCAAGAAGGGGTTCATGCCATAGTGCTTACAGTGACTACTTTAGAAATCGTGCCAAAACGGACCCTGGTGTTCGTCAAACTTTTTTTAAAAAGTTTCCTATTGTTTCAGAAGGAAATTCGCACCCCTTGTTTGGTTTTGATGTTTTAAATTTAGATTGGTATATTGATCAACCTGCCTTTAATGTTGACAAATACCAAGACTTTATGTACAATATTGCCAATGGAATTCCAAAGACAATGAAATATGGTATTTTTTTCCCAATGAATTGGAAGTTAGGGTGTTCTTACATGAAAATTCAAATTAAAGATTACCCACTTCCTCTAATTGGTTTAGGTTCTCTTGATGATAAACCTAACTCGGTAATATTTTCTGGTGACTTTGTCATTTTTGAGCAAGAATACTCTTTGGATGAAATTAGGTATAATTATGTGCCGTTAGTTAGTCAATATGACCAAAATTCCAAAGATGAAAATTTATATTCCATTCACATTCCAAGGACAATGACAGATGTTAAATTTGTTACTGATTTGAATATTGATGTTGTGTCTAAAAATACTGCTATTATTTCATGGTCACCGGCGCTACAGCCAGGCATTGGATATGCTATGAATAGTTTTGACCTTTTGTCAAAACCACCTCTAGATCTTTCACCTAAGATTGGATTTTGGGATAAATTTTCTTTAATGTTGCAAGGCCGAGCTATATTTAATTTTAAAAATGGTATTGACTTATTTATCAAAAGTAGCCAATCCCCATATGATCTAACCGGTCGATCTGCTGGATTTGTTTTCAGATGGTCTGATGGTAGCAAATTAAAAATTAATTCCACTGGCAAATCTGAAGACTTTTTGATTGTGGAAAGTAATGTTTTTGAAATCGGTGTACCAATTTTTGATTCTACTTATCTTGAGGAGGCAGTCTCATTTGGTAGGGCATTGGCTTCTAAGTATAAAATTGCAAAATCAGTGTTAAAATTGACTAGTAAACCTATTATTTGGAAGCTAGGACTTAAATTTGAGAGAAACATATCTAATGAAAAGACCTTTGAGCCGGGATTTGTTCCTAGAACTAGTCATTTCAGACCACATTATGATATTCATTTGAAAAATCCAATAACTTTTGCTAATGCTCATGAAAGAGACACGTGGGATTCTTATGAAGGTTGGAGAAGTGATTATATATATATGGCTGTCTCCATTTACTCTAGGGATCAGACAGGTGTTCAAGGATTTCCTTGTTGTGGTGGAAATGCTTACAATGCGTTAGGTTTAACTCCATTAACTATTTTTCACTTTTTCAATTGGTGGAGTTCCTTTAAAAGTAGTTTGGGTTTACCAATTAAAGAGGGTAACATGTTTAAAAATAAATTTGTTTCTGATGTCAAAAGTCCAAAATTTGGAGCCCATTTATATGCCATTAGTTACTCTGTTGATCTCTCTCCATTATACTTGGCTCATGTTTACAGGCATGTTTCCAGTATTTCTAGTGATGGTAAGGTTGCGTTTACTGGCTTAAAATGTTTTGTCAAATCCTTTGCAATGGATTTACATCAAACTAAAAGGTTGGTTTCAGTTTTTGATTCCAAGTCACAAAAAGTTAGAAAAGAATATCATCTAAAAATGACAAAGGGAATTGTTGACTTTGTTGAGGCTGATTTGAGAATTTTAACTGCAATTTTTAACCAAAATTATAATCTAGGCCAGCTATCAAAAACTTTTGCAGTTCCTATGGATACATCTGATTCCTTTCAAGATACTAGCTCCTCCAGCTTTAGTGATTATGTTATGGATAGAAATTGGTTTGAAAAAAATGATTTTGTTGAACTTGATACTGCAGATTTACCCGATGAAGAGCCTAAATGGAGACTGTTGTTATTTGCTTCATCGCCAAGATTTTACTACGTTAGAGAGGAACCTATTTCAAATTTGGCATATGATTATAATGAAATGGAAAAATCTACTCATGCATGTCAAATTGGTAAGAGAGGTGTTTCTAGTTCTGCTGGAGAATTGGCTCAAGAAAGAATTAAAGAGCTGGAAGATGTTATAGAAGTGCATAAAATGCAATTGAAAGATTTGAAATTGAAACCCTCTTCGGAGATTATTAAAAAACTGGAAACTAATTTGACAATTGAACTGACAGAATTGCATCACAGACTTCATATCCTTCGTTGCTTGAAAGATAAATTTAGTGAAGGGATATTCCCTGAATATGATGAATTTGTGAACGATTTTGAACTTTCCGATGAAGAACCAGATGCAAAGTCCCATGTTCTTAGTAGAATATCTACTAGTAATTCACATACAACACATTTATCGAAGATAAAGAGTGTTATATCGGGAATTCCACTTCATTCTTCAAATTACAGAAATAGATTTATTGTTTATGGAATTAATGTTAAATGGACTCAGCATACAAAATCAGGCATATTGGGGTATTTAAACAAAGCTGAAGATAGAAGATCTTTAGTTTCTTCGTTAAGTCAAAAGGTGGTGAATTTGGCCGATGATGTCTGCAAAGCACATGATGCATATACTTCTACTGATGATGAAAACTTTTTCAATAACTCTAACTTTAGTTCAAACTTTGAGTTTTCGCGTTACAAGGAAATTTTAAATGACTTGGATCTAACACTTCATGATACAACTGGTTTAAAAAATGCAGAAACGGATGATTCATATTTAATCAAATTTGTTCTTCCACAAATTTCATCCAGTTTCAATAATAAAGATTGTGTTTTAGTGGCCAGTAATAGAATTGTTGTAAGAAATGTCACCGTTCAAAGTGTAAAGAATGATGAGCTCATAACTGATGAAATTATCTTGCCAATTGAAAACAGAATTGCTGTCACAGTTGACGACGCTTTTGTTTATGTTTTGAGAAGAGAAGATTTGATAAATGATGTATACAAATTATTCAATGCGAAACAATTAGTTTGGCCTCCAAAGTTGCCATTGGAAATGTATTACAGTCCAGGATCTCTTGATAATAGTATTGTTTTACAAAACTTATCCTGTGCTGTATTTATGATTAGACCAAATGCCCTTCATTACTCGAAAAATGATACTAGAAAAAGTAAAGAACTTAGGAAGACAATTAAAATCATTATTCCAGATGTTGAAATTGTTACTAATAGTCAACAGTTTGAAACGCTAGTTGAATTATACAAGGCATTGAATGAAAAAACACACTCTCAATCACAAAAAATGAGGGAAACTGTCGATAATTATGTTAAATTTTCAGATGTTAACGATTTTAAAAATATATCAACAAGATTAATTGAGACACAAAGAAAGGTTAGGGAGTTAACATTTTGCAAAAGAATTTTATCTATTTTAGGAGAAGAAAGTGGATATACTCAGGAGGACATGGAGCAGCTTAATGTTGAAATTGAAGCACTTCACTTAAATCTTAATGGTATTACAAGTTTTTTAAGAACGTTGAAGGCGAAGCGATACAACGACTCGTACGAAATAACAGAGTGGAATATGGTTGCCCCGGAAATAAACATTCGATTTATTAATAATAAGGGACAATCTATGGTAGACATTAACGCTATTGATGTTTTCTTCAAAACAATAGCATCACCCAATGGCTCTACATCAAATACTATCTACATTTATGACTTAGTTATGTATGACAGAAATCCTAACGCAATATACAATACGGTTTTGGCAAGATTTAACGATAGCGATGAACCATTCTTTACTATGAACTGGAATCTTGATAAACCAGTTGGTGGTATATCAGTTCTACATAGCCAAAAGGCCAAGTTTAGCCCTATACAAATGGCAGTGGATACTAGAATGACAAAGGAGCTTCAGAAGTTCCTTTTTCCTGACAGTGACTTAGTCAATTCAAATGATTTTGACACTCAATACGTTGATGAATTTGATCGCATCTCTTTAGATACAGATGATTTAGCCATTGAAATGAATAGAACTGAATCACAAATTTCCATTTCTTCTAATAGTTCCAAGGGTTCCGGAAAGCACACTTTGAAAAAGAAACTTTCCAAACTTCTTCCGCATAAACTGTCAAAATCATCAGATTCTAATGACAGTTCCTTCAAAGAAAGCTCATCTATTTTTTCTAAACATTCGTCTAACTCGGAATCAAGTAAATTAGAGAGAAATAGCAATAAAGCAAATTCTTATAAGAACACAGTATTGAATCTCCGTGATACAGATCATGTTAATAAAATGAAAAGCCGTGCAAAGAAGTTTTACTCACTTCGTGAATTTGATATTGAACCAATGAAGTTATGTATTACATTCAAGGGTCAAGGAAAATTACGTTTAATTAACATGACAGACTTTATTATTAAAATTCCAAAATTTGAACTTCATAATAAGCTAACGTCTAATGAAGAGCTGTTTACAATTATTAGAAATAAATTAGTTCATGCTGTCCTTGATAACGGATTCAGTCTTATAAAGAGTAAATTCAAATCTGGTAAGTTACCAGAAATGCAAACAAATCATGAATATTCAAGGAAACCAATTAAAAGAGTCGATTCTGATATTGCAAATCATGGGCATCACCATCTTTCTTCTACAAATAGAAAACATTTTAGAGATGTCGACTTATTGGAGCCTGCTATGAAATTAGATACTGCGCATGCAAGTGGCGGTAAAAGGTTGACATTAGCAGATTTAGTAGCTAAACAGAAATTGATTAAAGAAGAGACTATTTTCAACCCAGCAGATGACGTTGATAACGTTATTGAAGAAGTTGCTGAAACTAACGACCCATAAATTTTTAAAATATAAAATAAGAGACTGAAATTATGATAACTATGAGAATATCATCCTAATATTCCAATCTTTTACAACCATTGTATAAATCTTCTATTCCTTTGTAATTTTATATTTGTTTAATTCAATGTAAATATTAAATGTACAAGATAAATGCGCCACATAAGTTGGAGAGATTGAAGGAGAAAACAAAAGGATGTGGCGCATTCAATGAGAGATGACGTTTTTGTCAAAAAGTTATTAAGTGACAAGTTATAAGCGTATGGTTGCTTATTAAATAATGAGTTTCTTTAAGAATGTGGTAGGGTTTGCACAGCAGGTTATAGATAATTTATCTAGTGCTGATGATCAGACGCCAGACCAAAAGATGAAACATAAGTTTCGATTACCTGATTCCGAACAGATAGTTACAATCGTTGATTGTCTGGTGTCAGTAGCCGGATCAGATAAAAAAGAAATCAGGTTATCACGGAATGCTGATATTCCTCATGAAATTACATTAACCACCAATTATCTTGTTTTTGATAATGGAGAAGATAAAGTTGTTCTTCATTTAGCTGGTGTAAAGGAAATTAAGAAAACATTTTGGAACGATTGTGTTTGCATTACATTATTAACAGTTACTGGATGGAGATTACTTTTGAGAATTGATGAGTTAAGATCTACATCTGATCGATTTTTTGTTACTTTAGAACATCATTGGCATTCTAATAGAGTAAGACAACCTCAATTAATTGAATTTACTAAAAATATGTTTTCTGAATGGTTAGTAGTAGAATCACAGGTCAAAGGACATCGCCCAATGCATGACTTACCAGGTGGGTTAGGATTAAATCATAGATTTCCAGGTTATATAGAAAAGGAAGTAAGAAGAAAGCTATTAAAAAATTGGTATGGTTACTTCAAATTAGCAGGTAGAAATTTAACATTGTTGCAAACGGATGTTTTCAAAAAATTAGTTTATCAAAGTATGGCAAATGAAACCAGAGGTGAATTATGGGAATTGACATCGGGGGCTTTGTATCATAGATTTGAGAATTTTGGAGAATTTGAAAGGTTACTAAGTGATAATGCCAATAAGAAATCTTCTGCTATTGACGATATCGAAAAGGACTTGAACAGATCATTACCTGAATATGCAGCTTACCAAACAGCAGATGGTATAAATAAATTGAGAAGAGTACTAACTGCGTATTCATGGAAAGTTCCAGAAGTTGGGTACTGTCAAGGTATGAACATCCTAACAGCAGCTCTACTGATTTTTATGAATGAGGAACAAGCATTTTGGACATTGTATGTTATATGTGAAAAGCTAATTCCGGGTTATTACACAAAAACAATGTATGGTGCTCTTTTAGATCAGAGAGTTTTTGAAGAATTAATTAACAAGCACATCCCAGTTCTTGGACAACATTTTCAAAAAAATGATATCAAAGTTTCAATTGTTTCATTGCCATGGTTTCTATCTTTTTTTTTAAATACTATGCCTCTAATTTTTGCGTTCGGAATTTTAGATAGATTTTTTGCTGAAGGGGTTACTGTCCTTTTTAAGGTTTCTTTAGCAATCGTTAAGATTAATGGTAAACAATTACTTGAATGTGAAGATATTGGTGAATGTATTGCCATTTTTAAAGACTATTTTTCAGACCTTGATGAATCAGAGGCTTATATTAATGGAACTAAAATGAAATTTGATATTCTTAAGGAAACTGCTTTCAAAGAATTTGGATATATCAAAGAATCAGATATTGACAGAGAAAGGATTAAAAATCAAGACGAAGTTATCAAGTATATTGATGAGTTTGTCAAACGTACTGAAATTAGAAGCCTGAATAAAGAACAGATAAAAAATTTGACAAATGCTCAGATCTCTAACATATATGATCTTTATTATAGCGTTTTAATGGAAGACTCTAAACATAAACCTAATGATGGTAATGGACGAATGACAATGGCATATTTTAAAATATTCATGTCTAAATTAGTTCCCTGGGTTAATTTAAATTATCAAAATAATGAAATGCATAGTCAAAATGCCTTTTTGAGAAGACTTTTTAAACATTGGTCAACAAAGAGTGGCAGTATTGATTTTGATTCTTTAGTGAATGGATTGGATAAAATCGTAGATAGAGACGGTATGAGATTAATCACAGCGTTTTTTCAATTATATGATGATGCTGGTAATGGAATGATACCAAAAAGTCAAATAATGGAAATTGCAGATGATTTAGTATTTATTACAACTCCATGGAGAAATGGGGTTTTATTCGATAAAATCACGAACACCATTCTGGAAAAGAAAATTGCGGAAGTTTTAATCAAAAGACAACAAAAATTAAAGGAACAAGGGGTTGATGTTGAGACAACTCCTAATTCAGTCCCTTCTAACTTATCTTACGATAGAGAAAAATATGAAAAGCTTCAGTCTGATAGATATTTAGCTTCGGGGTCTAACTTTTTAAAGCATGCATTTCAATACGCCATCCCAATGGAAGATGATACTAATGATAACAATAAAGGTGCTAAAGATCTTATTGAAATTGACGAATCACAACATAGACAAATTGAAGCAATTACACATAATAAGGCACTTGATCCATCAACGCCATTATATATTAATGAATCTACATTTAGAATGGTAATTGTTACTGATGAAACTTACTCATCTTTTTTTGACAATGATTTTTGGTCAAATTTTAAAGTTGATGAAGAAATTAACACTAACGGTAATACTTATGGTGCAATGATGTCAAATTTGCGTGGAGCTGTGAACGTTGTGATGACAAGCGGACAGCGTGTTGCAACTGAAGTAAGGAAACAGATGGATGAAACTCGACAACGAAAGGATTCAATCAGGAGTGCTAGGAGTATTGGAAGCATGGGAAGTGTTGGCACACTGAATAGTGATGGGACCAATATGCCGGGTAATAGTAGTGTTCTGATGAACAATAATAAGTCCAGTTCGAATAGCAGAAGTGCAGAAAGTATTGGTAACTTAACTTTAGAAAATATTCCACAAACACATCAAAACGATGATAATGATGATGATGATGATTTTGCAGGTTTACTTTCACCAGTTAATAGCAGCAGAGATAAGAAGTTAGAAACCGATGACAATGACGACGACGAAGATGGAGAAGATTTTGATGAAGATGATTTTGGAACTTTCGTTCCAGCTGGCGATAATGATAACAGTAATCAAGCTAATTCGAAAGAAATTGAAAAACTGGTCCACTCTTTGATTGATCTTTAGTTTTTACTTTGTTCGTCATGCTTTTTTATACAGAATTTATTCGATATGTTTTTGTTAGTTTAATAAGATTGTTAAGTGGAAAACTTTGTGTTCTGTCAGGGGAATTATATTCATAGTAAACATCACCACGGTAAAGAATTACCATAGAAACTGACTTGGTCATGTGCATTAATGCCGGGACATGTTCAGAATCTCCTAAGTTACCAAAAGTAATGTTCCTGATTTAGCTCAGGAACAGAATTGCCCAAAAACAATAGTTTTAAACAATAAATATTGCTAAAAGAAATAGAATGTGTTTCATTTAATAAATCTTATAACAACTTTGTACCCTTTCTATGACAACTTTTCGGTTTATTTTGTAATTTAAAATGAAAGAAAAGTTATTAGAAAGAAGCAAAGCCTATAATGCGATCTAAAAATTTTATCATTTATTACTTTTCATCTGTCGTGGATAAAGATTTATATTTGTATTAAGAAAATCATGCGTTTAACATATTAATAATTTACTAAATTAACACCTAGACTTTGAGTACTATAAAAATTGGTTTTAAACGTGAATTCATTTTAATTAAGCTTTAAATATAAATTTTAGTAAACTTTTTTGTAAATATTTTTTTTGAAAAGTATTCTTAAAAAATATACTTGAATGAAAACTAGAAGAGGCCAAAAAGTTTTTTACAACACATGTTATGTCATATGGAAATATTTGTTACAAATTTAATGAGATATATATAGCTATCCGGTATATATTTTAACAATAACGCTCATCGGAATTATAAAATAACAATAAGCGGGTTTAAATATAAAAGTATAGACTTTTAATTGATACATGATTAGCGCCTTCACAGAAAAGTTTGCAAAACCTTATTTTAAATCAGCTAAATTAGAAAATATTACATACAAAATAGGCTTTGTAATTAATGTGTTCCCGTTAATGTAGACGTGACGTATTATAATAGAGTTATTTTTAGTAATAAGCCATACATTAATTAATTCCATTAAATTAGTTTTCGATAAACGCTTTTTCTAAAGCAGTAGTATTATACGTTTCTACTTGACCATTTTTGTTACCTATTTCGTCTATCTGACATTTTTGTTCGTTATGTAACTAAAAAACATATCAGTTAAATAAATAAACCATTATAGTGTTGACAAAATTAAAATATCTTATCATTAAAGTTAAAAGGATAACAATTATCAATTGTATTTCGTACTACTACTAAAAAATAAAACCCAGTTAATATATTTTCCGATTATTAACTAGGATGATAATTATAAAATTATAAATTAATATAAATGAAGTGAAGATATAAAGTGTTTTAATATTGTTTCTTTTAACTTGTAGGTTAACCGAAAAATCAGGTTCTTGTTTATTATCTTGTCTAGGAACATACTCTAGAAGACACTAAGTCAAGAAACATATCCTAGAAAACACTACGGCAAGTTGAGTTCAATCATTTTTCGTAAGGTTTTCAATAAGTAATTTACTAGAATTAATAGTTTACAATACCAATTTTTTTTTAAATTATCAATAACAGTTAATTATACAGTACAAATTGAAAAAAATAAATTAAACAACAAAACAGAAACTAAGTAGTGAACAAATTTGCTTTCTCAAGCACAAAACAAAAATTATTTCTTTGATCCAAATAATTTCTTTAATTTTCTGAAACCACTTTTTTTTTCGCCATTTGTATCGTTTGTTGCAGTTGTGTTTGTTGTTACATGAGACGTTGTACTAGCATATCTCTTGTTTGCTGGTTCTATGAAGAACTTTTTCAACTTAGATTCTGATTTCTTCCTATTTGCAGTGTTCGATTCTGCAACTTCTGAAGTCATTGGTTGCTGATGTGGATGAGGCTGAACTTCTACGTGTGATACTCCAGTTTGTTTTTTTGATACAATAGGAATCTCATAATCAGAGTCACTATCATTAGTAAACCTTGATTTATAATTTGTATTCGCATTATGAATGATTTGATGTTTTAAAACGTGTCCTTGCCCATCTAATTGAGTATGTGGCACTTCTTCTCTTAATGTCATTTTCTTGCTCATTGAAACTGCTTCCTTTCTTACCTTTTCAAATGAAGATTTGCGCGGAATAACATCTTCATTTGCAAGAGCTTGCAAATCTGATTCTTTAACAACACTCCTTGTTTTAGATAAACGATACAATTCTTTTGCCTTTGATTGAGCAGGTGAATTAGCTAAAATTTTTCTTTTTGCTTCTTCGACCTTTGGATTGACACGTGGTTTTGCTACTATCTGTTGATTAGGGAAACTACCTGGCTGACCTGATAATCTATGCGAAGCTCTAATTGCAGCCGTATTGGCAGAATTTGTATTTTTTAATTCTACTGAGCTGTTAACGCTTTCTCTTTGCGAAATCACACTCTGCTGTGGCTTTGATAATGATAGATTAGACGATGAAGCCATAGCATTTAATCTTGTATTTTCAGCTGTAGTTAGCGTGACATATTTTGAATCACCTTCCGTTTTAAATTTGTTGTATTTGGCACCTTCATGAGCATTCTTAAGAGCCGATTTTCTTCTTGAAAGTGTTTGGGAACTATTAGTATTACTACGTGGTCTTAGTTGATTAACTTCGTTCTCTAAAGTTTGCGGTCCTTTAGATTTAGTTGGTGTTTCTTCGATTCCATGTTCAATAACATCAATTTGGGCTTGGGCAGTTGGCAATCTTTTTGGAACTTCTAAATCAGAAATGTTCTGAGAAGCAATTGGTTTATTTTGAATTTGTTGCTGAGTTTGTTCACCTTGCTGTTCTTTGATTTCTTGACGTGGCTTTTGTTGCAAAGATCCTCTGATGTGTTGTGCCATTGACTTAAATGGTGTTTGATCAGTAGAAGATGTAGATGATTGTGATATAATTGGTTTGGCAACATCATCAGAAACAACAGAATCACACATGGTATCAGAACCAGTAAAAGGTTGAGAATGTGGCAAAGGAGTTTCCAAATTCAGTTCTTTCACAATACTCGAATCATTTGAGAATTCAGTCTTTATGGATTCATCATCATCTTTTGACATTTCCAATTGATTTTGCTTAATCATTTCTTCCAGAATTTCTTTTTCCTTCAGTGCAACTAATTCTTCCAATCTTTCTTCGGCAATACGCCTCTGTTCAGATGTATAACCTTCATCTTCAAGATCATCATTTATAATCTCCTTACCATCAACAGGCTCATCTGGAGTACTAATTATTACAGTATCTTCCATTGGTTGATCAATAGAGCTAAACACATGTTCTCTTTCTTTTTTTTCAAGTTCTTCATTTTCATAAATTAAGGTTTTCATTCTTTCCTCTTCAACTCTTTCATGTTCCAATTCATTAAAAATTTTATCATTATCAACTATCTTTTCTTGTTTAGCTTTGCTTTGAACTTGTGGTTGAGCTTGTGGTTGAACTTGTGGTTGAACTTGTGGTTGAACTTGTGGTTGGGCTTGAAAATTAAATTCGTCATCTTCATTATCTGCTTCAGTGATACCATTCAAATCATGATTTTCAGCGCTATCAAAATTTTCGTAAACATCATTTTCAGGAACGTAAACTTCTGTGACTGTAGTTTCAACTCTAGTACCATCTGCAAAAACTTTGGATTCTGATCTGGTAATCGATTTTTTAGGCTGGTTTGGTTGTGGCGAAGTATAGGACACCTTTCTAACATTAGAAGATGAATTTTGATAAGAATTATTTTGTAATGAAGCAGTTCTCCTTTGTTGTTGTTGTTGATTATCAGGATGTTTTGGATTAGGAACTTCAATAGCAACTAGTCCATTAGCGCCCGGAACATATCTTTTGATAGTTCTTGGAATATTATTATAGTTATTGTTATTGTTATTATTAATTGAGACTCTATAGGAACTTGAATCTGATATGGACCTTCTTGAGTTTAAATTTGGCGTCGACCTATAATTTTGTAATCTTCTTTGAGAAGTACTAGGTTGCAGTGATCCAGATCTAGAAGGAGGACCTCTTAATGAAGGTGACCTAAGTGAAGCAGGTGGCTGAGCCGCAGCTATACTTCTAATTGAATTTGATCTTTTAACTTGTGTTGACGGAATTGTTAGATTCTTAGCGTTATGGTTATTAGCCTTCAAAGCTTCACCAATAAAGCTCGCAGCAGCCAATGCCCCATCATTAGGAGCAGGATCTGATGAAAATGCAGAAACACCTGTATAGGATGTTTGAACGTGAGCTGATCTTCTTTTAAATCTTGACATTTGTGATATAAACAGTTTATGAGGATATTTTCAATATAAATTACTTTATATTTCTTATTATAAGTCTTTCAATTAAAAACTTGATATAAAGATCTATTTTTAATCCTTCAATCAGCAAAGTCTTAACGACAATTATGTATGATAGCCCAATAATAGTTTTATGTTTACAAGAGAAGGAAGGAGGCAATTAATTTCTATAATGGCGAGAAAACCAGCCCCTAGAACAAAATGTTGCATGCGCCACAAAATAAACACTAAATGCGCCACATATATGCTTGAATATAATATGCCATTAAAGAAGTATGAATATGTAGTGTATGTGAAAGATTTTATAACAGTAACTAATTAGCTTTGGGGTTTGAAGTACCGTGAATCAATTGATAAAAGTAATCCATGTTATAAGTACCTCCAAGACGATCATAGAAATGATAAAGTTCAAAGCAGACTTCAATCATGATCAAATAAATAATAATCAATTCTAACACCTTTTCGGAACGATGTGTTAAAATTTCAACTAGTGCATGCGATTCATCTGTCAAGTAGTCTAATTTACGATTGAGAATATTAATTCTTATTGAAACATCTAACTCATTGGAGATTTTATTATGAATTTTTTCTAATCTCGTTTCGGACCAATAAATATCAGGGGTTTCGACTAATTCTGAATATAAATTCAACTTACCACGAAGTAATAAAACACGACCGGAAAGTCTAGTAGCATCTTTGCCATCCACAGCAATTTTTTCACCATTTGATAATTTTTGAATTGTTGATCTCGTTAAACTAATATGATCTTCAATCGCTTTTTCAAGAATGGCCAATCTAGTTGATCTTGAAATACCGTAAGAAAATGCCAATTTATCTAATAATCTATTTTGTGGTTCTCCATTAAGGCAAATGATTTCGTCTGATGTGACATAAGAGTCTTGACTCTTACTTGAAACATTTGAATCAAGATCAATGTAATCTAAATCCTCTGATTGCAGTTTGTAAGGACATACCATGGCATCTTTAAATATAGGAACATATTCGGAAGTAAGTTGGCATTCTTTAATATTCCATGCAACAAGGGTACCAAACTTAAAAACAAATATATTAGCTTCCTTTGGCGTTTTAAATGTAATACATTCACCAGGAACAATTTGAATTGGTGCAAGACCTCTTGAAGTTAAAATTGATCTAACTTTATCCAAATCATAATTTTCACAAGTTGTAATAGAGACACATGGCTTTATCTTTTGATTTAAATATGTTGTTCTGTCAATTCTAGTAACAAAAGCTGGATGAATGATTGGTTCATCAGTTGACGTTTGAAAAGTTAATATTTTTTTTGCTCTCTGTTGACCAGGAATACTTGAAGCTAATCTCAATGCACTGGTTCGTTTGAAAGGATTTATAAATAAAGCTAGCTTTAACTTGCTTGATTTGAACATTTTATAATAATTTGTGTAACAATAAAACTTAAAATGAAAAAGTTGTAAAAAAAAAAAACGTCATATTAAATATTTAACGGGAAAAAAAATGATATTGAAAATGCTACTAATTACCACGTTGAAGTGCATATTCTGAAAGGAAAAAACCACAAAGTTGAAACAAAAAGCAAATCTTTTATACATATTATTTTTAAGTCAATTGACTATTTTAATTAGGTTTAGCTTTTAAGCAACAATCTTCTCCTTCGGCAGTTCTTATACAGTTAACGAGATTTTCCTGAAAATTTTTTTCGTAAACGTTTTGTTTCAATAATCTTTTTAGTATAATACAATCATTATACGATTAGATAACAATGTCAGCAGCAAACGATTCTATTCCTAATTTAGCCAATGATGCTGTTTTAAAGGCATCAGATCCTGTTCCAGAAGATGCTGAAATAGTTAAGGGTATTGATTATAGTAAAAACGAGTCACGTGACGCCAGAGCATCAGATATTATTAAAGGTATGAAAACTATGGGATTCCAAGCATCAAGTGTTGCTAAAGCATGTGAAATCATTGATGAAATGAGAAGTTGGAGAGGTAAACACATTGATGAATTAGAAGAACATGAAAGAAAAGGTGAATTTGATGAAGATGGATTTCAAAAGACTACTATTTTTATGGGTTATACATCAAATTTAATCTCTTCTGGTTTAAGGGATACATTAAGATTTCTTTGTCAACATAAAATGATTTCAGCAGTTGTTTCTACCGGTGGTGGTATCGAAGAAGATATTATTAAATGTCTTGCACCAACTTATATGAGTGATTATTCCGTTCCTGGTAAACAATTAAGAGATAAAGGTATGAATAGAATTGGTAATTTAGTTGTTCCAAATGATAACTATTGTAAATTTGAAGAATGGATGGTTCCATTGTTGGATACCATGTTAGAAGAACAAGAAGCTAATATTGCAGCTAATGGAAATGATGCATGGGATGCAGGTACTCCTTTTTGGACCCCATCAAAATTCATTGATCGTTTAGGTAAGGAAATCAATGATGAATCATCTGTTTTATATTGGTGCCACAAGAATAAAATTCCAGTCTTTTGTCCTGCTTTGACAGATGGTTCTATTGGTGATATGTTGTTCTTTCATACATTCAAGTCTTCACCAAAGCAATTAAGAATTGACATTGTTGAAGATATTAGAAAAATTAATTCTATGTCCATGAGTGCTTATAAGGCAGGTATGTTAATTTTAGGAGGTGGTATTATTAAGCACCACATTGCTAATGCATGTTTAATGAGAAATGGTGCTGATTATGCCGTATATATTAATACTGGACAAGAGTTTGATGGTTCTGATGCCGGTGCTAGACCTGATGAAGCTGTTTCATGGGGTAAAATTAAATCCGAAGCTAAAATGGTTAAAGTCTATACTGATGTTACAATTGTTTTCCCATTAATGGTTGCAGCAACATTTGCCAGTAAATAGTTTAATCTTGTAATGTTTGTTTTACTTTTAGTATATAGTTTTAGCATGACAACTAATATCAATATGTGTGAATAAATAAAATGTTTTTTTTAATTAGAGGAATATAAACTATAATATCGAATAAAAAAATATATGACAATATATGTTAATACATATCTATGTATATATATTTTTGAAAGGGTTATGAATTGTGACTATGAGAGTAATCATCGTTTTCTTGATTCGTGTTTTTTTTTATTTTTTCATTAAGCTCTTGTAGAAACCTTTGCATTCCAGGATTCAAACTTTGGTTTTGCAGTATTATATGGGACATATGCACCCTTGGTATATGTGTAATTGATTGGGTGGTGAACAGGCTCAACAACATGTCTAATAGCAATTTGTTCAGGCTTTAATTGGTTTGGTCTAGTATCAGTACCATAGGCCAACCAGAAATGCCAAGCAGGTTCAGCATGAGAAGCATCGTATCTCCAAAAGTCCTTGTATTCCACCCATCTTGTTCTCATATGGATTTCTTCAGGGTTTTGGGTTTCAAAATATTTGTTTCCAAATCTATCTTCACCAACCAATTCACCGGATTTTGTATCGTTCATCATGGCAATTTGACGTCCTGAGCGTTTCAAACCATTCCTCCAGATGTTTTTAAGAGTTCTTGCAAAGGAAACAGACATTTGATCTTGTTGTTATTAATCTCTTTTTGTATGGTAAAACTTAACAAAAGGCCTTTTGAATGTAGGAGGAAAAAAAAAGTTGATGTTAGCGGGGACCCCATTGGTTGGTGCAAGGATGTGCTCAGCATATAAATCCTTCTTGTTTGGTAATTACTAAAGTTATATCTTGATAGGAAAGTATATTAATTAAAAGTAGAAAATACAACAGAAGTAAATAAGTACATATATTTATATATATATACAATTATATATGGTATCTATAAGTATGCATGTTAAAAGATGAAATTATGTTATAGTTAAAAGTAATGATTTAAAATCTTTTTAATCAAAAGTGTTCAACATTGTGAATAGTTTTATTATTAGAAGAATTATCGGCATTTTCATAACTTGCTTGATCTTGATTTAAAACTCTAAGTGGTCGTGGACGATTCACAACAAATCCTGTTTCATTTGTATTAGCATTTGAAGTAACCTTTTCCTTTGAGGCATTTAAACCACCCAAATCGTCATTTAAGTCATCATCAAAATCATCATTTGATGATTTATGAGTTGAGAGACTAGCTGATCCAAGAGCCTTTTTAATAACTCTGGTAATGACATTACCATCCTCAACGGCAATACCGGTCTCTCTACCATTCGAATCAACATAATTTTGAACTGAAGAGGAAGAACGTTTCTTACGGAAAAGAAAAAACAATGCTAATAAAGCAACAATAATTGGAACACCCAAGCCAACACCAACACCAATTGCAATGTTCTTATCATGTTGTGAAATACCAGATTGACCCTTTGAATTACTTGGATCAGCAGAAGCTGTCATTGTCATGTAAATGGTTTGAACTTCACTGTGAACTAATGTTGTCCTTGCAACAACAGTAAATGATCCATGATCGGACGAATATAGTGATGTTGTTGAAGATTCCGAAGTTATAAAATCAGAGCTCGTAGTTGATGAAGAGCTCGTAGTTGATGTCGAAGAAGAAGTAGAACTTGATGTCGTAATAGTAGAGCTTGGTGTAGAAGAAGTAGACGTTGAACTAGAAGTTGATGTACTAGAACTAGAACTTAGCTCCGAATTTGTAGTTAGAGTAAATGAAGTTGAAGAAAAAGAAGTTGAAGGGTTCACAGGATCAATTTCATTAGTTGAAGAGCTAGAAGTGAAAGAAGTGAACGAAGGAATGTTTTCTGTTGTTGATGAACTAGAAGTTGACGAAGTAAACGTAAAAGTATCTGTTGATGACGATGACGAAGATGACAACGATGATGATGACGACGATGACGATGATGATGAAGAAGAAGAAGAAGAAGAAGAAGAGACTGACGATGAAGAAGTTGTCGTTGGAAAAATCGAAGTATTAGTTGGATTTGTTATAGTAGAACTAGAACTACTTGATGTTGATGTAGTTGTTGACGAGGAGGTGGTCGACGGGGTTGTACTTGTTGTACTTGTTGTCCTTGTAGTATCAGAACCATTTCCAAAATCACCGGCTCCTACTGCAGTTGTAGACGTTGAAGAGGTGTTTGTTGTCTCTTCAGGCAAATCCGCATCTGTTGTTGATTCAGTTGAAGAGGAGATAGATGTTGTATCTGTGGGAAAAACTGCAGAAGCAACATTAACTGTATTTGCCAATGTTGTCGTTTCATCATCATCATCATCTCTTTTTGCCAACTTGAATCTAGGTATTATCGCATCATTTGATCCCTTTCTAATATTATCAATGATTACATTAGCATTTTGTATCAAAACTTCGTCACTTTCATTATTAAATTTTTGCTGTTTTATTTCCTCTTTTCCTTCTCCTACTTCCTTTTCTTCCCTTAACTCCTCTGCCTTTTCATGACTACACTGCTTCCTAATAGTAGAAGTATCAATTCTTCCTAAAGTTATCGAGTTATTATTATTGTTATTATTCTCTGTGTTTACTTTTTTTTCACCTTCCTGACAAGTTTCGTTATTAATAGGCTTTGCTTCAGGACAAATCTCGACGTCTCCTAAAATAAGCTGGTTGAAACCTTGATTCAAAACTTCACCATACCGTATAACACTATATTGTGACTGCTCACTTTCGACCCATGTGCTTATTTTGTCCATATGAGTGAAAACTACTAATGATACTGTCAATATATACAAAACACCCAACGTTATGGAAATGATCATTCTCAATGACCTTTTTGTTTTTTTGTTTTCATCTGTTGATTTCTCTAGATCTATCATTGCTTTTTGAATCTTTTGATGTTACTCGATCGGTATTCGAGATAGTGTATTATGACCCCTTATAGACCAAAAATTTCCGGAAAAAAAAGGGAGTTGTGTAGTGAAAACTAAAAACTTTTTTTTATGTGTGTAAAAAAAAATAAGGGGAGGGGGCGTTTAATGTCGGACTTTAAGCTTAATCTAAGTGTCTGAGGATGAAGATGAGATTGATGTGCTATGTAAGGATACTATGTAGTGATATAGTATACCAGGTATATATTTATACACGTAATATAATATGAATGGGGGGGGGGGAAAAGACTGCAAACGATGAATGCTTAGACTGTCTCTTCTTGCACAGCTCCTTATTCTCTTTCGTTCCACTGTTATGCGAGACATCTTCAAGCTTTGAAAAGACGTGCGCTCTGTTTTATACTGCCGCTGTTGTCGGAACATATCGTCCTCCATCTTGTTATTTTTGCAAGGGGTGTGTTTCAAGGAGTAGGATTTGTCTTTTTTGTGCTATTTTTAACTTCGGATTTGGAATACAAAGGAGAACTTAGCTTACATAAGCAATAAAGCAACAAAAAGTATGCGCCACATTCCGGGGGTGGCGCATGAATCACGTGACCATAATATTTTTTAGTTATATTTCAAAGCCCTTATTACTATTATTATTATTATAAGATTACACAGTATTTAAAAAAAACCAAAGATTAGATAACTATTCATTACTCTAAAGGTGTCAGTCTTAAATATGGCTTGATCATACGGAATTTTGGGAATAATTGACGTGCTCTTTGATCAGTAACACTAGGGGCAATTATAACATCATCACCGGGAACCCAATTAATCGGAGTGGTGATCATTTTACTGAGCGCATCTGTAGTTTGAAGTGAATCGATAACCCTGAGAACTTCGGCGGTATTTCTTCCGCAGGAAGCAGGGTATGTCATGATAAGTCTGATTGTCTTAGCTGGATCAATGATAAAGACAGATCTAATTGTCATATTAACACCTTCAACATCAACGTTATTCTTATCATGATAGTCTATCATGTCATAAAGTAATGCAATATCTCTATTTGGATCAGCAATTATTGGAAATGCTAAATTTGAACCAGTGATCTCATCAATATCCTTAATCCAAGCTTTATGAGATTCAGAGTCATTTGCTGAAAGACCAATGAGTTTAACATTACGTCGAGTGAATTCGGGTTCTAGTTTACCGAATGCTCCAAGTTCTGTTGTACACACCGGTGTGAAGTCATTCGGATGTGAAAATAAAATACACCAGCCAGTACCGATGTAGTCATAGAATGTGATTTCACCTTTGGATGTGTCTGCTTTAAAATTTGGTGCAACAGATCCAAGTCTCAGAGTAGAATCCTTTGGTTTTTCAATAGACATCTTTTAATTTCTTTTATCAATACTAACCAGTTGTTTTAGCCTAGTTAAAAGAATAAAAAAGTGTGGCCGTTGCTAAAATATTTAAATGTTTCTATTTTTCGGTGTCTGAGTTTTTTTCTCTCTTTCTCTTTAAATACACACATTTTTAATCCCCCACTTTATCAACAGTAAAAAAAAAAAAGAAATGTAACGGTTATTTCTTTTACAAGATTGTTTAATATTTAATAATATTCTCTTTGTTTATTCATTAAACATAAGCTAATAAAATGCAAATTATACAAACTGTAATATATAGACTTAAAATTAATTTTTTATATTTTTTCGTAGTTGTGCTTGTATTAAGAACAAGCATTGAAAACACCACCCTTGAATATATACACCATTTTAGTCATTCAATTGGACTATTTATTTAGAAAACATTCTCTATTAGTAGATTTCACTTCCAGGTGATTTTATCATTTAATTGTTTTCTGGTCTCAACTTTCTAACTTCCTTACCAACTCTCCAGATTTCCATGTTTCTGATGACTTGCAATTCCTTTTCAAGTTCTTCTCTGTAGTTTGGAGCAGAGTTAGAATCTAAGGATCTTTGAGTTTCGCTACCGTCTCTAACAGAAGCGTACAATTGTTGGAAAACTGGCTTCAAGTTGTCCTTGAAGATTGGATACCAGTCAAGAGCACCTCTTCTAGCAGTGGTAGAACAAGCATCGTACATGTAATCCATACCGTACTTACCAACCAATGGGTAAAGGGATTGAGTAGCTTCTTCAACGGTTTCATTGAAAGCTTCAGATGGGGAGTGACCGTTTTCTCTCAAGACTTCGTATTGAGCAAGGAACATACCGTGGATACCACCCATCAAACAACCTCTTTCACCGTACAAGTCAGAGTAAACTTCCTTTTCAAAGGTAGTTTGGTAAACGTAACCGGAACCAATAGCAACGGCAACAGCAATAGCCTTTTCTTCAGCCTTACCGGAAACATCATTCCAGACAGCGTAAGATGAGTTAATACCTCTACCTTCCTTGAAAAGAGATCTGACAGTTCTACCAGAACCCTTTGGTGCAGCAAGAATAACATCAATGTTGGTTGGTGGATCAACGTGAGTTAACTCCTTGAAGACTGGAGAGAAACCGTGAGAAAAGTACAAAGTCTTATCTTCAGTTAACAAAGGCTTAATTTCAGCCCAAGTAGATGATTGAGAAGCATCAGACAACAAATTCATAATGTAAGTACCCTTGGTAATAGCTTCCTTAATTGGGAACAAGTTTTGACCTGGAACCCAACCATCTTCAATGGCAGCCTTCCATGAAGCACCGTTTTCTCTAACACCAATAATAACGTTAAGACCGTTATCTCTCAAGTTCAAACCTTGACCGTAACCTTGGGAACCGTAACCAATAAGAGCCAAAGTATCGTTCTTGAAATATTCAAGTAACTTTTCTCTTGGCCAGTCAGCTCTTTCGTGGACAACTTCTTCAACACCACCAAAGTTAATCTTCTTTAAACCTCTAACACCAGCAATTCTGGTGGTCTTTTGTAAAGTTGGTCTAGCCATGGAAGCGGAAAGAGTAGTCATAGTTCTCTTAGCAACAGCCTTAGTGGCAGCAGCTCTAGCGATCTTAGCAGCAGCTTGTCTGTACATTTTTCAATGAAGTAGAAATGTGTTGGATATCAAAGGAGAAAGGTTAATTAAACTCTGAAAAATTTTTCATGGACATGTGTCCATTTTTATATGCGTCGAATAAGTGAGTCAACTATCATACACCGGCCCGGACACCGGCCCGTTCACATCTTGAAAAAGATGTCAAACGTAAAAATTTTGGTAATTTTTTTGGAACATCAGGCCCTGTATTACCATTTGCCTGACCGGTATTGGGTTTGATTGTTCAAAGCTATACTATTTGACCGTTGATAAGCATATTTTGAAAATTTTTTATGGGTGACAAGAAAATTTTTAAATCAATAAAGAAAATAGACTATTACCGAACTGATATTTAACTAAAAATAAACCTACGATGTTTTATCAAAGAACAAATTGTATTAGCTAATGAAAAAAATAGTATATGCATATACACTTACATAGAAATTTTTAAAAAAAAATATAAAAAACACCAAATAAACAAAGAGTTTGTTTTGAAAACTTTAGAAAGATCGAAAGAAAATAATAAAGATAAATTTATTATGATTTATCGTATCTAAATTAATTTAGTCAATTGACCAAAATAGTTAAATGAAAAAAAAACTTCTCTATAAAAAGAAGTATGAAAATATTAAATCAAATATGCACAAACAATACTGATGAACCCTAAAATGTTAGCATTTGTGATTGTTTTTAAAATACCACTGTCTTCGAATTCCGAAAATATAGAAAGACTAGAGTATTCAGTGGAAGTAGATGTTAATGACAATGTTGTAAAGGTTGTTGAACTAAAAGTTTCAAAATTTTCAGGTTCAGTTTCGGTTGACCTAGTATATGTGGAAGCAATTGTTGCTGAAGATGATGGAATAAAAGAAGAAGTTGATGTAGGTGGAACATAGGTTTCAGTTGTAACCACAGGTGGAGTTGAAGAAGTTGATGTAGGTGGAACATAGGTTTCAGTTGTAACCACAGGTGGAGTTGAAGAAGTAGATGATGTAGGTGGAACATAGGTTTCAGTTGTAACCACAGGTGGAGTTGAAGAAGTAGAAGATGTAGGTGGAACATAGGTTTCAGTTGTAACCACAGGTGGAGTTGAAGAAGAAGTTGATGTAGGTGGAACATAGGTTTCAGTTGTAACCACAGGTGGAGTTGAAGAAGAAGTTGATGTAGGTGGAACATAGGTTTCAGTTGTAACCACAGGTGGAGTTGAAGAAGTAGAAGATGTAGGTGGAACATAGGTTTCAGTTGTAACCACAGGTGGAGTTGAAGAAGTAGATGATGTAGGTGGAACATAGGTTTCAGTTGTAACCACAGGTGGAGTTGATGAAGTAGATGATGTAGGTGGAACAGTGGATGTTGTAACTATAGCGAGAATAGAAGATGAACTTGTAATGTTAAGTGAAGATGTAGTAAGTGTTGGGTTAGCAGGTGGGATAGAACTACTTTGAGCAATAGGCGAAGTAGTTGTTTCAGAAGATATTAAGGTTTTTGGTGTGCTAGTGGAAACACTTGGCAAAAAGGAAGATGATTGAATAAGAGAAGATGGACATGGAACAGTAACAGTAACAGAAGAAGTGATAACAGGGGGTAATGAACTTGGCCTAGTTGAAGTTATTGATTGTGTTACTGAAGACTCACAATTAAAGTGAGTAAAAACACTAGTGGTAATAACGGTGATAGCTGAATTGATAGTAGAAGTTGAAATGTAAGTGGACCAGTAAAGCTCATTACAATTCAATGAAGTAGTACTGGAAGTTGGTATTTCACAGCTAATAGATGGTAAAATATAGTTAGGAATAGTAATGGATTTACTGACAGTACCATTACTGACAGTGGTGGTAGATGGGACATTTACAAATGAACCTGACATGTTACCTTCTGCACTACATGATGTAGATGTTAATGTAACGATAGAATCACCAACAGTAACAACACCATCTTTAATAAAACATGTAACTGGGATTAAAGAAGATTCACAGTTGGTGTAGAAGGTAGTTTGAGCTGATGTAGTTGGAGTGAATGCAGCATGACATGCAAACGATGGCAAAACAAAATTATGAACAACAACAGTAGTGGTCGAAGAACCCTTGGAAATGGTAGTGGTCAGTGGAACATCAACAAAAGAACCAGTAGCAGTAGCAAAAGCAGAACAAGATGTAGAAGTCAAAGTAACAGTAGAGCCGGCAATTGTAACAGCGGAATTGGCTATGAAACAAGTAGCGGAGACAATTTCAGATTCACAGTTGGTGTAAAAAGTAGTTGCTGTAGATGTGGTTGGACTATAAGTTGGACAATTTATGGTTGGGCTAACATAATTGGTGAAAGTAAAAGCAGAAGAAGTTTTGCTATTACCAACACTGGTAACCACCGTTTCCGCTGTGAAAGTAATAGATGCTTCTGTTACCGCACAGGAAGTTGAAAGAAGAAGAACAGTAGTAGTATCAACAGTAACACGTGTTCCATCAACTTCACAGGTTGCAGTATGTTCAATTTCAGAACATCCAGTAACAATAGTTGTTGATTTTGTTGCAGGACAAGTGAAAACAGGAACATCACAGTTTGTGTAGGTAAAAATAGAAGTTGTGTCAACAATCGTCAAAGTTGTGGTAGTTTCACTACAAGAAAAAGTACCCGTAGCATTAGATGGATTATAGCAAGTAGTTGGAGAAACGTAAAAGCTAGAACCTTCAGAAGTAAAAACAGGAGTTGGAATGACTGAACAAGAGGCATCGGTTGACCCCAGTTCACAAATAGGAGTAATAAAATAGGTAGAAACACAACGTTTATTTTGTTCACAATGATTTGAAGTTGAAGTAACAGTAAGAGTTTCATGTTTTGATTCTTTAACACAAGCATTGACACGGCGAGCAGACATTGTAATATAATTAGTTGTTTCAGAATTACTAACAGTTGCAACGACGGTTTTTGTTGAAAAAGACCAATAAAGTTCACCACAAGAAACTCCAGAAACATCACCGTCTCTTTTAGCAAACCCAGTAATACTTGGAATATAAGTGTTTTCGGTAATTGTTGGAACTAAGGCTGCATGAGCAAATTGTGAAAGTAAGAATGGCACAAAAAGAAGAAACTGCATATTAAAATTCATTTTCTTTTATTATCTAAACGTCAGCTATAAACAAAAGAAAATGCTTTATGGTAAATAACATATTTTAGTGATAGGTTACAAAAGCAGTTAGTGGATTTAGTTGTTTATATATGGAGGAAAAAGGGAATTGTAATTTATGAAACAGGAAAGTTTAGATACAAGTTTGAAACAAGGGATATATATAGTTTTATTGTCAAAAATTCGCTTAATTAATTTAATTACCATCAAATTAAGCTCAATTAATGTAAACAATGTTTCCTAATTTGTGTATGATAAGTGCAAAATTACTCTTTTGAGCATTTGGAATGAGAAGTTGAATATTTTTTTCCAAGCAATTATATATGCTCAGCAAAAATAATTAATTATAAGATTTTTCATTTTTGTTTCATTTAATATGTCACTAATATTGAAAAATTATTGAGCAGTTAATAACTCAAATTGACTGTTATATTAATAGGATATAAAAAAATTTTAGTAAATCAAAATGTAAAATTTAAAATGGCTAAAATAGGTAACGTTAAGTACAACAATTTATAAAGTCAAATCAAACACAATACTGGTCAATATAAAATGTATATCTATATTCAAACAAAATATCTAGCAATAATAAAAAGAAAAAAACAATAAAATGCAATAAACTTTTTTGTTTGAATCTCTAGTTATTTTAAAATATTAGTATATATTATTTTTATTTTCACTTTATCATTACTTTAAGATAAATATACACGCTAGAAAATTAGAAAATTAAGGAGGCTAAGGGTATCTATTGCTTATTTAAGAACTCCTTTAATTCATATCTAATTTCTACTATATCATTATTATAATCACAATCGGTGAACCAACTACCAACCTTTCTAATCCACCTATCTTCTTCGTGTTTCCAATGCTTATACATTTCTGTAGTTACTTTAAAACAAGAATTTTCTAAATTATTATTTAAAGACATTGAAGAAGAAGAGGGAACAATTCTTTGTTTTGGTAAGGCTAATGATTGTGGAATTTTTTCAATTGTTGTATCATCGTCAAATGGGTCATCATCATATTTTCCTGATAAACTAACCCACCGAAGGTTTTTTTCATCATAAACCATACTACCTATTATTTGAGGATTTGAACCAATAGTTGGTTTGATTAGTTGAGGTTTTTGCTTGATAGAATCAAATTTAGTAAGTTCCTCATCATTTCCTAACCATTTCATTTTTTTTGGGTCATAAATGACTTCTCCATATAAATGACCAGGGACAATTTTTCTCGTTACTGGTTTGTTAAGAACAGTTATAACTTTTAATTTTCCTTCTCTAGTTAAACGATCATATGTTGACTTACTATTAGATTTTATTTTATGCGATGGTTTTTTATAAGAGGACGATGGTTCTTCCTTATATTTAGATAAATCAATCCTTCTAAGACTTTTTCTTTTTAATTTTTGATAATCTGAATAAGTTATAGTTAAATCTTCTGTATTTAAATCTTCTATTTGGTCTAATTCATTACTTGAAGAACGTTGGACATTTTGGGTATTGTTTGATGAAAAATCTAACGTTGATGAATATCTTTTCAATTTTTTTACCGGTGAATAAGAATTTGAAGCAGGTTTAATAACCGGTAATGATTTTTTCCTGTTCATAATTTTTAATTTAAGTAACCTATCATCAACAATATGATTGAAATCTTCATTGTAATTCGTAGAAATTTTAGGAATCGAATAATTGCTAGTTTTAATTGGATACAATCTTCTATTTTCAATCTCTTTAACTGCTAATTTCTTCTGACGTTCATTATGTTTTTGAAAACTTTTCATCAAATTAACTTCTCCGGCATCTAAGAAATCGTCATTGTAGTCACTATGATCTGTCTCACTGGTTTCTGAATAATTAGAAGGTGTTTTAACAGATGATATAGATGATAATGAATCTGATTTATAAATTTTAGAGTTTATTTGATTTAATTTAGAGTTGAAATCAATATTGTTGAAATTATCGTTTTCACTATCGCTAGTATTATCATAGTTAAAATCATTCATAAAATCACTATTGTCTTTTTCTGAATATTTGCTTAATAATCTTTGTTTAGAAAATTTAGCCAAATTATCCTTCGTTAACGTATTTGGATCTTCTTGAACTGTTGATAAATTTCCCTTAAGTGTTAATTTGGACATTGTCCTAGAAAGGCCTCTTTTCATATGTAGTGGATATATATTTTTATGGATAGTATTACTTGATATAGATACTTATAAAGAAGAGAAAGAATTGAACCTATCTTTATGTTTATATTTTCCTTTGTTGAATTTTTCAATGTTTACATTTCGAGATCTTTACAAGATTTATTTTATCTTTCGAAAAACTTGCTCAGCAAAGTATTATTTCTTCACCCTTTTCACGAGTTTGCCACTAACAGGTGCCTTCCTCTTTTTAACCATAGAATTAAGGTCATTGATTTTAATGGGCGTAGAATCTTTATTGGTTTCAGTTGCAGCGGTAGTAGAATCCTGCAATATTTCACCCATGAGGCCCTTCATAATTCTATCCTTTTCTTGTTTAATTTTCAAATCACCCGATTTAAGATCCTCTAACCTAGCTTTCATTTCAAAAATAAGATCTGTATCAATTTCTTCAGAATGAGTTTGTTGTGCAAGAACGGATCTAGTGGCAATAGACTTAATTGCAGATTCCATTGAAGAAATGGCGTTTGCGATAGCCGAATTATCAAGAGAATTAAATTCCCAAGCTAAACTTAATTTATAGTAAGCTTCAGTTACTTGGCCACTATGAAATGGATAAAGTCTTATTTTGATGTCCAACATTTGTTTAAAGTCAGAAGTTGCTTGATTAAAGTTTTCAGTTTCGAGAGATAATTCCCCAAGCAAATCAAAGGTATCAGCTAATTTCTTTTCAATATTTAAAGATTTATTTTCTGAAAGTTGTGCTTCAATATCAGATAGTTTGTCGGAATTAAAAAAGGGAATTGAAGTTGGAAGCGGATTTGTTTTGACTGATTCTTCAAGGGCAGATTGATAAAGAACACGAGTTAAATCTAAGATTTCCCAAGCTAAAGTGAAGTCATCTTCATCATCTTCAGCTTCTTCTTCCTCATTAGCAGGAACTTCTTCATCACTACTATCATCATCTTTTTTTTCATTATCATCATCATCTTTTTCATCTATAGCTTCTCCAATTTTCTCATCATTCTTTTTATCTTCTTCTTCTTCTTCTTCTTCTTCTTCATCTTCAGCCAATTGTTCATTGAAAATCTGTTGTTCATCTTTTTTCTTTTCTGAATTATTTTCTGAATTTTTCCTAGCACCTAAAACATCACTATTTGCAACAGCATTTTCAAATAAGGCATTACCATAAAGAAACATACAATCAGGATCATCATGGCCTTTTTCAAGATTAGAAAGATGACAAATTTCAGAATAGTGTTCCACAGCCAACTCAAAATTTTTACGAGCCATGGCTTCAGCACCGAGCTCAAGCAATGTCTTTACTTCTGCTGAATAAGTTTCTGACATTACAAACTTTAGTAGTGAATCTTGCAAGTTGAAAAAGAAAGTGAAGATGAAACGCGTTTCATTTTAAATTGGAAACGCGTATAGTCTATCTCTTTGACTGAAAAAAAGTTCAACATATTTGAAAGAAATTGTTATATATTACAAACACGTAAAATAAATATGAAGTATCCGTTGGATTTAGAACTACCTTGGGTGGAAAAATATCGTCCACAAGTATTAGATGACGTTGTTGGTAATGAACCTACTATTGAATCCCTTAAAAGAATTGCACAAGAAGGAAATATGCCTCATTTGATCATTACTGGACTGCCAGGTATAGGTAAAACCACTAGTGTTCACTGTCTTGCAAGAGAATTACTTGGTTCAGACCCACATTTACTAAAG
Organism: Saturnispora saitoi; assembly: GCA_030579535.1. NCBI lineage: Eukaryota > Fungi > Ascomycota > Pichiomycetes > Pichiales > Pichiaceae > Saturnispora > Saturnispora saitoi. Next base: position 197,273 of record JAKTRF010000008.1, on the reverse strand, counting down.
GAGGGTGTACTGGAATTAAACGCCTCCGACGATAGAGGTATCGACACCGTCAGAAACTCAATCAAACAGTTTGCACAAAAGAAAGTGCAACTGCCTGTTGGTAGACATAAGATTATCATCTTAGATGAAGCAGACAGTATGACTAGTGGTGCTCAACAAGCTTTAAGGAGGACCATGGAGATTTATTCAAACACCACAAGATTTGTGTTTGCATGTAATATTTCCAATAAGATCATCGAACCGTTACAATCTAGATGTGCTATATTAAGATTCAACAAGCTTGCAGATGAAGACATCCTTAAGGCCCTCAAAAGAGTCATCGCCAATGAAAAAGTTGAATACACCGACGATGGTTTAGGTGCATTAATCTTCACTGCTGAAGGTGACATGAGACAGGCAATCAACAATCTACAATCCACTCATTATGGATTTGGCTTGGTAAACGCTGAAAACGTTTATAAGATCGTGGACTCTCCGCATCCGATGATGGTGTCAAAGATGATCTCATTGGCCGTGCAGAACAAAATTGACGATTCCATGGTTATTCTTAGAGAACTTTGGGACAAGGGGTATTCTGCCGTTGACATTATAACTGTTAGCTTCAGAGTCGTCAAATCTATGGGTGCTCTTGATGAAGACCAGCGTCTACATGTGCTTCGTGAGGTTGGTAGCACCCATATGCGTATTTTAGAGGGCGTGTCTACATATCTACAGCTTGCTGGCATGCTATCCAGAGTCTCCAACTTATAGTTCCTATATACATATAATATACGATCACCCAATCAAAGGGCCAAGAATACCAAAACAAGAAGTCATCGCAGCTCATCGCAACCGCCGGCTGCAGAAGAAGGGCGGTTAGCGTTTTCGATGCGGAAAACATAGCACCGTATCTTTCTTGTGAAATGAAGAGAGAGAACAGTTGTCATAATATTGGCACCAATGTAAAGCCACTGCAGTTCTCTACACAATGAACCTAATGACAAGGCGCCATCGCCGGCGCTATGAACCGCTACAGCTTGTTTGCCATTCGTTTCTTTAGGAGAAGAATGGGCCATCGGAGACTAAGCGCTAAGTGGGTCGCAAGGGTGCGGAAGAGCAATATATATAAAAGGGCCATCTTATCACCAAGAAGTTAGTAGTGTAAGAGGAAGGTTTTAAAAGTAGTATTACTATACATACATAGATATAAATATGGCTTCATTCCTTCTTGAAAAGAGTGCCACTTTGGCTAAATATACCGATCTTCCACAAAACGGTAAGATCATTGCAGAATATATTTGGATTGATGCTGAAGGAGATATTAGATCTAAAGCTAGAACATTGACCAAGAAGGTGAGTAAACCAGAAGAATTACCTGTTTGGAATTTTGATGGTTCATCAACAGGTCAAGCACCAGGTGATAACTCTGATGTTTATCTGAGACCAGTTGCAGTTTACCCAGATCCATTTAGAAGAGGAGATAACATTATTGTTTTGACTGAATGTTGGAACAATGACGGTACCCCAAACAAGTACAACCACAGATACGCTGCTGCTAAACTTATGGAAGCACATAAGGAAGAAAAGGTCTGGTTTGGTTTAGAACAAGAATACACTATGTTGGACCCTATTGATAATTATATCTATGGTTGGCCAAAGGGCGGGTTCCCAGCTCCACAAGGTCCATATTACTGTGGTGTTGGTTCCGCTAGAGTCTACGCAAGAGATATTATTGAAGCTCACTACAGAGCATGTCTTTATTCTGGTATTAACATTTCTGGTATTAACGCTGAAGTTATGCCATCTCAATGGGAATTCCAAGTTGGTCCATGTGTTGGTATTTCTATGGGTGATGAATTGTGGGTTGCTAGATATCTTCTGAACAGAGTTTCTGAAGAATTTGGTGTTAAGATCACTTACCATCCAAAGCCATTAAAGGGTGACTGGAATGGTGCTGGTTGTCATACTAATGTTTCTACTGAATCAATGAGAAAGGAAGGTGGTATGAAATATATTAATGAAGCTATTGATAAGCTTGCTCTTAGACATAAGGAACATATTGAACTTTATGGTAAGGATAACGAGCAAAGATTAACTGGTCGTCATGAAACTGCATCTATGGAAAACTTCTCTGCTGGTGTTGCTAACAGAGGTGCTTCCATTAGAATTCCAAGAGGTGTCCAAGATGAAGGTTTTGGTTACTTTGAAGATAGAAGACCTGCTTCTAACATTGACCCATACTTAGTTACTGGTATCATGATTGAAACCATCTGTGGTAAGGCTGACGGTACTTGTATGTACACCGATTTCAAGAGAGAATCTGCTTAAATAATAGAATAAAAAAAGCTAGTCTTGATTTAAAACTTTTAAAGTAAAAAAATAATAACTAAATACCAATCAATTTAAAAAGAAACAGTTCATGTATCATTAATCTTAACTCTTCTCATTTCTTTTATATAATATATTTATTTTTCTTAAGAAAACACCCAAGCACACATTTGCATTTTTTTTATAATATCTCATACAAAAAGCTAAAAGTTTAAAAATACTATTTTTCTCAAGCTACTTTTATCAACATATAATTTATATATAATATATAAATTAAAACTCAGGAAATGGAGTCTGTATTGTATAAACTATCAACATTAGCATCGGATCATACATATTTGAATAGTACTTACGATGAAAAATTGATTTATCAAAAAACATTATCTATGTTTACCGATTCAAAGGGTACATCTATTCCATCACCAGTTCCATCATCAACATATCCAATTCATTACGAAGTTGTCAAATTTAGTAATCGTAAACCCAAAATTGATTTATTAACATTGAAGTCATTACTAGTTATGCAATTTGATCTTGAACTAGATTTAAAAGAATTTACATTAGCAAAATCAACAATTTCAAAGTTAAAAGATATTCTTGGAGATCATGGTGAAAATCCAGTTGCTTTAATGACTGTTATTATTTGTAAAGCAAGATTACTTTATGAAGAATATGGTAAATTGGATACGGTTGAAGAATATATACATTCAGCAGGGGAACTAGTTGCTAAAGCTTATAATAATACTAATGCAATAAGTTTAAATAATAATGGAACAGAGTTGAAAACTTTTGAAGATTTATACCCCTTAAGAAAAGAGCTAATTAGACTAAAAGTTTATGATGAATTAAAAAGATCTAATATAAAGGATAAAAATATCGTACTAAGTAAAAAGATTGAATACATTTGGAGTTTACTTAACGATAAAATAAGTGACTTGGAATCATGGATGGAGTTAACCTATACATATCTAAAGCTTGGGTTATTAAAAGAGGCTTTATGGTGCATCGGTGAGGTTCTTGGATTTGAAAATTCTTTTGTTGATGGTTGGGCATTACGGGGTGAGATATGTTATTTAATTGGTACAAAAATGAAAAAAGTTAATCAATGGAATTGGTTGCTAACAAGCTTACATTGTCATTTAAGAGCAATTCAAATAAATGAAACTTTTATCAGATCTTGGTGTGGTGTTTTTATAACAATAACCAAAATGAAGCAAATTAATGAATTAAATGATACTCATTCCGAAATTTTCGATATAGCAAATAAAAAGTTAAAGGATTGGCAATTAAATAAGGATATAGATATACAAGATATTGAGAAGATTGATTGGTTATTTGATAATTATTAACATTTTTTCTTTCCCTTTTATACAATTTTAAATAAATATTTGATGTATATTATTATTACATAATTGTACAACATGCACTGCTGCTACTATTGTCCTCGCCAAGTTGTTTTCTTTCTAATGTACTAATATTCATATTCCTTTTATTGTTCGATTCACTGAACCTATTATCATATGTCCTTCCCCAAATACTTGGTAGTAATTTATCTTCTGTTTTTTCCATATAATCTATAACCATTAAAGCACAATTGCTTGTTTTGATTCGATCTTGTGTTAACTCATCTTTTAACTTTGCATTATACCTTGTTAATCTTTCTAATTTCATTTGTTTCATTTTGTTTAATCGGAATGCTTGTAGAAGATCATCTTTTGTTATCTGTTGTTTTTTTTCAAATTCTAGTCCTGTTTCTTTGGAGTCTTCCATACCTAATTGATTTATCCTATATTCTTAACACAAGTATATTATGTATCTCCATAAAAGAATATTTCAAGCCTTAAATACAAAGTTGAATTTAAAAGTAGTAAAACCACAAATACGTTTTTTTTTGTCGCTTTGTTTATTTTGTTTATAAAGCTATATGTATTCAAATAATTTTAGCGTAAAAGTTATAAACTTGGTTATAATGTTTCATATTTGTTTCATATTAAACAAAGCATACTGCTGAGCACTTTTCTCTAAAAAATTCATCAATCTTTTTTGCTCGTCCATTAATGGAAGGCGACAGCGTGTCAAGCGCGGCTTACCAGATATGGGAATTAATTGTTGCGCGGACCGGTGTTGAACGAAAGGATGTGTTCAGCAGTAATCTCTAACATTAAAATGATTTAGATGAAGGTAAGAAGTGATGTTGTAATAATAATGTTCTCTTAATAATAATATTCGAATAACCTATTAGCAGATTTCATATCCTGTTAAAGCCGTTATGTCCATGGTAACATGACTATATTTAATTATTACTGATTTAATTTCAATGAGTCAGAAAACTTATTCATGACCTTTTGATGATATTTTTCACTTTTCAAATAGCACATAAAAAAAATTTTTTTTTCTTCTCCTTTCACACTTAACTCTTCATTACTAATATTTAATTTAGTAGAAATATATTAATTATAAATCATGACTGCTAATCCATACGGTGCAAATCCTGCTGATTTTATTTCAAACGTTACTAAGTTTGAAATTATTGACTCAACTTTAAGAGAAGGTGAACAATTTGCTAATGCATTTTTCACATTAGAAAATAAAATTAAAATTGCCAAAGCATTAGATGAATTTGGGGTTGACTATATTGAATTGACTTCACCAGTTGCTTCTGATCAAGCTAAAGAAGAAGTTGAAACTATTTGTAAGTTAGGTTTAAAGAATTCTAAGATTTTAACTCATATCAGATGCCATATGCATGACGCAAAGATTGCTTGTGAAACTGGTGTTGACGGTGTTAACGTTTTTATTGGTACTTCAAATTTTTTAAGACAACATTCTCATGGTAAGGATATGTCATTTATTACTAAGGCAGCAATTGAAGTTATTGAATATGTTAAATCTAAAGGTCTTGAAATCAGATTCTCTACTGAAGATTCATTTAGATCTGACATTGTTGATTTGTTAAATATTTACACTACTGTTGATAAAATTGGTGTGAATAGAATTGGTATTGCTGATACTGTTGGTGGTGCCAACCCAAGACAAGTTTACGACTTAATCAGAACTATCAAATCATCTGTTTCTTGTGAAATTGAAACTCATTTCCATAATGATACTGGTTGTGCAATCGCCAATGCATATACTGCTCTTGAAGCTGGTGCCAAATATATTGATACCTGTGTGTTAGGTATCGGTGAAAGAAATGGTATCGTTCCATTGGGTGGTTTCATGGCTAGAATGGTTGTTTCAGCTCCTGATTATGTCAAGTCCAAATATCAATTAAACAAAATTAGAGATTTAGAAAATCTTATCGCTGAAATTGTTCAAGTTAATATTCCATTTAATAACCCAATTACTGGATTTTGTGCTTTCACTCACAAAGCTGGTATTCATGCTAAGGCCATTTTAGCAAATCCTTCAACTTATGAAATTTTAAATCCACAAGATTTTGGCCTTTCAAGGTATATTCACTTTGCTAATAGACTAACTGGTTGGAATGCAATTAAGTCAAGAGTTGAACAACTTAATTTGGATTTGACTGATGATCAAATTAAGACCGTTACAACTCAAATTAAGAAAATGGGTGATGTGAGGCCCTTGGGTATTGAAGATGTCGATTCCATTATTAAGGATTATCATTCTTCTCAAATAGACTCATCTGAATCTGCTAAAAGACAAAGGTTAAATTAAAGATAGAGTCTGAACGTTTATTTTATATTTAATATTGGTGTCCTATTACCCTTTATCTACGCTACTGTTCATTATAAAAACCCTTTTTTTTGTTGTACCTTACATTTTGAATTTGGTGTTCTTTATTTTATTTTTTTTTATCCTTTTATCATTTATATATCCTATAAATTCTTTCAACATTACTATTAAGCATTCAGCTCAAAAAGTATTAAAAACTGCTGAGCTGCTATTAAGGTTTGTACCCCTCGCACCTCAAGTAAATGACATTTTCAAACCCTCACAATAAAATAATTTTTGACGCATCTATAAATTCCAAAAAAATTCAAATGTGAAAAATTTATCCACAACGACTATTATTTCTCATCTTTAGACGTTAATAAAAATGCCAAGTATGTTTTAATTTTATTATTTTAAAAGTCATTGCCACCTATTAAACTAGGTGTCTATTGATGAACTATCGGGTTTTACAAATTACTTTAATTTTCTTTACGAAAATGTAATTTTGAAAAATAAAAGTTCAAAGAACTATCTGATTATGTTAAACACCCGACACTTTAACATAAATCAAACACATTAAATGTTATGCGGATAAATGCTGACTATGTGGTGTTCTTTTTTGCTTTTTTTTCAAATATTATGTTTCTGTTAGAACTAAATAAAAGTAATTGTAATTCTTGTAGTATTTTGTTTCTTTCCTATTAGACCTCTTAGACTAACATTATAATAACTTATAATAGGAGCTCCAAGAAACCACTCTAAGACTTACTCTGTCCCAAAGAGACCTTTCGAAACCGCCAGATTAGATGCTGAATTAAAGCTTGCTGGTGAATATGGTTTAAAGAACAAGCACGAAATTTACAGAATTGGTTTCCAATTATCCAAGTTGAGAAGAGCTGCTAGAGATCTTTTGACTAGAGATGAAAAGGACCCAAAGAGACTTTTCGAAGGTAATGCTTTGATTAGAAGACTTGTGAGAGTTGGTATTCTTTCCGAAGACAAGTTAAAGTTGGATTACGTTTTGTCTTTAAAGATTGAAGATTTCTTAGAAAGAAGATTGCAAACTCAAGTTTTCAAGCTTGGTCTTGCTAGATCTGTTCACCATGCTAGAGTTTTGATTTCTCAAAGACATATTGCTGTTGGTAAGCAAATTGTTACCATCCCATCTTTCATGGTCAGATTAGATTCTCAAAAGCACATTGACTTTGCCCCAACCTCCCCATACGGTGGTGGTAGAGCCGGTAGAGTTAAGAGAAGATCTCAAGCTTCTCAAGGTGGTGATGAAGGTGCTGAAGATGATGAATAATTGTGTTGACATTTATTATGTTGACATTAATTTTAAAAACCCAATCATTTATAAAAACACTTATAATAACACCCTCTTTTTTCTAAAATCATGTTTTACGCTTTTTTAATACTTAGTTGCTTTTTTTCATATAACTATTATAAATTATTCGGAAATAATAATTTAAAAGATAGATTATATTATAAATTATTGTTGCAAGATTATTAAAAAAAAAATTTAAATCACGTGTAAATCACGTGCTTTATTGCAGGGTAAAAAACTAAACTGTGACTGCTAAATTTTATTCATAGGACGCGCGCACTGGGCGAACAGCTAGTGGATTTTTTTTTTCAGTAAAAGTTGAATGCGAAATTTAAATGTATACGTCTGGAAGCATTAACAAACCAGTTAATTATTGATCAAAGATGGGTAAGAGGTATGTACATATATCTTGGAAAATGATAGATACGTAAAGGAGTTAAATATTCAAATATGTTTCACGTTGTAATTAGTATATGTCCCATTTTAATGGTTCACTCTTTCATTATCTGTTAAAAGATCACAAAAATTTGTTACATGACCATATTATAAAATATTTATGAAACATTAAATTCGAATAGTTCTTCTTGATCATTATGGATAAATATTATTACTTTAACAGAAAAATAAACTCCACTGCTTTTTTCCTGTCTTTAATAAAGTTATTTGACCTCAAAAAAATTTTCATTGGAAAGAATACAAAATCTCATTCAGCAACATTGCAAATTAATATTAAACAGTTAAGAGTTTTTTTTTAATCTTTATGTATCATCAGTTAAGATTTTATTATCTCATTTCAATTTACTAACTCTTCAAATTTATTACAGTCATGGTTTAAGATCTAGAACTAGATACGCTTTCTCTCGTGATTTCAGAAAGCATGGTGCTCCAGCTATGTCTACTTACTTGAAGACTTACAAGGTTGGTGATATTGTTGACATTAGAGTTAATGGTGCTATCCACGATGGTATGCCATTTAAGTTCTACAACGGTAAGACTGGTGTTGTTTACAACGTTACCAAGTCTGCTGTTGGTATCATTGTTAACAAGATTGTTGGTCACAGATACATGGAAAAGAGACTTAATATTAAGATTGAACACGTTAAGCACTCCAAGTGTAGACAAGAATTCTTGAACAGAGTTAAGGAAAACCAAGCTAAGAAGCAAGCTGCCAAGGATGCTGGTGAAAAGGTTCAATTAAAGAGACAACCAGTTGGTCCAAGACCATCTAAGGTTGTTGTTGGTGTCCCAACTACTTTGGCTCCAATTGCTTACGAAACCTACATTTAATCGTTGTGGAGATCTATATATTCTTGTATAGGATTTGAGAAGTTTGTTTTCTTTGCGACTAATTAATATCTACTAAAGAGAAAAATATTATAAAACAATTGTTCTTTTTAATAAATCTTTTGTGTTCATTTACCTATCATTACCCTTGTGTTATCGTAAAATATTTAAAACTTAATCTGTAATTTTTGCTTCAATGATGTTGATAAAATTTTCAGGATCTTTCCTTGCTAAATGAAAAATTTTTATAGTCTGTTAAATTTATTCTTATAGGGAAATTTTCTACTCTTATCAACACAAACCAGATATAAAATCGTTTACCAAGGATGGCAATCGATAAAGGGAAGGTTGAAAAAAGGATAGATGAAATAGAGAGAGAGGTTGAGACGTCTTTACCATATTTAGTATCAGATGAAAAGTCATCTACACTTAGAAGTGCAGAACCACATGCAGGCGATGCTCCGCAACCAGTCAAACCCTGGGTTCATTTTGTTGCTGGTGGACTTGGTGGTATGTGTGGTGCTATTTTTACTTGTCCATTTGATGTTGTTAAGACTAGACTACAATCTTCGGTCTTTAGAGAAGCTTATAAAAGTGAAGTTAAAGTTTCTGGTTTAAGTTCTTTACTGAAGGGTACTACAACCCATTTCAGAGAAACCGTTAGTATATTGGAAAGTGTTTATAAGCAAGAAGGTGTTAGGGCTTTATTTAAAGGTCTTGGACCTAATTTAGTTGGTGTTATACCCGCAAGATCAATTAACTTTTTTACTTATGGATATACAAAGGACTTATTAAAAGAACTTGATTTCTTTAAGGGGAAAGAAGAGACATCATTTTTGCATTTATTAGCAGGTATTAATGCCGGTATTGTTACATCAACAGCCACTAATCCTATTTGGTTAGTTAAAACAAGATTACAATTAGATCGTGCGACAACCAAGCAATACTCAAGTTCATTTGATTGTATTGGAAAAATTATCAAAAATGAAGGATTCAGTGCTCTTTACAAGGGGCTTTCAGCTTCTTATCTTGGATCAGCAGAATCAACACTCCAATGGGTCCTTTATGAACAAATGAAGGGATTTATCAATAAGAGATCGAAAAGATTAGAGAATGAAGGGCATATTAGAACACAAATCGATGAAGCAATGGACTGGTTTGCAAGATCAGGTGCAGCTGGGTTTGCTAAATTAATTGCCTCCTTGATTACTTATCCACATGAAGTTATTCGTACACGATTAAGACAAGCGCCAATGGAAAACGGTAAACCAAAGTATTCGGGCCTAATTCAATGTTTCAAACTAGTTATTAAGGAAGAAGGATTTATTTCAATGTACGGTGGTCTTACACCACATTTGATGAGAACTGTTCCTAACTCAATGATCATGTTTGGTACTTGGGAACTATTTACGAAGTTTTTGTCAAAACTTTAAAATTTTATAGCTTAGCTATTTTCTTCACTTGTAAATAAAATGCATAACATATCATAATACTATATCAAATTTTCAGTAAATAAATAACAATTTTATTATCATAAATTTAGAAAGTAACTTATAAATATTTGGTACTACAATCGATGTATTAAAGAGAAAAAAAAATCTTCTCTTTTTGATTGCAACATTATTTATCAATACTTGATGTCTTTTAAATATGCATTAAAACCATATGTGGAAGCACCTGAGCGATATTCTAATGTAGTCTTATACTACGATAAAGATGTCACTATCATAAAAGACAAATACCCAAAATCAGCAGTTCATTTATTAGTTTTACCAAGAGATGCTGTCAAAACGAAACTAACGCCTATTGATGCATTTAATGATTTGGCTTTCAAACAACTAATGAGAAAATATATTGATATTGCCAAGAGGATCTTAACAAAGGAGTTTAAAAAAAAATGGAAATCAAAGGATCAAAGTGAGTTAAATATACTAATCCTTTGCCATTCAGTTCCATCTTTAAATAATTTACATATCCATGTATTAACAGATGATTTTTATTCAACATGTTTAAAGAATAGAAAACACTTCAATTCATTTCAGCCACCCTTTGCTATTCCATTAGATGAGTTCCCATTAAAAGAAGATGATGCTATCAGAAACTCCGCTTTTGCAGAAATGCAGTTAAAGAAACCATTGATTTGGGCTGGAAATGAATACGGGTCTAGGTTTGCTAGATTGAAAATAGATTTGGAAGATATGTTTAAGACTCATTGGGAACGGGCCTAAACAATCAGTGACACTACTCCACCATCTAATTATTAAACATTGAATGGGAACACAAGGAGAATGTACCTGTTCTAAACGTGACACCTCCACCACCCTTTTATAAATTGAAATAGTCATATCAATTTGTATGTATAGATAACAATTAGATGATTATTTATATGTATTAAATACCCCACTTCAACTGATTATACCACTATCAATACCTTGGTGAATAAACCTCATTATATCATTTTGAGTAAGGTCATCGTTCTCTTTAGATGAAGATGAAGGAGAAGTCGGTGATGATTGTGGTTCTAGCTTGACAACATCTGATACCTTGACGCCACGTTCTAATTCTTCAGTTGTTAAATAACCAGTAAAAACAAAATTATTGATAGATTCCTGAACGTACTGAATTATCTCTTCGATTATTTGATCATCACTTTGTAATAAACTATTCAAATCTTTATTGGAATCAGTATATGCAATTGATTCAGCATTTGAAATCCAAGCTTCAACTTCTGGTGTTAATTTCTTTCTTAATAATGTCAATAATAGGTTAACATTATTCATAACATCAAATTCATTATTTGGATACACCACAATTGTATCTAAAACAGGCCACCATTCGTCTAATGCCTTTACTAATGACGATAACTGTTGTATAATAACGGATATTTGGTTTTGAATTGATGTTACTTGTGATTTGTTTGTTTCAATTTGGTTAATTTCTTTTGGTACTGGAATAGCCTTAATAGACTCTTCAAGTTTATTTAAGGAATGAACTAATTGTGCCAACCTTGGTCTTAATTGTTCCAATGGTTGAATAACGTATTCAGTATCCATACTAGGCATTTTATGTAAATTATAGTCTTTCCTTTAAAAGATCTAATGTTACACTATGACGAAAATTTTTGTTATTGAAGACTTTCAAAAGGTTTAGCCTACTATTAACACAAAATTTAATGGTTAGTACAATAATACCAAGCAATAAGAATTACAGATACTGTGTTTTAAGAGGTGAAAGAATCAATGAATAAATAAATAAATATATTTGTATGTCATGTACTATAACTTATCATAAAGAGGGAATAAAGAATTTTAAAAAGGAGGACTTTAAAAGACAACATTTCTAGTGGTAATGTTATATTTATTTTTCCTTAGCAAACAACTTTTCAACATCAGCAACAGCTTGAGCCAAGACCTTTTCTTGGAACTTAGCATCCTTCAATTGTTGTTGAACCTTGACAATAACGGAGGAAGATAATTGTTCTTGTTCTTGTTGTCTAACTTGAGCTTCGTATCTAACCCAAGAGTCTAAAACAGACTTAGCTTCAGCTGCAACACCAACCTTTTGCTTTAAAGCAAAAGATTCAGCTTCTAAAGCGGCAGTTTCCTTTGAGATTTCAAAAAGGGCCTTAGTAGTTGAAACAACATCCTTAAGGGAACCAACTTGATCAATTCTTTCTTTAACAGCATTAACATGGCCAGCTCTAGCATCATTTAAAAGCTTAGTAACAAAGGCAGTTCTTTCCTTGGCAAATTCACCATATAATGGAGCAACGACCTTAGCAATTAAACCAACGAAACCAATGAAGGTGACTAAAAGAATAGTTTCATCATTGACAACATACAATTCGTTAGAAATGGCGTAGACGGTAGCAGCAGCAGAAGTTGCTAAGATACCAGTCTTGGAGAGAATTGATGAACCTGGAAGGGAATCAATAAGAGAAGAAGCCTTTTGCTTTGGGTCAACTTGAGTAGACATTAATCTTGGGGCCACAAGGGTGGCGGCTCTTGAACCGAGAGCAGCTTGTCTAATGACACTTCTGGACAACATCGTGGATTCTGAAAAGCTGAAAGACGTTGGTTCTTTCTATGTGTGTTGCAAACAATATCAAATCGCGTTTTCATTGGAAGTCAAAGAGCAGAGACGGGGCTGCGTAACCATAAGCAAAAAAAATTCTACAAAAATTCTATTAAAATGTATTAAAACAATTTAACAAGATTTAGTCTTTAGTATGGGTAATATAGTATAGCAAATAGACATTTAGTAGACTGTCGTAGTATTAATCTTTTTTAAAGATATAAAAATACTTTACTATGAGTCCTTTTTTTTTCTTTAGATTATGTTTCAAGTTTATTAATTTTTAACCTGCTACTTCCTAAACCTATCAAGTATTCATGTTAGATTTGAAGATTAATTATGTTTGTACCCTTTTTGAGATTCTTTTTATTATCTGTAAATCACTTTTCAATCCAAATTTACAACCATTAGAGGACTGATAAGTGGCGCATGTCTTATTTAAAATCATACATGTGAGGCGCATGCATTGCCAAAAGATACTTTATTCGATGATACAGTATCATAAATACTTTATTCTTTAAAACTTATATATATATATATTACCAATTTAGTTACAGTAACTAGCTCCAATTTTTCATGTTTTTTCATAGTTGAAACTTCAAAAATTCTTTAATATTGTTTCTTCATTTTCAATATGATCCATTTGTCGGACTCTTTTCAACACCTCCCCTCCACTACTTTCCATAATAACACCGTCAATTATAAGTTCATCTAAAACAGCATATGCTAATTGGAAATTGAAAACAATATCCAATTCACAAACATTCCCATATGCTTTGTCCATAACTTCAACATACCGTTGAATAACTTCCAACGTGTGCAACTCATTATCAGTTGAACTGATTCCTGCAATAAAAAATAAGGAAGCATATCTCTTGTAAACTAGCTTTGTATCACCGACTTCCATAACGTTACACATTTTTGGCTTTCTCAGCGGAATCAAAGCTGTTAATTCCCTAATGAGTCGTTGCTTTTCCTTCTCCGTATATGTGTCATACCATTTTGTAAGTCTGACCTTTCCCTGCTTTGATAACAGTAGTAGGAACTTAATTGACATCTTGATTATTTATCACTATAGAAATTGTTGATAAATGATGTGTATTTATATGTAGAGTAAAAAAAAAAGATCCAATGGCAAATTAATATCTTTATTTTCTTTACTTATTATCAGGTATGGAGAACGAAGCTGTTTTTATGTCAATTACATCTGTGGATGATCCACAAGTTGCTTCAACTTTTTTAGAAATGGCTGGTGGTAATTTAGAACATGCTGTTAGTTTGTATTTTGAACATGGTGCTGGAATTGTGCATACTACAACTGATTCAAATAATAATGAACAAGAGGTTGAACAAAACACTGATGTTAATGATGAGGAAACAGATGCACAAATGGCTGAAAGATTACAAAATGAAATGTATCAAGGATCAAACAATAACAGTAATATCAACAACGATGAAGATTTAGATGAATTTGGTGTTAGAAGACCAATTCAACCTACCAGAGAAACACTTATACCCCAAGAATATATTTATAATAATCATATGATGTATCAAAACCCGCAACAATCTATGTTTGGCTCTTCTCAAAGGGGCATCTTTAACCAAACAGATGAAAATCAAATTATTGAACTTGACTCAGATTCTGACGAGAACGCCACTGATAATGCATTGAGTTCAACTCAAAAACGTTTAGCTAATATTTTTCGTCCTCCTTGGGATATCATTACTAAATCTTCCCTTGATCAAGCTAAAGTGCAGGCTAGAAATGAAAATAAATGGATTTTGATTAATATTCAAGATGTCACAGATTTTCGTTGTCAAGTTTTAAATAGAGATTTTTGGTCAAGTAGACAGATTAAGAATATTGTTGAAGATAATTTTATCTTTTTACAATTTCACCACGATTCTCCAAATGGTCAGTCTTATAGAAACTTATATCCATTTGGTGAAGATGAATATCCTCATATTTCCATCTTAGATCCAATAACTGGTGAACAAATGTTAAAATGGAATGAAAAGCCAGAAATTCATCATTGGCTTGAACAAGTTTCTGATTTCCTAAATAATTACAAATTACACTCTACAAATGTTGCTCCAACTTCTCAAGGTCAAACTAAATCTCATGCTATTAACTTGGATTCTGATTTTGAACAAGAAGAACTTGATGATGACGAGGATGATGATAATGATGATGAATTCTATCATGATGTTGAAGACGTAGAAAATTCAACTGTTGTATCAGCCCCTGTTATTCAAAAGCCACTGACCTATCATGAACAAATTAGAAAGTTAGAGTCCGAAGATATTCCAAATCCTGAATCAAATAGTACACGTATTCAAATTAGATCTGGCATTGATGGTAAAAGAGTTGTTAAAGCATTAAGTAATGATACTAAAATTATTGATTTATTTAAATTTTCCAAACATGCTTTTGAAGAAAGTTTGAGTGGTCGATCATTTACATTAAAAATGCAACGGGAAAATTTATGGGATAAAAAAGATTCTACTGTTAAAGAAGCTGGTGTTGGTGGTGCTGCCTTGATGCTTGAGGTCTGCGATGACGATGATGACTAGATTGTCCTATATCACTAATATTTTATTAACAGAACATATAATAAAAGGAACGGAATCTATATATCACAGAACTTATAATTTCAAAAACATAATTTTAATAATATGCACCAAGTGATTTTATTCTCTTCTTATCATTAGCATTCTTTTTATATTTGAAATCTTAAAATTAAATATATCGGTGAAAAATGGTAACTAATGTCAAAGACAATTATGATGACGATTGTGATTCCCAAATATCGCAATCCTCAGCAATAGATATAGCAGATATTTATTTTAGCATTACCAGATATAGCACGGAAATTGAAGAAGTTTTGGAGAACATTAGAGAAAAAACAATGGACGATAACCTTTCAAAAGAACAAGAGTTTGTTGATTTAATTTGGGATTATTGGTCTTCAATTTTAAAAAAAACAAAACATATCGAGCTTCTTGTTGTTCAGCTAAAGGGTCTTACAGAGCCTAAAAATAACTCTAAAAACAAGCTTTGGATATTTTTGAAGTCGATTGCTGTGAATACAGTCAATTTGAAAAATAAGTTTAAAGCAAAAGCAGTTATTGAAACTAATAAATATGAAAGACAGTTGGAGCTATTGCCATATATAGAACATTTATTTATCAAATTTGGTTCCAAAAATTATAGTGTACATCCATTATGGGTATCTTTGGAGCAAGGAAGCTTCAATATGGATGATAGAGATTACAAAAATATTGATTACACTCAGTTTCTAAACTTACAAGAAAGTTACAATAAACGTATAAACTTGAATTGTGACATACTCATTAAATCACTTGACAATTTTGTTACTTTTTTTTGTGAATTTTCATTTGATTACATGGATATATCGACTATATTAGAAAACATTTCAGATGCAAATATTAATTTAAATATTACAATATTGAATTTACTAAGAAAATGTCAGCTTTTTGGTTTTGAAAGATCTGATCCACGTAGAACACCTTTGAATTTAAACAATTGTTCTAATATTATAACACAATAGTTTGTTCTTCTATTCTCTATTTTTTCTTTCTATTTTTTAATTGTTTTGGTCCATGAGCATTAATTACGTAAGCATATTGGAAAGTAAAATTTATCTCAACATAATTTTAAAATCATTTTCGATGAAATGTCTTGTTTCTATAACTTGGACGACTTTCTCAAGTCTAGCGCTTATACTATTGTCATTTAAGTATAAAATATGGATCAAAGTATGTACTAAATAACTTAGTGCTTTTTTATGTGTCAATGGTAAATAAAGCACACCATAAGTGCCTATCATTATAAAATAAAACATATAAACTAACACCTAATTTGTAGCTGACGGATCGTTATTAGAACCATTCAATCAAGCAGAAACCAAATTTTATGGATCCATTTTTCAAACTTTGGATCCTAGTAATTCTGGATATGTCTCTGGTGGTGTTGCAAAACCTTTACTTGAAGCCTCTGGATTGCCATTGTCTAGTTTAGGTATGCTTTGGAATTTAGCCGATCCTGAAAACAACGGTTACTTAAATCAATACAGATTTTGCATTGCAATGAGATTGATTGCCCATGCTCAACAAGGCTCTCCAATTTCACTAGAATCGGCAAATCATTCTTCTCCTTTGGCAAAATTTCACTCAATCAAAATAAATCACACAGGCAGTGGTGTTCCAACGAATGCTATTTCTCCAAGTCCTGAATCAAGAGTTTCTTCTGTCAATTCAGCTATTTCTTCAAATTCAGTTGCTTCTCCTTCTCCTGTTGTACCATTATTAACTTCTGTTCAGGCTGAAAGTTTTGGTAAAATGTTTGATAGAACTGCTTCAAATGGAGTTTTACCAGGTGAACAAGCTAGAAATATATTTTTAAAAGCCAGATTGCCTATTCAAGTTTTAGAAAGAATTTGGACAATAGTTGATCAAGACGAAAAAGGTGAGTTATCTAGGCCTCAATTCATTGTCGCTATGCATTTAATTCAATGTTTTATGAATAAATCAATGACTATTCTTCCAGCGGCTCTTTCTGATCAACTTTGGAAAACTGCTCAAGGTACACATACTACTGCTTACTCTGTC
Source organism: Saturnispora saitoi (assembly GCA_030579535.1). NCBI lineage: Eukaryota > Fungi > Ascomycota > Pichiomycetes > Pichiales > Pichiaceae > Saturnispora > Saturnispora saitoi. The sequence continues at coordinate 179,971 of JAKTRF010000008.1, read as the reverse complement.
AGTGTTCCTTCTCCAGTTCCTGCTACTAATGCTTCCTCACAGCCACCTCAATCGCCACTGAGACAACAATTGTCTGGTGGTATCACTGCTTCAAATAGAACTAATTTAAATACTTGGATCATGTCAAATCAACAAAAAGAGCAGTATGGAGCTATTTTTGAAACTCTCGATATTTCTAAAAAGGGTGTTATTTCCAGTGGTGAAGTTGCTAACTTTCTCATGACTTCAAGATTACCAAATACGGTCTTAGCTGGTATTTGGGAATTGGCAAATTTAGATCAATGTGATGATTTTACAAAGCAAGAATTTTCTATTGCTATGTATTTGGTTCAAAAGAAATTGGCTGGTTATGAATTACCAGATGAAACGCCTGTTGAATTAATACAAAGTAGTGCTTTTACTGCTCAACAAGAAACTATTCAGCCACCTTCTCAAACTCAACCAAACCATCAATCATTTGATTCAGCAAAAAATTCTTCTGCCCGTCAGAGATCTGCTTCCCATATGGATGATTTGTTAGGTATTTTTAATACCGCTGCACCAATGCCACCTGCTAATTTAGCTGCGGTCAATGTTGGTAGTGTTCCATCACCAACTCCGCAAATAAGATCTTTGTATCAACATGCTCCGCCAGCACCTGCTTCAAGGAACACTACTCTTACTGAAACACATTTTGTTCCAACTTCAAACTTTGGTCAAACGACAGTTGCAGATTCTTCTGATGATGAAGGTCCTGAAAATTTAGATCTTCCAAGAATGAGGGGTGCACCACCAGCAATACCTGGAAGAAGTAACAAGCCCCACTTTGATTCCTCTGATAATATCCCAACAGCTTCTGCTTTTGCAGGGCAACCTCAACAAATTCCACCTCCTCAAAAACAAGTTCAACCTCAACAGTCAAACTATGACGCCTTGAAATCCCTTGATAATTCTGAATTTTCTGCGTTTAGTTCTAAATCAGTTAACGCCGCCGCTGGTGGATTTAGTAATGCTGCCTCAATTGGGTTGGGTGCTGTTGCCGGTGCAACAACCGCTGCTGCTGCTGCCGCTGCTATTGGGTTTACAGGTGCTACTGGCTTTAATTCCTCTAATTCCAAGGAAAATGACATTACCAATCAATTGAGTAATACCAGTGTTGATATTGCTAATTATTCTAATCAAATAAGTTCATTGTCTCGACAAACTGCTGTTGTTAGTAATAAGAATGAAAAGGCTCAACAAGAATTGAGTAAGATGTTAAAAACCAAGGAGACTATGGCTACTAAATTGAAACAATTGAAAGCACTTCATGAAAAAGAAACTCAACAAGTTTCTGAAGTTCAGAACATGCAATTTGCAGCAAAGCAAGAAGCAGATGAATTACAAAAGGAATTGAACATTGCTGAAGCAAGTTATCATGAGGAGCAAATTAAATTAGAAATGTTACAAACTGAGTACGAAGATTCACAAAAGAAATCACAAATTTTAAAGGAACAATTAGGAACATTAAATGCAGAATCTATTGATTTAAAACAACAAATTGAAATTTATAGCTCAAAATCCTCACAAATTAGTAATATGTTTGCTGTTTCTCAGCAACAAGTTGCGGTTCAAGAGTCACAAAATAATGAGCTTAAGGCCAAAATTGAAGATTTGAAAAACTCCATTTTCCACATTGAATCTCAGCATAAAGATTTATTGAATCAAAGAAACCGGTTAGAAGATGAAAGTTATAATCTTCAAGAAAAGCATACTGATTTGTCTGTTACTCTTGCCGAAAAGAGCGTGGCATTTAGTGATGCGGCTACTTCTGCTACTACTATTGGTGTTGCTGCCCTTGGTGGTGTTGCTGGTGCCCTTGGTATTGCAGCACTTGCCAACCATGCAGAACATTCCAGTAAAGAAGATAGCAAAAATCTTGGAGAGAATTTTTATGAGTCTAAACAAGACGACATTGATGAAGTTCCAACTGCTTCATTAGATGATTTTGATGAAGATGGATTCACTAATTCTGAACCTGTTGCAGAAAAACAGGTTGAAAAAAAAGTTGACAAAGAAGAACCTGTTACTGCAGCAATAGTTGAAGAGGATCCTGTTGCCGCAACAACAGTCGAAGAAGAACCTGTTGCTGCAGCAATAGTTGAAGAGGAACCTGTCGCCGCAACAACAGTCGAAGAAGAACCGGTTGCCGGAGAAACTTTTGAAGAAGGTCATGTTGAAGAGGAAGCTGTTCCATCGGAAACTGTTGCAACCCCAATCCAAAAGGCAGCTGATTTACATTCTGATTTAAGTTCACCAAGTGGTACCAACGGTATGTCAAATACCATACAAACTGAGACTACACCAACTCAAACTATTGAAGATGGTGAAACATTTGCTGGTGAACAACAACAATCGCAATTCGCTTTACCTTTCAATATCCCACATTCAGAAACTTCGTCAACTCAAAATAATCCTTCACAATCTGTGAGAGGTGATTTAGATGTTAACGATTCTGATCTTTCTACTGTTAGTGATGATAATTCAAACTCAAGATCCATGGAGGCAAATTTGGCTTCAGATTCTCAAAGGGAAAATGGTGAATCCTTTGAATTGGTTACCCATTCTGATGCTGGACAATCCAATTCTAATCTTGATGGTGAAGCTTTAGGGGCTACAGAAGTGGACGATGTTACTATTGATGCGCCAAGTACTGTTATTGATGCATCAGTAACAGGAGAAGTGATTCCTAAATTTACTGAAGATAATGCTTTAGTGGTTAAGGAACCAGTTGCTGATGAAGAAGAATCAAGTTCTTCTGAAGAATTCCAGGATGCTACCGGAGATGATTTAAGACCTGCTGCTATTGAAAGTAATGCTAAAGAACCAGAAACGTCAGCTATTTCGAAGAATCCATTTTCACGCTCTGAGGCTAGTAGTGGTAACAAAATATCCAACCCTGATAACTTATTTGATGATTTGGGATTAGAGGATGCTGCAATTGAAGAAGATAGTTCGCAGGCAGCTTTCCATAATTATGAGCAACCGTCTGTCCAAGCATCCGGATTTTCGTTCTCTCACACCAACTCAGATGCTGTTGCATCCACCAGTGCAGATGATTGGGAACAAGTTTTTGCTGGCTTTGGTAATGATCCAAATTTGCAACCAGCTGTTGTTGAAAATGATTGTTTGCAGTCTCAATTCACCACACAAAACCTCCCTGGATCATTTGGTTTTACATCATCAAATGTTGTTAATAATGCTGTTGAAGGTGAATTAACTCAATCTCAAAGATTGGCTCTTGAAGAATTGAAAGGTATGGGTTTTACTGAAAAGGACTCTTTGAGTGCACTTTACAAATCTAAATGGAATATCGATGATGCAACTAATTTTTTGTTAGATGTCTAGATATTTTATCCAAATGATCTTTTTATCTGTTGTATGACAGATTAGGTATTATCTTTTTGTTTGTTCATAACTTACGTATTTTTGTTACTTTTCTTTGTTTTTTTTGTCCTTGTTTATTTATTCTTCCGTTTTAGTACTACATTACACTCATCTAATCTATACAGTAGTTGGTTTTAAAGAGAATCCAGTTTCTCTTTTATTATATGCCAATCAGTACGCTTTTTCATGTATTCAGATACCAAATTGTCTAACTCTTTTTTATTTAGTTCATCGGATTGTGATATCACACTATCAACAATCTCACTCGTTGCTTTTTGATGTTCGTTTAATTCTTTATTTAACCCTATTTCTATACTATCACGTGACAACATTAAATTCTTGGAACTTATAATACCTTGTAGTCTATGTAAATCTTCAATACTTTGATTATATGCATTGGTATCTATATTCAATCCTTCTGCCAACGGTATTAACTCGTTATCATATCTCTGTTTGAGCATTTCAAAATATTCATTTTGTAAATTCCTTGCTGTGCTTATTTCACCTTCAACTACTTCAAATTCTGATTGATAATGTTCGCAGAGGTATCTTTCCATGTCGCTAGGAGAATAGAGAAACTGCCGAAGTTCATCGTCTGTCCATTTGTCTATATCAGCAGGTAGAGGCACTTTCAACGAGCGGATATTTTGAATACCAAGTAAGCTTAGAAATCTGGATTGAACCTCATTGCTAGACCAAAGTGGGTAGGGCCGTTGTTTAGGTTGTGTATTGAGTAAAGTTGAAACTTCAGAATTCGGCATTTTGTTTAAATAGGAGAAAAGGTGGGTTGTTAACGTGCTTACTAAGTGTGGAAAATTTATAATCAATTTTCTATCTGCATGTTTCTTTATAAGCTTGCTCTTATACCCTTACTTTTCATCATATATCGCTACTATTCCACATCTAAAATGGCATTGAACACCATTAGGGTTAGTGCTAAGTCAAAGCCAACAGCTTCAATCATTGTCGTTCACGGATTAGGTGATTCTGGTGAAGGTTGGACTTTCTTACCGGATATGTTAGATATTCCTTATGTTAATTATGTGTTTCCAAGCGCTCCTGCTAAGCCATTGACTATTTCTGGCGGTCAACTTGTTCCAAGATGGTTTGATATATATGAACTTGGTAATCCTAATGCAAAACAAGACGAAGACGGCTATTGGGAATCAGTTTCTGAGATTAAGAAGCTAGTCGATGCTGAAATTGCTAAGGGCATTCCTGCTGATAGAATTATAGTTGGTGGTTTCTCACAAGGTGCTTCTATTTCTTTGGGTGTTGCTGCTACCTCTGAAAAGAAGCTTGCTGGTATTCTCTGTCTTTCTGGTTTTTTTGCAATGAAGAAGGATATCAAGAATAAGTTAGTTGATGCTAACAAAAACACACCGATTTTTCATGGACATGGTGACAGGGACCCTGTTATCAACTTTGCTTATGGGAAGGCTACCTCCGAATACTTTAAGGAATTAGGTTTTACCAAATACGATTTCAATTCATATTCAGGTATGGCCCATAGCACTAACAATAAGGAAATTGCAGATATTAGAGAATTTGTTTTGAAGCAGCTTCCATAGTTTTATTATGTTCACTACCATTTTGTTTTATTTAGGTATTTTATTGTAGTTAAATTGACATTTTTATTTCTAAATGAGAACTATGAAACCTATTGTAAGAAAATTTATATGCTGTTAAATAGATCTATAATCTTTTATGCTTTTAGCTCTTGCTGTTCTTTTCCAAAGCAAGTTTTTACGTGTCTTTTATGCAAAGCGGTAATAAGGTTTTTAGTCATTTGCTTTTCAATTTCAATGGCCCATAAAGCAGCTCCAACAGTATTAGTAAAAATGAAAAAGGTGCTTAAGAATGGAATAGCTTCTAATGAAAGTGCTACAATACCGTAAGCAAAGTAAAAATGGTTATTGTTCAGCCAAATGTAGTGTATTTGCCCATTGCTGAATCCTTTTAAATGAAAATACCTTCGATGTTTACTGAATCCAGAAGTTGGTGCTTTTATAAGGATAACTAATATTGGACCAACAATAGGTATCATATTAACCAAAAATAGTAATATCAACCTCACTAAGCATATTAAAGGGCTTAATGTTGTTAAAATGTACCTTATGACTTTACCACGTATTGTTTCACCATAGTAACCAGGCAAATATGCTTTCAAAACACCTCTTGGTAGCTTATTATATTCTATTTTCATTTTCTCTTCAATCACATTATCAAATAGATGCTTCAAAGTTTTGGGTAATAAAACTGATTTTTCAATAAAGCTGACAATGAAATTGCAAGATTGTAATAAGGTTGGAAACAAAAATGATAAACTTCCACCAGACAGAAGCAAACAAAAAAAATAACTGCCAAGAATGAAACCATATACCATTATAGTAACTAAAACCAATGGTCCTAAATGATTTGAAAATGAGACCCAGCAATGTTTATGGACAATGAAATACCAAACACCCTAAAAATAGTTAGTAATGAATAATAAACAAAAGTAATAAGAATAGTTAACTGTCGACCGCTTAAAGGCATTATTGTCTCACTTTCGGCATATTAGATGTGTATAGCTACTTTAAATGGGTACCCAATAACATTTATTACGTAAATATTCCCCATTAACTGAAAAGTAATTTGAAAGATAATGAAATGAATCAAGTTTTTCTGTAATTGCTAATTTTTAATATCAACACCTTCTTCTTTATATTTACGTGTGTTACTTCTTAAAATGCATCGTATGATGTCGCCACTCCCTTTATTTACAGGGAATAAGTCACCTAGTATGCGTGTGACGGCTAATGGCCAATCTGTTGCTCTTAGTTCAAAAGAAAAACGATACCAGTCTAATGTAGAGAAGGCTCTTCAAGCATTTGATTCAGTTGATGAATGGGCTGACTATATCTCCTTTCTTGGAAAGTTACAGAAGGCACTAAATAGTAATCCAGATGCTGATGTCAACAATTGGATCCCAATGGATTTTCAAGTTGCAACTACACTTGCAAAATGCATTTCTCCTCGGTTACCTTCAGGTGTTCATAGAAAGGCAATTGAGCTTTATTCAACTATATTCAATATTTTAGGACTATCATTGCCCAACTATATCCATCTGTGGCTTCCAGGATTATTTCCATTGATGTCATATGCTAGCATTAGTGTCAAACCGGAATTAATTGAACTTTATCAAAGATTTTTAGCAAAGCTCCCTTCCAATGAATTAAGAACTTGTACTAAACCATTACTTTTAAGTTTACTACCTGCAATCGATGATACAACATCTGAATTTTTTGATACAGTTATAGAATTAATTGATTCTTTTAAACGGCAGTTGCAAGATGATGTCCACTTTTGGCAATGTTTGTTTCTTTGTATTATTACCTCTCCAGATAAGAGGGCTGGCGCAATGGAATATCTTAACAAAAGATTGCCTGTTTTTACTTATAAAGATACTTTAGAAGAAGGTGAGCATGATAATGTTGTCGATAAGAATGAAAAGATTCATACTGATTTAAAAAAGCTTGATAAAGAAACTATAATTAAAAAGTTTCCAGTGGAAACAAGAGCATGCATAACACCTGAGCCTGGTTTATTGATTAAATCTTTTTGTGAAGCTTTAAAAGATGGTAACCTTTATGTTCAGCGTGGATTTTTTGACTTGTTGTTGAATAAACTACCTTTATGTTCACCTGTTTTTCAATATTTATTAATAAATACCGATAAAGAAGCATTAATTTTAAGTGCAGCTTTTACAATACTGAGAAGAGATATGTCATTAAATAGGAGACTTTGGAATTGGTTACTTGGGCCAACGAATACTGCAAGTGAGTCCATTTATAATGAATCATCGGAAAAAGATAATCGATTACAATATTTCAAACTATATGGAGTAACTAATTTCTCTACTGCATTGATGAATTTGATTTTAGGTAAGTACAACAGGGGGTCACATATCAATCAAATAATTGAAGGTTGTAGAATTGCCATTGCAATTATGGATAAATGGGAAATTGGTATGCTTACAATCCCTATTGTCTTAATTCCAATCATTGAAGGAATTTATAATTTGAAGTTACAAAATGAATTATCCCAAAGTGAACTTGATATAGCAATTAAAGTTTCAAATGAATTATTCGATGGTATTGAAACGAACACCATTTGGCAAAATATTTTCAAATTAATCAAAAATAATGATTTAGATTTGGCCATTTTCATTTTAAATAATTATAATGTTGAAGATGAAGATATGGTCATAATACATACTCCGTTGATTCTTTTAGGAACTTTGGCGTTGTTTGATGATAATGTAGAATTGATGGTCTTGATACAACAACTGGCGAAAATGGTACCTTCAAGGGCATTATTACCACTTGATTTTGCCAATGAAAAGTTCTTTAATGATGAATATTTTGAAAATAACATTGAACTTAGAGATGATATTATTAAAAAACTAGACACCTTTTATGGTAAAGAGCTGCAGTTCTCTACAACATTTTCTGATCAGAAGCCAATTCCAAACAGTGATTTGAGTGCACTTTATTTAGGATTCGTTAATAATATTATGTGCAATTCATTAAAATCATTAAACGGAGAGCTATTTTACAATTCATGCTTGTTATTAAATATTTTGTTGGAAACTATTCCTCCAAGTGAATCACATAAATGGAATAAAAAAATTATCACAAGTTTAATTCATAATCTTGATGAATCATCAAATATTAATATTGCATCTGGGATTTCAGTTATTTTCAAGTACTTAATATTAGATTTAAATCAATTAGAAAAAGCAAATTTATTTAAAATAACACTGAATAATCTTTGGATGTGTTTGAACAGCAGTTCCGGTAATTATCAAGTTGAAATTGTTTATAAAATTTGGGATCTAGAGTTACTAATGGGGTCACAATTTGTTGAAGCTGGTATTTGCAGACTACTATTATCATCAGATAATGAAACTAGGAACAGATCATTTAATACACTATGGATTCATTCGAATAATGATAATGAGTCTAATTCAATTTTGATTAAGCCACTATACTTAATTTTAGATGATTTAGATGATGAAGTTTATTTTATTTTAGTTGAAAGATGGATTAGATCCACAATTAATTCAGGTAGCTTAAACAAACTCTTCAAAATCGTTTGCATGGAGCTATTTAATAATAACTTTTCAGGGTATGATAATCTAAGCTCATTTTCAAATATTGAGGAATACGATTTCAAAAAAATTTCATATGAAATGAAGACGATTATTAATTTATTAAATATTAATGTTGAAGATATTATGGAAAATTTTAAAAATGAACTTTGTATTATCAACGATGACAGATTAATTGAGACTATTAAACTTTTTAGCTGGGATGTCTCAACCTATAAATCGTTTGTGATTTTGATCCTATTGAATTTTTTCAAAATGGATATTACTCCAGAACTCACATCGAATAATGATGACTACATTGATTATTTAAATTGTGTCAAAATGGGTCTTAGTTTACTAGAAACATTAATTGATGGTACAGAAATTAACTTTAATGAAATAGTTAATGAATTAGCAAATATCACAAAAAAAAATTGTATTGCATCAGTTAAGAATTGTTATTTAATTACATCGTATTATTTAAATATTTTGACGAAATTGATGAAATTGAGTAGCAAAAAGCAAATCAAAGTAACATTATTTGAATTACCAAAGACAACAAATTCTGAAATTAATATGTTAAATTTTATCTCAAAAGGAGTTTTATATTCAAATACTTCTATTGAAATCAACTGTTGGTTTAACTTTATTTTGAGTACATCTGATTATTATTCTGAATTAATTTTCTTAATTACAAATGGTTTAACAACTTGTGTTTGCAAAAAAGTTGATGAAATATTTGAAAAATGTGTTAAACTTTTTGAAACCTTAACGATTGAATTTATTGAATATGAAGAATGTATCGGAGAATTGGTTTTAGGATTGGAAAATGTTTTGAGCAATTCGCATAAATATTTGGGATATATTTCATCTTCACCAACTTTAGGGTTTAGGAATATTATTGGTAATTCAAATTCTAAGGAAACAGGAGGTTTTTTTGGTTCGGTTATTCAAGGAGTTTTTCAAGTTGAGGCAGCTGATGAAAATGCGGAATCAAATAGAAGAAAAATGATTTTATATGATTCGTTCTATAAAATTATTACAACCATTTATCAAGTATGGCTATGGACTGATGAAATATCGAAATCAAATAATATATCAATTAGTAAATCACAAAAGTATAGGGCCAAAAAGTTAAAGTTTAGATGTAAAAAGATCATTGAAAATAGTTACTTGATGGAACCATTACAAACTGTTGATACATTAATTAAATGTTGTGGAACTGAAAATAAAAAAATAGATAATGGAGGACTAAAAATAATCCAAATTCTAGATGAATCTGATAAAAGAATTATTTTACCACATGCATTGACCTGCTTAGTTTCAAGAGTTCACTTTACTAGTTTAGAGGAAGAGAAAAGATCAGGTTTGAATGTGGAACTAAATGAAACCGATATTTCTAAGTTTTTGGTTATTTACGCACAACAATTAAGTAAAGACAGAATTGAAGAAGTTTGGGATGATATTTTAACATTTTTGAAAACTTCATTTTCAAATCCAATGAATTACAAACACGTTTATCCTGATATTTTAAAGTTTGTTGGAATTATTGGTAGTAAATTAATTCAGACTAGTTTTGGAGAAATAAAAAAGGTCAAAAAGGACTTAAGTGAATCATTTACAAAAGCACTAAATTTCACTTTGACACTGAAAGTTGGGCAAAGTCAGGAAGATAATATTAGTAGTGGTACTGTTGAGAACGTTAATGAAAGTTTGTTAATGAAAGAATCTCATCTAGAAAAAGTTGTTTTTAGAGAAGAAGTTTGCAGTGCTTTAAAATTTGTTATTCCAAGTATGGGAATAATAGTTGGAGATACTGATAAACTACAAGGGTGTTTTGCTAATATAATCAATGCGCTGAATAATTCTATATTTAAATCCAGCTCAACATCATTGAATAAAGTTTCCAGTTTTGTTATTGAGTTACTGGTAATTATTGGAGAAGATCCATTTTGTTGTGGCTTGAAAATATGGAAAAATTTATGTTATGATATTTTAAACGATGAAGAATTCTTTAAATTGAATATCAAAGATGAAAGAAATAATTGGAATTTACTAATGAAAAATTGGATTGTTGAAGATGAAAGTAAAATGGTTGATATGATCAATAATAAAATTACTCTAGTTGGACCAAGTGGTAATTCAGGAGCATTACTATTCAATTGGAATGATGAAGTTGAAATATTGAATAACAATGTACCAGTTATTAAGAGGATTATTTATTTGATTTTAATCAATGAAAAGGATGAATTCATCAAAGTATTACCTGAATTAATTGATACCATAGGTAGATTTTTCAAAGCATTTAAACAAGTAACTAAAACATGTCATATGGAATCATATTTATTTATATTAGTCAGGGTGTTGGTTATCAAATTTAGTGAAAATCATTTGGTTGACTTATGGTCATTAGTTTTCAAAGAAATATATTTGTCGTTAGATGAATTAATTTCAAAATTGAGTAATTATAGAGAAGAAAGTGAAAACAAAGAAATCATTGATTTAGATGGAATGCTACAGATATGTAAACTTATTGATGTTTTGTTTGTTATTGAACCGGAAGAATTTCAGTTGAATGAATGGGTTTTCATTAATAATACCACTGATGGAATTTATGGAACATCAAAATCAGTCAACTATACATTAATTGAAAAGATTAATGATCTTATGAGAAAAAATTTAAAAAAGACTGGTTTTTCTGCATTGCCATTAATAATAAATGAGTTTGACGAAGTTAAAAAGCCGATGTTAATGGGAGTTAAAAGAATTGAAGATATTAGCTCATTAAGAAATTTTTTCAATGGCATCAAAGTCCATAAATATGAGAATGAATATGAATTAAAGGTTGTTGATTATGAATCTATTGAATTAGATTTGTTTAATGATATATTTGCCTATTGATATTATATATGTATACAATAATTAAAACAATTTAGTAAATCTATAAATACAAAGCTCTTCCCAACCACACTTTCTAAAAATTACTTGTTCGATGTTAAAGTTATCAAATTTTAGTTTGAAATTCTCAATAACTAATTTATGATTATTTCTAGCACAGAACAATATATATGCTTCTCCATTTACTGACAAAACTGCATTTAAATCATTTAATAATTTGAAAGTAACTGTCATTCCATCTTTGCCGCCAACTAAAGCTAAATCAAGCCAAACATCGTCTTTCGCATCGTTTGGTAAATCTGGAACATCTTCAGATGGAACATAAGGTGGATTGAAAAATAATAAATCAATTGAATTAGAATTAAAAGAGTTAACCAAATCACATCTCAAGACATCAAATTGATAAGAAGATTTTTTAGAATTATATAACAACGTGTTCCTGGTTAACTCATTACATTTCGAATTAATATCGGATGATAAATGAAATGAATTTGGTATCACATTGTGCATTTTTATGAATGCTGAAATTATTCCTGAACCTGAGCCAATTTCTAAAACTAATGGAGATTTATTAGAGAATGATTTTTGAATGAAGTAATTGGACTCTTTTAAAGATTCAAAAAGATCCAAAAAAAGAAATGAGTCTTCCGATGGTTCATAGACTAATGAATAGTCTGCTTGTGGGATTATTGGGGTTGATAACATATAATTAAGCAATTAAAATAAAGAAAAATGTCTGTTTTAAGTTTTGTACACAGAAAAAATACCAAAATATTTCTCAATGAATTGAAAGTCCCAAAACTAGTAAAAATTGCTTATAAATATAAATCCTTTTGTATGAATTTATTGTTTTTAATCTTAACAAAGAATATCTTTTAAGATACATTCAAAATGTAATCTTAATTTTCAATTTTAAAAGAACTAAGCATGTTTTATCTTCTTTATAACATAAAAAAAACTTTTCAAGCAGAAAAAAAAAATAAGAATAAAACTATTAAACCTAAAATGGTATCTTGATCTATATGTTGTTATGATATATTCTTTTGTATTTTTAAAGTAAATATTTTTGACAAAAAAAAATTTTTAAATAGAATTGTTTGTGCAAATGATTTAAACTAATTTTTATGTTTTGAAACTAAAGAAGTATATCAAAAATACTTTAATGATTTATTTTTTTAACTTTTATAATAGTTACAAATTGAGCTATATAATAGAATATTTATTCCTTTTTTTATACGTACAATTCATTTAATTAGAGTCAAAGAAAGTTATGGCCAACTAGATTAGTGTCGTGAGGGTCTATAAAGAAATTAAACAATCGGAACAACAAGAACTTTTAACATAAGACATTATAATAAAAGTAAAATCATTATATGATAACAAAGAATCAGATCATAGTGATTCTATTTATAATTTCATTGTGAACAAACCATAGGCCGTAAAAGAAACCCTTATAAGGAATGTTTTCTATAAAAGGGGGCTGTTTCTCAAAGCGAGAACACAATATTTTTCAATCACTTTCTCTTCTTCATGGCCAACGACTGAATTTGTTCAGCAGAACAACAGCGGATATGGCCATCAAACAGAAGGCGAGGATTTCGACGATGACCTATATGCTGTGCACCATTCAGAGTACTCTTTCATGATCGACTCAGCCCAATTCCTGAGAAATCCACCTTCTTTGTTTCTATGTTATATGGGGCAAATTTTTTTAGCTGTAAAAATAAAGTAAATTTAAATCAAGATAACCTTTTATTCGCCACTTGTTTCTTTCTGTTGCAATTTTAACGTGTGTTATGACAGCTGAAGACGCTCCTAAGCGACTGACGCTAGAAGAGAGATTGGCTGATGCTGCACGTAGGAAGAACACAGGTAAAAACAAGAACAATAATCATGTTGAGCATGTTAATAATAATGGAAATAATGAAATTGAATATTCAGATCCTAAAAGTAATGATTTGAATGATGTTAATAGTAATAAAGTAATCAATGAACAATCTCACATAATTCCAAAAGATTATAAAGATCTTGAATTAGATACATTAGAGTCAGTAGTTGTAAAATATATCGAGGAACAGTTGAAAACGAAAAACACAGAAATATCAAATCTTAAAAGTCAAATAAACATTTCTAAGCCTAAATCAAGTGTTAAATCTTCAAATGATAAAGTTATTAGTGAGTTGCAAAGAAAACTTGGAGAGAAAGATACTCAAATTGAAGAATTAATGAATGAGGGTATTGCATTGTCCAAAAAGGAATTAACCTTAAACCAGTCTATTAAGAGATTAAAGAAGCATGAAGCTGAATTGGAAAATGATTTAGAGGAATCTGAAATTAAGGTAAGTAAGTTGCAAACACAATTAGAGTCATCAGAAACTCAAATGGATTCCTTTAAATCGTTAGAAAGAGTATTAGAAGAAGAAAGAGAAACAAGTAAATCAATTCGTGAAAAATATGATGTGATAGTTCAAGCAAATCAAAGTTTAACAGATGAATTAAAAGAAATCAAATTTTCAAAATTGGATGTTCAGTTAGATTCTGCGAAGGAAGAATTAAAGGAATCTTGTAATTTAAATAGTAAACTAGAATCAGATTTGCATCAGCTAGAGGAGGAATTCAATCAATTTAAAAGCTCTAAATTGTCACTTGTTACAAAGTTAGAATCTGAAAACGAGAAGTTCAGACAGCAAATAACTGACATCAATAGAGAAAATAAATTGGAGATTAGCAGACTAGAAGATAAAATGGAAATGTTGAGGTTCCAAAATGAAAATCAGGCAACTTCAACAAAAAATGTTAAAGAAGTTGATATGATTCAAGCACAATTTGACCAGGCACAAGAAAATTGGAAGTTAATTGAAAGTTCGTACTTAAAGAAGATTCAAGTATTTGAAAATGAAATTGATGAGTTCAAAAACACTAATATAACTTTAACTAAGAAAGTTAAAATTTTAACTAATGATTTGAAGCAAAAGTCACTAGATAATCAACTAATGCAAGATAATGAATTAACATTACAAAACTCTATTGATTCACTTAACAGAAAGCTAACACAGGTTCAAAGTTCTAATGAAACTCTTAGCCTGAGTTTGAAAAATTTAAATACTGATTATGAAAGAGAAAAATTGAGTTTTGAAAAGCAAATTAAGACAATCCAAGATGAAAATATACAATTGCAGGACACACTGAAGTTACGTACAGAGTTCAATAACAATAATACACAAAGTGGGTTTTATTTACAAGATTTATCAACCTCTTCTTTATCACTAAGTAAAACTCCATATTCATCAACAAATAAAAAATTTAATAATATTGGATTTGGTGAATCGTCAACAACACCAAGACAGGTTTCAATGTCATCATTTAATAGATTAAATTCTATCAATGAATTAGGGTCATTTATTTCTCCAAAGGAAAAGATTTTAGCACATCAAAATTCCATTACTTCTTTAGATTTATGGCATGATCCAGCGCCTCCTTTAGGTATTCAATCTAATTCATTTAGAAATAATGAGATTTCAAATGAGGATGATGACGATGGACTTGAATTAGGCGCTGAAGCAGCCGTTGGGGATGATAGCGAACTTTTAAGTACTATTAATGGTCATCGTTCAAGTTTTGTTGGATCCATATCTGCCAACAATGGTAATCAACATATTCAAATAATTAAAAAATTAAGTTCCAGTGTTAGTAGGTTAGAAATGGAATTACAATCGTCGAGAGAGGAAATCGAAAAATTAGTAAACGAAAGAGAACAAACAGGTAAAGACATGATGAACCTAATTGAACAGAATAAAAAATTCAAGCAGTTAGAAGATGATTTAAATAACAAAGAAAAAGATATTATAGCTTTAGAGAATAAGTTGAATAAAGTTTTAGTGTTATTAGGCGAAAAAGAGGAAAGAGTTGGTGAACTTAACGAAGATATTGAGGATTTAAAAGACATGTTAAAACAGCAAGTTCAACAAATGGTTGAAATGCAAGATATTATTTCAAGTAAGTAGCATTATAAGGAGAGATAAAAAAACAATTTATAAATTTATATAATATATGTATAGGAGAAAAATGATGATTAATTATTACCTTGTTCAATGGCATATTTGGTATGGGTATCAATATCATAGGATTCCCAAGGATAAGCAATCCATCTATCTTCAACATCCAAACCGGAGAAATAAGCACCACCGTTCATTAAACTGGTATCTAACTCAGCTCTCTTTTCCTTCAATTTATTATGAACAACAAAGATGGAGAATCTAGTTTGGTCCATTGACTTACCAAGAAGTTCAGCTTTTTCAACAATATCATTATACAGTTCCTTTAATGCATAATGAAGAGTTGTTCTAGTATCATCAACTTCATCAACAATTAAAATATTTTTGCCAATAAGAGAATCAAAGTGCTTTTCTAAAGCACCAAAATCTAACCATTGTGTTCTCACAACTTCTTTACCAATAGAGTCTTTACCAGTACCCATATCTTCATAAAGTGATAAACCAATAGCTTGAATTGGAATATTCTTTTCACCTTGTGATCTTAAAAAAGATCTGATAATACGGGATGGGATAAATCCACCACCACCAATGGCAATAATAACATCCGGCTTCCCCACAGTTTTCAAAATATCCTGTGCTGTAGATTGACAAAGCTTGTGAACGGAGTTGTATCCGATATATAACTTATCTTCAGACATATTTTTGTTAATACAATTTTCTTTAATCTAAATTTCTATATAAAAAAAATGAAGTGAAATTTTTCAGCTTTCAAAATTTTTGAAAAATTTTTTTTCTGTTGCACAGCCATAAAATTACTACTCAGCATCTTTATCTTCTTCTTCTTCTTCTTCTTCATCTTCTTCATTTTCATCATCAAAATCATCATCATCATCATCATCATCATCAAATGCACCTTCACCTTCAAAAACAAGAGATTCCTCTGCTGCTGTTGTTTTATTTAATAATTCGCCAATGGTTTGTGGACTTTCAGTGGCATTATTTGATGAAATACCTCTTCTTAACTCTAATTGATCCTTTAATAATTCTAATTTACCTTGAAGTTTTAGCATTTGGGGTAAAAGTTTAACGTCTTGGTTGAGCCCGGATTGAACTAATTTCAACCATTCAATACAATCAATGTCATTAACGATAACACCCCCATTTAATAAAAGAGTCCAGTAAATCCAAACCTTCAAACCAGATTTAATTAAATTGTCATTTTGTGGCGAACCTAAACCAATAAAATTTGAAAATGATTGACATATATTGGTAAATAAAATTATAATTTCATCAGTTGAAATTAGATACATTAATTGTTTAATCATTGTTGTTGAGATGTTTTGAACTAAAATTGAAATAAATTCATCACCATTGATGCTATTATTATTGCTTAACTTTTCTTTCAAGAATGGTGAAAGCAATTGACATAATGATTCAGGGGTTTCACTTTTATGTTCTTCTTTGATAAGAACATGTCCTTTATTATCATCGTTATTAATTTCTTCATTTTCACTTTCACTTTCATTATCAACTTCATCACCATTTTGAACATCATCATTTATCTCCATAACAGTAATTGGAATCTCACCTTGAAGTTGCGAAAGATCATCAAACTCAAAATCAGTTATGTTAACATTAAATGAATCATACCAAATACCTTTAAATAATTGATCACTGATTGATAGTAAATGAATAAATTTACCAATCTTTTCACCTCCTTGAATAGATAATGTTGTCAAAAATATATCATTATCTAAATTAAATATTTCAATATTACCGTTACTGTTGATAATAGAAACTAATGAATCAGAAATTAAATCTGCGTTAATAATTAAATCCTTTGATTTGAATGTTTTTAGTGTACTAGCAAGTTCAATATTAGATAAATCTAAAATATAAAATGTATCTGTTCCATCAATTAATAGTAAATTGTCATTTTTTAAACTAATTATTTTTGAAATACAATTACAGTTCGGTGGTAATGGTAGAGTTAGACTAATTTCATTAGAATCATCTAAGAAATATAGATTGGTTTCATTTGATAAAATTAAGTCATATTTTCCTGCTATCGGTAGAGGGTAGATAAATTTAATATCAACAATATCCTTCAACGGAACCGAATTAATCAATTGAGGATTAATAGATGAATAAAATTTTAAACCAAAATTCTGTTCAAATGAAATAATATCATATGATCCATCATTCTGTCTTTCTTCAGTACCTGTGAATGTTGATAATGGAAGATCATTGGCAATTTTATTAATATAATCTTTTGTTAATGGAGAATAAACTAAAATAACTCCTGAATCTAATAAAATTGCAAAATATTCATTAAATGATTCACTTAATGCTTCTTTTTTGTTCTTACTTCTTTTTTTCAAGTTAACTTTATTAGAACTTGTTAACCATGTCATATTTAAGACATTTTCACCTGAATGAAATTCAATTTTATTATTTAATGAAGCATCTTTGTCATTTAATGATGAAATAACTATTTCATTTCTTCCCGGACGTGAAATAAGAGTTGCAACTAACCTACTAGACCTTGAAACACTTGAAATTACTTGTGATTTCATTTGAATTTCAACTCTTTTCCTATTTATTTAGTATATTTAACTTAAAAGAAAGGTGAAAATTTTTATGAAGCTTCTATAAAATTTTATTTCTCAAAACGGAAATAGTGGCGCATTAAACTCTTCATAATATATTTAGTGTGGCGCATGCTCTTCCATTTTCTTTTCAATCAAAATAGACTCTTTGTGACTTCAAACGAACAGTAACGTAGCTTTATTTTTCTGTTAATATACTTAAGTACACTTTTATTAATTATTTTAAGCTTCAGTTTCATTAATCGTTATAAAAATACATATATATGCTATATAAAAGGATTCAACTATCTGCCAGAGGTCCAACACCAATATTAGCTAACATTGTTTCAGCTGTAGTAGGCCCATCTCTACCTAATTTCAATAACAACTCCACTTCTTTTCTATTCCGTTTATCAATTTCTTCTTGTAACCACATTATATAATCCACACTTTTACAAAGAACTTGTCCTTTATTTGGGCGACCATCTTTAGTACCCGAGTTTCTTTCAGAGGTGTCCGAGAAGAAGTTATCTGGAACTAGCTCAAGAAGGTCTCCAATTCGATCATTCAAAGTGTCTCGTCTTTTGCGGTCTGTCTGTGGTTGCATTCTGTTTATATGTTGGAATAAAGTTGTTGCAACATGAAGATAAGACTCATCGCGATTTGACACCCACTTATAATATGAAAGTATGAACTACGTATGGTACAATTAAAATGATATAAACATATTATAAGTGGCATCACTGGAAAGATAATGACTTTCTTATTCCATTACTATTTGAATGTATTTAAATTCATGATTGATCAACTTTAATGTAGTTTTAACATCAAAATAACCATTTGTCAACTAAAATATCTTTACTTAAGGTCTCTTGAATAATATTAGTAACACTGAAACTGATTTCTATACTAGCACAGTTATAATAACTTATAAGGCCTTACAAAACAGTATTTCACTTTCTATTCTTGACTTATTCTTTTATTGTGGAATACCATTTTTGTTGCATATAGAAAATTCCAGAAAAATTCAAACTTAAACATGAACCAACACCAATTTTATAACAAAAAGAACAATCAATTATGGTCGATTATTCTAAATGGGACAACATTGAACTTAGTGATGACTCAGACGTTGAGGTTCATCCAAACGTTGATAAAAAGTCGTTTATTCGTTGGAAACAAAGAGATATTCATGAAAAGAGAATACAAAGACAACATCAGATCAAAGGTCTCAAAGTACAAAAAGAAATGTACACACAATTAACTAAGCGGGTTTTATATCTTTTAACTGAATATAAAGGCGATTTATCGGTGGATAAGGAGAGAAATAATGACTTAAACTCTCATTTTGATGTTAATGAACGTTGTAATTTAGATGAAAATCCTGATACGCCACCATATAATGAAATGTTAGAAGATTTATTTATTCAATTGAAAGAAGATTTAGCGAAGGATAATCAAGTTGTTTCTAATGATAGTGTTAAACTTAGATTGAAAGCTCATCAAGAAAAGATTAATAAAGTTACATTGGAGATTGATCCAAAAATTGATGAACTAGAAAACGAAGACAAAGAAAAGATCACTTCTGAAGATTATAAAGAAGGCTGGAATACATCATTTATCAACAAGAAAAACACAGCAGCATCGCCAGTTAGTAATCCTGATACTCAAAAAAGAGTTGAAGTTATCAATACCGTCAAGAAAGAAGATCCAAAATCTGTTATTGAAAGTGAAAATTATTTCGATGAAATGAATGTTACAAAGACAACGTTAAAATTTAGTGAATTGAAAAACATTGAAGATTCTAAAAATTTCATTTTAAAGAATCCGAATTTTGTTACAAGTCAACAAAAAGATGCGTTATTAATGTCATGTTTTGATTTAATTTTGAAAGGCGACAAAGCACTTGCACTTAGAAAGATTAATCAAGCAATCATTATTCAATGGGTTGCACCAATGATTAATGGTAGTATTAATAATCCTGAAGAAGCAATGTTTGCACAGATGCCATTGAAATCAAAATTGGAATATGTTTCCAAATTTTTTAGCCAGTTACAAAATGAAAATAGTCCATTAAAACAAAAGTTCAAGGAAGATGTTGAACGAATGATTACTCATATTGAAAACAGATGTGAAGTCATCAAGCATGAAGAACGTAATGAAGACGCCGATGAACCTCAGGGTGTTGAACAAATTCAATTGAAATCACTTGATCCAGAAACTGAATTAAAAGTTAATATTCCAAACGAAAATACAAAGGAGTATGAAATTTTCAAGACTTTACCGCTAGATATGCAAAATGCTATTAAAATTGGTAGTATTGATGCAGTCAACGAAGTATTTGGCAAAATGGAGATTTCTGAAGCTGAGGATGTTTTGGAAAAGTTTAATGAAAGTGGAGTTATTTCAATTCAGGCGTTATTAGAAAATGAACAGGAATTTGAACAATTGAAAGAGCAATTAAATGAATCAAATCAAGATCAAGGAGAAAAGACTTTGAATACAAATGATTTAGTTGATTAATGCCATAGGATATAATTTTTTTCTTTAAAATATATAGTTGCACTCAGTAATTGAATAAACTCAACTTTGTCTTTAGACTAAATAAGTAAAGATTTTATTAACATAGTTAACGAAGTGAACTTTTCTTGCTTGAATATGAGTAATAATATATTGATCGTAAAATGAATCTACCTCGGCACATAAATAATTAGTAGACCTTGGACTTCAAAACATTCACAAAAAGGTAAAAAACTTTAGTATCATCATAAATATATTTCTTATTTGCAACATGAATATTCAAAGTGAGAGTAAATGGCAAAGTTTCTTTATTACTAAACATTTCTGAATAATGTTACCCTATTAAGACTTCAATCATAAAATTTATATCTTTGCTGTTAATATTAAGATGTGTCTAGGATTATACAAAACTATATACATGGAAGTGTGCAGGAATGATATAATAAGAATCATTTCAAAACTCTTTATTAAAATAAAATAAAGTAAAACGATTTCTTTTCTAAACTCAAGAATTATCCAGAATCTGAATCTAAAATCAGATTTTAGCCTACGTTTCTTTTGATTAATGCAATTTAATGAAGGTTGGCTTAAAAACTATTTTTTTAGAGAATATTTTACTTAGCCTTATATAAAGGTTAATAGGTTTTTACTCAAACATAGATATTTAAGTTTATATACATGTATATAAATAAATAACTATAGATATTTAAAAAATCGTTCATTTATATACATACTTATTTCAAATTTGGCATTCTAAGGATTTCACCTTCAGCATTTTCACTTTCAATCTGGAGTAATTTAAGAACTTGACTATTTTCCCACTTTTCAGGTAATGGAGTGACAGAAAAATTTTTCGTTGCCCAATAGTATATATCCCAGTCTAACTCATCCAATAATCTATCATATTCATCTAACATGGATTCATCAAATTCATTAATATATTTATCAGCAAATCTTGAAAGTAAAAGATCAGTTTCTAAAATTCCTCTCTTACGAGATTGGTAAACTAATCTTCTTTTCTTGGTTTCAATAGATTCACCTGTTCTTAAGATAGGTTTAACTTGAATAACAACGTTATCATCCTTGTCGAAATGATAATTTTGCAATGGACGACCTTGAATTTGACCCTGTGGTTTTGATTTCATATCAATCCCTTTTAAATCTGGTTTACCAGCAAAACTATAGCTTCTAAAATTAAGCAACCGTGTGCGTAAAACTGTCATAGATTTCATCATCATTCTGCTTGTAGTTTAAGTCAAGTTTGACGTTGCTTTAAACAGCGTTATTAACAAAGGATGAAAAAATTATCACCAATTTTTCAGTATAAAGTTGTCATTATTTAAAAGGGTGTTAGACAGAGAATTATATGGAATGGAAATAACGGATTCAAATCAAAAAGACTTTTAATAGTTTGTTTCATTATGCTTAAGTTTTAAATAGCTAAAAAAGTTCTTTCTAAACTAGTTCTGTGACTATAGTCATTATTATGAGCAAAACTATCCTTACATATTCAATGTATGGTTAACAATACTACCATAGTCAAGAAAAACTTTTAATTAGCTAAAAAAAGTATAGTAATACTAATAATGATCATATAAACAGTGTGTTTCTATTTTTGAAAGGATATAATGTTATCACATTAAAACACCCTTAGTTGAAGGAACGTCATCTCTACCAGTTTTGGTCATGGAATCCCTAAGAGCAACAGCTAAAGCCTTAAAAGCACTTTCAGCTCTATGATGATCATTAAATCCTCTTAAACAATCCACATGGACAGTAATCCTAGCAGTTTCGGCAAATGACTGAATAACATGTGGAATCATTTCACAACTTAAATCGCCAATCTTTTCTCTTTTAAGACCAAGTTCAACAACAGCATAAGGTCTATTAGATAAATCAACAACTGCTCTACTAAGAGCTTCATCTAAAGGAGCATAACCAACACCAAATCTTTTCACACCTTTTACTGGTCCTAGAGCTTGATGAAAAGCTTGACCAAGGGCAAGTGCAACATCTTCTGCGGTGTGGTGATCATCAACGTGAAGATCACCTTGACATTGTAACACCAGAGACCAACCAGAATGTTTAGCCAAGGCATGAATCATATGATCGAGAAATCCAACACCAGTTTGAATTGAAATAGTTTGTGATGAAGTTGTTTGAGATTGCGCTTCTTCTGGCAAATCAAAAAGGGGAGAATCTAAGGAAACAGCACCACCAGAAAGTGATAATGCAAGTTGAATATTAGTCTCATTTGTTTTACGGTGAATAACAACCATTCTTTATTTTAATAGTAAAAAGAATGAGTCAATCAACTTTTAAAATAAATTCTTACCACTTGAAATGTAATCAAACAAACAAATTTGGTTTGCATATCTGTACTAAGAAAAGTAATGGTAACAAGACACAATACTTCATTTTGTTTAGATGACGGTTATTAGTCAATTATCAAAGATTAATATATAATAGTATCCAATATATGGTGAATGAATTATGAATCTTCTTTTTCATTTAATTCCTTCATTAGCCTCTCTCTTTGGGCATGCCAAACTTTATAAAAACCTAATAAACCAGAAAAGACACCTAGTAATAAATGAATAGGTTTGACCCTTTTTGAAATTTTCCATCGAAACACAAATGGTGCATCATAAAGTAAATCGCAGGATAGACGTATCGAATCAACAGCAACAATTAACTTCTCATTCCAAATCGTCTTAATCTTTTTCGTAATGTTAATATCTTCATTACCAATCAAATTACCTACTGGAATTGGATTTGATTTCATTTGCTGAACAATTTTTTTAGTTTGATTTTTAACCTTTTCATTTAAAAGTAATTGTGATTCTTCATTACTTAATTCATTCCATCTCAAAAAGTCCTTACGAAGACCTAAAATAATCATAACAAACCAAGACCACACTTCATGATCTTCCGCTAAATCAAGAATAGATTTGTAAGTTTGCTTGTTAATCAAATTCAACTTAAAAGCCAATATAGTTTCATCTGCTAATGCATATTGCAGATTAATTAATTGATTCAATATATCCCAGTTAATCCAAAAATTAACTAATTTATTGATGTTAATTGCATAATCTCCACTTTCACCATTTGTTAATATTTTTAATGAAGTTTTTAACTGATGAAATAAACGATGGAATCTGAAAGGTAAAGTACCAGCACGTAACAACTGTCTATATGCACTAAGAGCGTTTAAAAACGTCGATAACTTTTCAACTAATAATTTAATAATAATTAATAATTTGTCATTAACGTTATTAAAAGTTTTGAAAATAGACGTTAACATTCTTATTCTTTTAAAGTTAGTTAAATCATTAAATCCAGATTCATCTTTTTTATTACCTAACGTATCAATGGAAACTAACATTCTTAAAAAGTATTGAATAACTTTTGCAAGTTTATCTTTTCCTGTTAAGTCATCCAAACAGGCAGCCCAAATGGCCATCGAACTTGGCCTCTTAATAACTGGACTTATAACTACATTTTTAATATCATCATTTTCTGGCTTAGGATCAATAGTACGTAAAGTTGTCATCTTAAACCACAGTTTCAGCTAATAGATTTAATGACTCTTATTAGATATTGAAATTTTTCTTCTGTTTTTACTATGAATATGCTCATGATGGTATATGTCCAATTACTATATAAAAAAATACGTTTTAATAACGTAATTGTATTAATCTTCAAACCGAATAGACTTTCTTCTGCCTTTCGGCTTTTTTTCAACACTAGAAATGATCTCTTCAACCAATTCTTCCTTAGCTTCTTTAGTTTCTTGTTTACTAATATTGGTCTTAACATCATTAGGGCCAAATTTCACCTTAGAGTCTTCATTTCCATTATTATTATTATTATTATCTTCAACAAGAGAACTGGATATTGTTCCAATCTTAACTAATTCTGCAGTACGAACCCATCTTCTTCTTCTAGTATATTTACTAAATGAATCATCCAAACCTGGATTTTTCCAAGTATTATCAAAAAAAACCCAACCTTCATCAGATTTAGGATTTGCGGTTGTCTTTGCCTTACTACTATTAATTTGAATAGCTGAATCGTTTGTTCTATCCAATCTCCAGGTTTTATCGACCCATCTCCACATCATACCTGCTTCTTCACTTAACTTTGGCAATTCAAAGTATTCTAATGCCGGTGCTTCATTAAGAAATTCATCCGTCCATGCTGTACGTTCATATGATAATAAATTTGATGTCCAGCCAACTCCAAGCCACCTTCTTTGATTTTCAAAAACAACGTATGTGAACCTAACAGTTTTACTTGAACCTTCTTTTAATGCCGTCATCGAATTTGAATTTAATATTGGTAGTTTAGATTTAAGTTTATTATTCAAATGAAATAATGATGGTCTTCCAGCGTACTGATTTTCAAAATCTAATCCTGTCACGTAAAAACAAATCAATCTAATTGTTTTAGATTTCCAGAGTAATTGTCTTGTGACTCTTGACCATTGTGAATGATATGTCAATAAGGAAAAAATGATAACTAATAATATCTTTTGTGGTGATAAAATAAATAAACTAATAACAATATATCCAGGTGAGAGGAAAATAGTAGTAAATAATAATCTTTTTAAATCTCCAGCTGTTAAATTCAATGCAACAATAGGTGATATTAATATTTCTGTTTTCTGTGAAACTTGACTCATTGTTTGAATAATATCATCCAATGTGGCTTTTTTAAACTCTTCTTTGGAAACATAAGCGTACGCTTCACTATAAACCCACAGAATTAAAACTGGCAATAAATGTCCTGCATAGATTATTAATACATTATAGTATAATATACTAAGCGTAGAAATAGCAACTAAAAATAATGGTATGTTAATATCATCATCTGTCCATGTTAATATACTCAACACTTTATTTGATAGCATTAAAAATGGATAAGATTTGATAAGTGCCTTTGACACTGCTGGTGGCGTTGATGATAACAATGGTGATGATTTAACCCCTCCATTTTCCAAGTTAGAAGCCAATTGATCATTAGCTTCATTGCTTCTGGCAGTTAACTCGTCTCCAGTTTCAAAGGGTAAAGTTTCGTTTAATCCGATTTGTGTTTTGGACGTGTCCTTCCCAGGACTGTCGCATATTGGTGAGGTGTTAAGGTCTTTCTTTGGACTAGAGATGGGTGAACCTAATACGTCTCCATTACCTGCAGCTTCCATCATCGTTGTAAACTTTGGCGACTTCCTCTCGTCTGTCATTACAATAAGGTTTATTAATATTTTCTGTTTAAAAAAAAGAGCAGTTTAATGTTTTAGAACAATTAAAATAGGAAGGGAAAAAATTTATTTATTAGAATCTTTATAGTTCTTTGTACAATCAAACGGCAGCAACGTCTTCTAAATCAAGATCATCATCTGAGTCATCATCATCTAATTCTTCATCTTCGTCATCTTCTCCACTTTCATCATCCTTTTCATCACCTCCAGCAAACCCGCTGTTTTGTGCCTGGATGGTTCTTCTATATTCATCTTTCAATCTCCATTTCTGAGTAAACGTACCTCCCTTTTCCATAACAGCAACTTCCTCAAGATTTTCCCGAAGCCATTGCTCTGGTTGCTTTAATTTGGCCTTTAAGTTCTTAATACTCCAATATTCAAACTGTTTAAAGCAGTCGAATATCTTTGCCATAAGTTCTCTTTTGTCCATACGGGCATGTCTTCCATCTTCTTTTAGTCCTTGCTTCTTCATTTGCTCAACCTTAGACATGACAATAGTAGCACCTGTTTGAATATTTGGTGTTGCTTTACCGTGCATTTTACCAACTTCCTTATTGTCAATTACCTTAATAGTTGATTTCTTAACAAGAGATTTTAAATGACGTTTCTGAGCCTGTAATCTTAATTTATCATTAGCGGCCAATCTTAAAGGAACAACTTGACATTCGTGGACAATTTTACCGATGATTTCAGTTTTCTTTGGGATTGTCTTAGCATATGGAATAAACCCTCTCTTAGACCATCTACCACCTCTACCATTACCTCTATTGACATCTGTACTACCAATACCACTCGAAGCAACATTGGCGTTAGGATCTTCATTATCTTTGACCTTTCTAGTCCATTTCGCTTCATGGTAAATGGCTTCTTTGTTTAAAGACTTCATTTTAGGTTGTTGTGGTAACGCAGCCACCTGCGTCATAAATGCGGAAGGTTTAATATTATTAGTCATACCACCATTAGGATCATTTTCATCTTTAAATTGTGTATATTCAGATTCAGTGAAAACATATTCATTATCAACTTGATTTTTTGTTAATTTGACCTCATATGTAGAATCAAAATGGGCTTGTTTTGTTAATTCTGAATTTAATTGAAGTAAAATCTTACCTTCTTTATTGGGTATTTTCATTTGTCCAACAATTTGACCTTGGTATCGACTTTGAAGTTTCCATATTTTTGAGAGGTCTGGTGGCAATCTCATTAACCAGACGGGAGTTTTTGACCGTGAGACTGATAAATTAAGACTTTCTCCCGATCTTAACATCGACTCATCAACCTCAACAATACCCTGTGGTTCATCATCCATATTGATTCGATGATAATACTATTATTAGCTTTAATAAACTTTGATGTTGTTGAAGAAAGTAAAAAAGAAGTCGTCTCCTTTTTTTTTCAATGTCTCTTTCTCAATTACCTTTGAAGATGAGCTCTTTCTTAATTTATAATTTTAACTCATATTATAATTATAAGAAAGACCTCTTATAAAGAATCACAATACCTTTATTACGTAGATACTTTTTTTTTGCCTTAATCTATTACAACGTGTCATTTCATTCATGCTACTGATCAATCATGTAAACTTAACAAACAAATTAGAAATAAAAGCTCATTTCTACCAATTCTAACGCTGATTTACAAACATCTAATGTAACATCCACTGGTACAAAATACTGGTTTCAATTTAACAAATCATTCAGTTGCCATTTTTTTTGTTCAGTTATGCTATCCTTGTTTTCTCTATTGGTGTATGATCCGCTCACCCATAAATTTCATTCAGCAAAGTGATTTTTTTGTATACAAGAATGTTAATATAAGTTTCAACAACATATACACAAAGCCCGGAAAACATGGAATACTATATAACTTGTTTTTTAAAACACCTTCAATTTGCTATAAAAGGATAACTAATGAAGAAAAGATTAAAAAGTTTCTTGAAGAGAAAAAAAGGCAACTTTGTAAAGAAAGTCATCGTTGCTGAGCATTGCGCCTCGTTTTGTACAAAAAGGCAAAATTTTCGAAATTGCAACTTTCCACACTTTTAATGACACGTTGTTCTTCAGTTCCAACAGTTTTCATTTCCATCCAAATTTTAAATGTCTGTCGCCCAATTACCTCCAAGAAAACGTGCTCGTACCCAAGAAGAAAAGGAACAACGTCGGGTTGAACGTATTATTCGTAATCGTCGTGCTGCCCATGCTTCAAGGGAAAAAAAACGTCGTCATGTTGAAACCTTAGAGGATTACGTTAAGGCCC
This sequence comes from Saturnispora saitoi, assembly GCA_030579535.1. Classification (NCBI taxonomy): domain Eukaryota; kingdom Fungi; phylum Ascomycota; class Pichiomycetes; order Pichiales; family Pichiaceae; genus Saturnispora; species Saturnispora saitoi. The sequence continues at coordinate 151,915 of JAKTRF010000008.1, read as the reverse complement.
TTGAAAATGCCTTAGAATCTAATAAACGTTTGTATTTGGATTTGGCATCTTTGGTTCCTAAGGGTACCATCGTCAAACCATTACAAGAGGTGGAACGTCCTTTAGATATAAGTAATAACAACACTAAAGTTGAAATAAAAAAAAGTGAAGAACAAAATGAAGAAGAAGAACAAGAGGAAGAAGAAGGAGGAGAAAAATTAACTAATGTTAATTTGGGTTTGGTTTCTCCTCCGAATACGAACTCTGAAGAAATGTTCAAATTACCAGAAGAAGAAATCATGAAACAAGAATTCACTTCTCTTTTTGAAGATGAAAATATAAATAACAATAGTATAAGCGGATCCTTATATCTTCATAATAATGACGTTGATATAAACTCATTACTTGGTCAAGAGACCATCGTTAATGAAGATTTAGATTCCGATCCTCTTTTTGGTTTGTTTGAAAGTGTGCATCCAGCAGTGATGCATCTTTAAATCAACTATTATCAAGAAAAATATCAAAAAAATATATCTTTTATTTCAGTGGATGGAAATATGTTGAAAACTCAATAACCAATTACTCTTGTTGTGGCGACAGACAGAATTGGTTTTTTTTTTTTTGAAAAAAAGATAATGATATTTTAAATGATAAAATTGATAAGGTCAGCAGCACCTTTGACAACCGAAGAGGCAGAACCATCCTTTTTTGAGCAAGTGAACATTGATTTTGATAAATTTATTTCATGTTAGATTTTATGAATTTATCGACCTTTACCATGTGGCGCCTTAATTGGCGACTGGGCGATTTTCAATTTCACTCATTTTATTAAAAGAGATGTGCTTTTGTTAACTAGTTATTTTTTGTTCTTGTATTTTTTTGGGAAGGCTTTTGATACCTTTTATTTATACCTATTTTATAGTTATTTTAACTTGATTTTTTTCTTTGATAATTTTAATTCACTATATTAATTTTTTTCATACTTGGTAAAGAATTCTATTATCTTTATTCAAAAATCCAAATGCATATATACAAATATCCATTTTTAAATCATAAGGATGCTACAACTGGTAGAAAACACGAAATATATACTTTAGATGTATCCATAAATGGAAAACTAGCAACAGGTGCTATTGATGGACGCGTTTGTTTATGGGATGTCAATGGACTTCGAAATAATGATTCTGATTCTATACTTAAAATACCATTGTGTTCTATGACAAGACATGATGGTGCAATAACATGTGTTAGATTTTCACCAAATGGTAGATTTCTAGCTTCTGGTAGTGATGACAAACTAGTATTGATCTGGGAAATTGATGATGAAAAGACTAAGATACTTAAAAGCAATAGAGATGCAATGAGTTTAATGGGTGATTTATCAATGGTCGGTGAATCAGAACATTGGACTGTTAGAAAGAGACTTGTGGCCCATGATAATGATGTTCAAGATATGGCTTGGGCTCCTGATGGGTCAATATTAGTAACGGTTGGTTTAGATCGTTCAATTGTTATTTGGAGTGGTAATACTTTTGAAAAGATTAAAAGGTTTGATATTCACCAGAGTCATGTGAAAGGTGTGACATTTGATCCCGCTGGTAAATATTTTGTTACTTGTTCTGATGATAGAACGATGAGAGTATTTCATTATAGGAAAGATGGTATCTCTGATAGTGAAATGTCATTTACAGTTGAGTCTGTTATTAGAGAACCATTTAACAAATCCCCTCTATCAACATACTTTAGAAGATGTTCTTGGTCACCTGATGGATTATACATTGCTGCTCCAAATGGTATTAATGATGGTGTTAGTGCTAATCCAATTATTAAAAGAGGTACATGGGAAAGAGAAGTTAGTTTGATTGGTCATAGATTACCCTCAGAAGTTTGCGCATTTTCTCCAAGGTTATATGATGTTGGTGATGGTAAAGTTGATACTGTTTTAATATCTGCTGGTCAAGATAGAACAATTGCACTTTGGTCAACAAATTGTACAACTCCATTGTGCGTTATAACAGAAATTACTTTAAAATCAATAACTGATATTAAATGGGCCTCAAATGGACTAGAAGTATATCTTTGTTCTTTAGATGGTGACATTATAACCATAGGATTTGAAGAGTTTGAATTTGGAAGAGTATTATCTTGGGATGAGACCTTTAATGCACTAAATAGGTATGGTAAGGATAGAGATGTTAGATTTACGGAATCTGTTTCGATGATGGAAATTGAGTCGATAGCCAAAAGAAAATTTGCTCATTCAATGGAAGCTGATAACAGAAACAGTTCAAGACTACATGAATTAATGAAGGGTTCAAGTGAAGGATTAAAGAGCTCAAGTAAAAATTCTAATAGTGTAAAGGTTAATATGTTAGTTGGTAGATCTAAAAAAAATCCAAATAAACTATTACCAAGTGTTAAACAAGTGGAGCAAGTGCCAAATTCAAAGCCAATTAATAATTTAAATATGTCTATTCAAAAGGTAACAATAACGAAAAATGGTAAAAAGAGAGTTACTCCGGTACTCATCTCAACAACATCTGATAAAAGTGATGAAAATAAACTAGTTAAGAAATTATCTGGTAATAATGGACAAAAACTAACATATATCTCTCATCCTCATCCTAATTTACCGAAGCTTGGATTGCCGACGTTGGTTTCGAGTTTGATTCAAATCCCTCTAAGTGAGGTTGAAAATAATGATATTAACAATAATAATGAAATTGATGATATTATTGAGGCAGACTCTAATTTGGTAACAAAAGAAAAAAAAAGAAAACATAATAATAGATCTAATGATATTAATATCAGAAAGTTCAATGATGAAGTACCGAATTGGATTCAAAATGTTGTGATAAACCCAATGACAATGTTTGGAGAAAAGGGTGAATGTGATGTTCAAGTTGAAATTAAAAAAATAAATGATGGTAATAATGAACAAACGCTAGAGATTAGATACCAAAATGACGAAAATAGAGATTCCTTTGAAAATCAAGAAGATTCATTTGATGAATATTTTAATTCACTTTCTCAAATAGTTTCTAAATTCGATATTGATGATTCAAATAAGTTTGATGATCATTGGAGTACATTTATATATGATAAATTGACATCTATTGACGAGTCAAATTTTCAAGATGTTCAATACTGGGTAATGGGATTTGAATCTGGCAAATTGATAATTCTGTCATTAAATGGTAGATTGATGTTACCAATTATTACTATTGGATCACCGATTTTAAAAATCATTGCTAAAAAAAATCATTTATTGGCTCTCACTGAAAATGGTAATCTTTGGACATGGGAGTTGTTCAATAAGGAATATAAAGGTTCAATGAAATGTAATATTCAAACTTCTATTGCTCCTCTACTCAATCAATATTCAATAAGACAAGAAGATGAAAACGATAAAAGGAAAAGAAAGATCGAACTTAATATTGGTGTTGAAAGAATTATATTTCAATCGTCAAACGTTTTCATCTTATTAAATAACAATGATTGTTTTTCTTGGGATAATAATTTGCAATGTTGGATTCAAGTTATTGATAAAACAATATGGGGTCAATTTACCAAATCCCAACTTTTATCAAACAAATCAATTAAAGATTTGATATCTAATAATTTTGGTTTATCAATTATAGTAAGGAATTTAATTAGAAATGCAAATGTTAATAAAAAGATGTTGGTTAAACCTGACTTCAAAATGTTTACTAATCAATTAAACTGTATACAAGAACATTTATAGAGCAATTAAAAATATCTTATTTCTTCGTTTAATATTTCTTACCTTTTCCAACTCTTTCCCAATCTTGTACTCCTTTACGCTCTAACTGTTTATATTCTTCTCTGTAATGAAGAAATTTACAAGTGTCACCAAATCCACAATATCCATTTTTTAGGAAATCTTTACAAACGTCTCGTTGATAATCAATCATGACATTAGTCTTTATTGACCCTTGTATTTCTTCAGCTTGCGGTCTTTTATTATTGTTTTCATCTTTGATATCTAATGTATCAATTACCTTTACTATTTGATCATTTGTAAGTGACTTCTGTTGCTTTAAAGGGTGTTTTTCTGGCTTAACAACTTTAGCATTAATCTTCGCTGTGTCTGCAGAGTTATCTTGTATATCATCCACTTCTTTAGAACGTCTAGTGCTTGTCTTTACCTTTCGTTTTTTAAACATCTAGTTTTAAGTGAATAAAGATGAATGTACAAAATAGAACATGTCACGTGCGCAGAGTAAGGGTTATGAGGGTTTGTGTTTTAGTATTTCACCCACGCACAAACATTAAAAAAAAAATGAAAAATGAAAAGTTTCAATTTCTCATACACTCCTTTAGCAACTGCATAGATTAACACAAAATGGCTGTATGTGATATAACATTTGGGGATGATAATTATATGAATAATGCATAAAATTGCAAGCTAAGAGCCAAAAAATAATAGCAATAAAAATAATGAATAAAGAGTCATCAATTTGGCTTTTAGTCATTATTATTTACATTTCACTAAAAACAAAGGAAAAAACCACAATTTGGTAGACAAATACAATTTTCAATGAATTAAAGAAACACATCTAGAATTTGAAAACTTATAAGCATACTTTTATTATTTATCAAATTTCCTCTATATATACATAATTTAATATTCATAAGGCAAAATTTACTAACAATTAATTATATTTTAACCAGAAGCAAATCACTGACATCAAAGCTTTTGTTGAACTCACCAGAAGAGCTGACGTTAAGTCCGCTACCATCAAGACCAACTCCATCGTTAAGCCAAACGGTAAGAAGGGTGTCCAAACCAAGTTCAAGGTCAGAGGTTCTAAGTACCTTTACACTTTGATTGTCAACGACGAATCTAAGGCTAAGAAGTTTGTTCAATCTTTGCCACCAACCCTTGAAGTTACCAGAATCTAATTTTTGTGTACTTTATTTTATAATACAATAAAATTAAAATCTTTTCGATAATATAAAACAAGGTGGAATTTATTTTTGTTAAATTTATGTAATAAGTATAACAGTATTTTAGGTACTTAATTTAAATGTGGTTTTTGTTAAATAAATAATCAATTCTATATATTACTTTTATATTTGAAATTGTGAATATATCTAAAAAAAATTATACAATAATTTTCTAATTATTTAACATTATTATCTATAATTGAAATTCTTCTTTGATAGCTTGTCCAAACTTTTGTAAAGCTAAATCAATCTTTTCCTTATTAACAGATGCATAAGTACCTCTGTAAAAGATATCATTTGAATCTGATTTGAAATTTGGAATTCTAAACCAAGAACCTGGAACCAATAATGAACCTGCAGCAAGAGCTCTTTCAAAAAGTGCCTTTTCAACAGCCAATGGATCAGAATTATATTTAGTTGCAAATTCAGGATGTCTAGAGGCATCAATTGTAAAGGTAAAAAACATACCAGCAATTGGTGGCACATAACTGACCATTTCTGATGGAATATGCCTTTCTAATGCCTTAATAGTAAAGTCTCTCTTAATGGTATATTCCTTTCTAAGGGCAATTAACCAATCAAGGTAACCAGATTGACCCCATCTACCAAGAAGACCTTGAACAAGAGTTTGGGAGAAACCTGAAGGTGCTTGAATGGAAGTTTCGTTTAATCTAATAAATCTTTCAAGAATTCTTTCCTGTGCAACAATCCAACCAGTTCTAGTACCAGGAGCCAAAACTTTTGAAAAGGAGTCCAAACGGATACATCTACCCTCAACATCTAAGCTGATAAAAGATTTAACAAGAGATTTAACAAAATCTTCATGAGATGGATCAGCGGCGTTAGCTGCGTCAGTTTCATGATGATATTCATCCATTTGAAGGAAATAGTATGGTTCATCTTCAACAATAATGAAATCATATTTACAAGCCAACTCATAAATGGCCTTTCTTCTTTCAACTGATAATGAAGAACCAGTTGGATTTTGACCAGTACAAATGGAGTACAATAATTTTGGTAATGGTTTTGATTTATCCCAGTTAGCCAATAATTCGGCAAGTGCCTCTGGAATAATACCATAAGCATCCATCTTCATTGGGACAAATTCAACACCAACTGCTCTAGCAGTTTCCAGTGCTGATGCGAATGTATATTCTTCAACAAAAATTGAGTCACCTCTGTTACAGAAAGTTCTTAATGTAGCAGCCCAAGATTGTGTGTTACCAACTGATAAAATTAACCCCCAATCATCATATGCTGGTTTATGGATAATTTCAGTGTGTTCCTTTAAAAATGTAACAATTTCCGGTTGACCTGATGTGAATCCATATTGTAAAGCTCTGTCAAGAGGAATATCGTATTCTTCAACTTGATGCTTATGAATTTCAGTACTGACGGCAACACCAGCTTGTTCTGTGGATGCGGCAATACCATGTTCAAAAGGTGGAGCAGGAGAAACTGCACTAATCTTTTCCCATGGGAAGTAATCTGGAAGTGGTAAACCACCACCTAAAGAGATGATGTTTGGATCTCTCGTATATTTAAATAAACTCTTAAGAGCTGATTGTTCTCTTGAAGCTGCTTCAACTGAAAGCAAATGACTGAGGTCTTTAGATGGTGCCATTATATATGTATATATATAGTTATATATATAACTTACTTACTTTTCGATTATTAATACTCTCTCTTCTTTTTATGAGGAGCGTAACGGCTCCTTTTATAGTTCGCGTTGATATTTTAAGTGTGTGACTCAAATCTCCGACACTCGCTGAGCATTGAATACATTGGTCAACATAAAGAAGAACGACTTATCTTTATATTACAGTAACTTAAAACTAATAATTAATTAGTAAAAACAATACTGTAACAGTGATTAACACTCAATTACTTTAAACTTTTCATTTCTGGTCTGCACTCTCCTGAGCATAAAAACCACAGAAACAAAAAATTAAAGAAGACTCTTAAAAGACCGTGTATTAACACAGAGAGGGAGACTGTATTGCCAGGAAGACACCAAAGATAATGATCCAATTAGTTATGCTACTTTGTTTGCAAAGAAAATGAATGATGAGCAGGAGAACAGAAATCAGAAGCAACGGCAATCAACGGTTATCAACGGTAGCGTCCCCACTAAAGAAAATGAACCACCACCACAACAAAAAGACAAGAAGACGAAGAGCCACATGTTTGGCACCAAGGCTCAGGGAAAGAAAATATGTAAATAGATGGTGTATTAAGTCATTGACAGAGATATCCCTTCAGTGCTGCCGTGTGTGGGGAAACACACGCTAAACCACACTTGAATACAGTCCTACTCGGCAGCGGCTGTCGCCATTGTCTTGGGATGATTCGGGACTTCTTTGTTAGTAACAGAACACTATCCAACTTCTTCCCCGATCACAAGAGGCACCAAGAAGCATATCAGGTTCCGATCTTATCAGGAAGTGTTAGTCATCTCGTTTAGATATATATATATAGAAATATATATGAGTAACGTGTACCTCAAACCAGTCATTGCATGATGTATATACAAAGACATAGAAACATTGTAAATAAGTTAGTCAATGAGAAGAGAAGTAACTTTTCTTGAATGTTTGTTAGTAGATGTAATTATAAAAAAAGGACACTTTATCAAAGAAGAAAACCTCAATAGAAGCTTTCTAGTAAATAAATAATAGTCAATCATTTTGTGAAATAAAAGGGCTAATAATAGTAAATATGTCAAAGAAAAGGCGTCTCAATCATTAAGTTAGCCAATGGAAATTGTATTAAACATGTTCACTGCGGGGCATACATGTGGCAGAGTCCAACGATGAGTTCCAGCAGTTCGATGCGTATCTGTATGGTACGGAACGAAAGGTGGAATAGCTCAATTTGAGTAAACTCAACATTCTTCTGATCTTAGTCCACGAAAGAAATGCCATGGCCTGAAACATCCATTTGATTGAGTAATAGCTTATTAGTATTAGTATAAATAAAAATAACAACAAGCCACCAGCATTTGATTTTTTAGCCTTTGAACCCAATATATTTCCTATTAAATGATTGATTGCAGACGTTACAGTAGGTGCGAGGGGTAGTTACCCAGTTAAACACCATAGATTTGATTATAAAGTTTTAACGATTATAACAAACAATCTATGGGATAGTTGCATTGATAAAGTGTACTTTTTATAATTAAATCAACTAGACTAACAATATTTTACCTCAAATCTCTCATATATTTTCAAAAGAAAAGGAAAAATATTTAACATATGTTTGCTCAACGTGCTTCAACTTTCTGTTTTAGTTAGTTAATTAGTTACTTAGATAATTCAACCGAATATCTTTCAATTATTCTTCTAATATGATTTTTCTTAATGAAAAAACATACACACATACACTCACTTCACAATCTTTACAAATTTCAATAACACATACCCAATGAATCCAAATGGAACTATGAAACACTCCCCTTGATTTATTCAATACATCTTTTTTTTTGTTGATTCTTCTTAAAGAAAAAGAACAAGAGTTTCACATGAAATAAATTTTTTTTTTAAAAAAAATCACTTACGGTATAAATTATATATACCCAATCTAGTTATTATTAATAAATGCCTCGACTAAGAGCAATCGAAAGATCAAAATATAGAATTCAACAAGATGAAGTAGAATTATTAGATTCTTTGGAGCAAGAGGTTGTAATCGAGAAACTGAGGTCAAAATTAGGCAACTCTAAACCAAGGAATTTTATATTGAAATCAACTATCTTTTTCATTTTAATACTAGGTTCGATTTTTATAATATATCCATATTATAGAAGTGGATTAAACTCAATCATGTCTGCGTTTGCATGCTTTGCTCTTTGGGCTCCAATTGGTCAATTATACAACATTTGTAACACTAATGATCAAATGTCTTCCAGTATAAAAGATATGTTTAGATCCATTTCTTTAAAAAGACTTCAATTCATTATCTATACATATATTTCAATATTTATTGGTAAATTCTTTTTATTTTGGATTTCCTATTTAGATTGGCTCTATATTATACCTGGTTTACTTGGTTTCCTAGTCATTGATCAAGAAAAGACTCAAAGAAAGCTACTTAATGATGTTAATAAATTAGAACAATACAAATACCTTTATAAAGAAGCTTAATTGAACCATAATAAGTTTAATAACTCTTTGTTATTATTTGCTATTTCTTTGTTTCCCATTATTCTTTTCAATTTTGTATAACTATATGATCCTAATAACTCAATAAATGTTGATGATTTACATGCTGATTTAATAATACCAACAAGGATCTCCCTTCTTTGAATGATTTCTGTTTCTTTGCTTTTAGTAAATGTTGTTATCAAACCTGCCGATGTTGATTCTGTTGATTGATAAATTGACCTTGTTGTAAGTTTGAATAATAAAGGAAAATTCTCCTCTAAATGAAAATATAACGTTATTAGTAGATGATTCAAATCTTGAATAAAACCTTCTTCATTAATATCATCATTAACATAACTGACTTTTAGCTTAATATCTAACGTTGAGATCGTTTTAAAATCAACTTTATTTAACTTCAGCTGCTCATCTTTACTGTTCATTAACTCTTCAATATATTGACCATGGACAATCTGATCTGTTAAAGTGATTGTGATAATAGGATTGATGTTGCCAGCATAGCTTGAATACTCTAATGATTTAAAAACATCGACTTGATAATTAAATCCTAATTGCTCAAAGAGCATGCATTTTTCAAGTTTCTTAACCAACTTTGAGATTACTTGTGAATGTGTTTCTATCTGTACATCTATCATTTGAAAATTTAGATAAATATTCAGCTGTTTTTATTATATTGTTAGTATACTTACTAAATATCTTCATTTCTTATATATAAAATCATTTTTTACTTACTTTTATAATACCTGATATTGGGGGTAAAAATATCGTTCTTGTTTTATTAGAACATGATGTAGCTAAGTCCAAATGATCTAAAATGATATAAGAAAGCTGTAACTTCCCTTGTAATTTATTATTTTTGACTTTGTCAATAGTTATACAATCTGCAAATAAACCCATAAGGAAGTAATAATACTCAAGAGCCATCAATTAACTTTTGCAAAAAAAAGATTTGCTACAATACATTTACTAGTTAAAGAAAACTCCTTGATTCATTCCAAAAATATTGTTGAAAAAGTATCAACTATAAAATAACTAAAAAAGTTTAAATATGTTGCTATCAGTCGTGTCACTATTATCTGTCAATTTTAAAGTGACAAACTTGAGAATGTTAACCAGTTACACTGAAACAGCACCGTAATTTCTTTCTTGTCTACCAGGCAAAGTAACACCTTGATAAGTCGAATGCCCATCTTCGTATGGATAACATGAAATAATATACCAAGAATGAATCAATGCTGGTAAAAATCCTAATAAACAGAGGGCAATGTTAATCCAAAAATCAGCTGAACAAAATCCTCTCTTAATCCAAACAGGAACAAAAGGTAAAAAAACACCAAGGAAAGCTAGTAACCAATCTTTTGCATGCATTGCTGTTCAATTGTAATTTTAGAATAAAGAAAAAAGTTATATTGATAACATATCCCTAAAGTTTTTTTTTAATCTCACCAAATATTTCTTATAGTGCTGGCCCTCATTTTGGTATTTGAAAACATTTATTATTGTTTTGATATGATCAAAGAAATATTCACTTATATTAGGCAATATATGATCTATAAAGTGAATAGAATACTTATCTTTTTTCAATAGCTTCTTCCTATATATTTATGAGAATGCAGCTTTTAGGGAAACAAGCTCAGCAATGAAATCTACATTATATCATTTCGTATTTTACTCTAGTTACTTTTAAAATGAATGTGTATTATAAGTCAGACAAACACAAGATATAAAAACTTTTATTCACTGTTATTGCCAATATCTTCAAAGTGCTCAATCATAGAGTAAAATAATTCCGGATCTTGTTTATTGATCAAAATCATCCTTTCTCTTATAGAATCGAGTATCTTTCTTTGTTCAGGTTTTTCAAAAGAAAGACAATCAAATATCTCCTTAATAACACTAGAATTAACATAAACATGTACATCAGTTAATTGTGTTTCACATGCTGGTGTATATACTATAGTTTTAGGCGTCAAAGGTTTGTCCTGTGGCGACGTTGTTAAATTTGTTGGTCTAACATCGCCATTTTCATTGAATTTCTTGGGTAATGCCACAGATTCTAAATGACCTCTATATTTGTTTCTATGTGTTGATAAATTCCATTTAAATTGTGGTCCAGATTGTGGTGAATTCATATTTAACTCAAATTTCGGTCTCCTTTTTTTGAATCTCAACTCACTATTCTTAGCCCTAAAATAGGGTAATAACGGATTTGTTTTAAACTTTGTTTTAGATATCATTCTAAATCCGAGTAATTCATTAGCACTAGGCCTCATTAAAGGGTCCTTACATAAGCATGCTAGGCAAAATTCTTTAAAATATTCTGAACTCTTAATTGGTAATCGTGGAGGTTCTTCTCTAGGAACATGAAACAAGGCCTTCATTGGATCTTTGTCTGCATTAGGAACTTTGCCAGTAACTAATTCTATAAATGTAATACCCAAAGACCAAATATCTACTTTTTCATCGTATTCAATATCATCATCTTGATCATTGAGTAAATCATCTGACGAATCATCGTTATTGGATCTTTTTATAATATTAACTCTTTCAAAAGCCTTGAGATTTCTGCTTCTTTCTGTTTTCAAAAGTTGAGTTTCTTTGGCTTTCCAAAATTTTGATAACCATGACCTACGTGGAAGCAATCCACTTTCTCTGAGTCTTTTTTCTAAGTTAGCCCTATCTGTAATCAAACTACAACTATCTGTTATAATCTCGGGTGCCATCCAATATGGCGTTCCAACAAATGTTCTTTTACCGGCACCAGCAATCTTTTCTCCGCTAACACCAAAATCAGCAAGTTTAACAACTCCCTCTGAAGTCAACAACACATTAGCAGCTTTAATATCACGATGAATAATATCCAATGAATGTAAATATTTTAGACCCTCAACAATGCCTTTAACAATAAATGTACAAGCTAGTTCACTGACACCATGCTTATTAGCCCGAAGCAAATCTGTACAACTTCCTTCACCACAAAATTCCATGACTATAAACATTGTAACATCTACTAAAAAGGTTTGATGCCAATTAGTAATATTAGGATGTTTCAAACTTCTCAATAGTTGTATTTCTTGTAAAAGAACTGGTATTTCATCATCACTTTTATCGACATTAATAGCTTTGATTGCAACAATTTCTTCCCGATCAACATCAATAGCCTTATAAACATCACCAAAGTTACCTCTTCCAATACAATTTAAAAATTTATAAGGTGTCAATTCAATTTGATCTATCTTTGTCATATTCTTGTTTGTTTTTTTCTTTCTCTTTGAACTTTTATGATGTCTTTTTAATTAAACTTCTTGTAAACAGTTATAATATCTAAATATATATTTTCTAGCAAATTAAAACCCCTCTCTGACACTGGCTCTTTTTTTGTCTAACAAGAAACGTTGTTTCCAAGGACCAGAGCAGTTTACTTGTTTATCTAAATGATACAGTGGAGAAAAAGGCCATCGCTTGATTTTATTACAAAGGGCAAACTTTCGGAGTTCAACTCCGTTTTCCGCGAGGGTATATCTTCAAAACTACCATATTGAGTATGAATAAGTAATTATTTCTTGGCAAAGACTTCACAAATGTCTCTGTTCCAACCATCAATCACCATTACTTTTTGACATAAAGGAAATGTCCAATTAATTCCGTATACAATAGGACTAAACTTATAGTAAAAAAGTCCTATCAAAACGGATAATGTAACTAAAATTATCATTCCAACTGTTTTATTGTAATGAAAGGTGAGAGAGATAACTTCGACTAAGATGAAAATTCCCAAATAAATACTAGGAATATATGCTGAAACAAAAATTGGATAATCAATGAATTTAAAAGGTAAAATTGTAAATATATATCCAACTAGGAAGTCTAAAGTCTGATAATTAAAGATAGCAAGGGCATTTATACTAAAACCAGAAATATTATCAAATGGATTCCAAATTACAAGTTGAAATAGATAAATAGCAAAAAATATACCAATAGAACCAATAATGGCCTGATTAAGAATGAAATTTGAAAGTTGATAAATAATATGTGAATTATTATTACAAATTGTAAAACCCCTTGTAGCATGTATGAGGTCTAAAATAGAGCCGCCATATAACTTATTATTCAATATTTCAGTTTCTGATAGTTTGAGACCTTTTCTACCATATATGTTGTCTGCTACCATTATTGATAAAACCTCATATAATTTATTAAAAAAGGAAATTTTTGGTATGTCAACTAGGTCTTCAGCAGAGTTCATTGGATGCTCATTCCAATCAAAATACCATAAGGAAGCATCAATAGCAGGTTCTTTAATACAAATTAACTCACTTTGACCATTACTTAAGCCATCTGTTAAGGTAATTCCACTCGAAAGAATATAACATTCGTTTTTTTCATTATAAATTTGGAAAAGTGAACCTAATGGTCTGATATGCTTTGTAAACTCTCTTGTGTCTGAATTCCAACATTTAGACTCATAAAGACGTAATTTAAACTCAATATTTCCTTCTTCGTCATCTTCAATCCATTTATTTGTTGCCACTTCTTTATTATATTCTTGCTCCGAAACTGGTGGTCTGAAAGATGGATCCACTCTTAGAAATGCATCAGTTTTGACATGAAGTAATTTGATTTTTTGAACTTTACTAATTTCATATTTTGTTCTATATAAAACTTCTAAATCTTGCTTTAATCCAACTTTTTGCACTTGAAATAAATTATCAGCATCGTTAAAGTGAGGAAATCCAGTTACTTGTTGATGTCCAGTTCTGAATTTATCATCATGTGAATGTATATAAACGCCTGAATTATAATTTCTAATCATTACTTTTGATCCATAATACATATGTTTTGTTAATTGTCTCAAATGATTATTTTCTAAAGAACTTTGAAACATTGGAGAAACCAAATCATACGAGTCTCCATGAGATGTCAATAAACTGAAATGTAAACTCCAAAAAAACAAAAAAACTGTAACAGAAACAGAAATAAAGGATACAATTTTGGTTATGAAACTGATATAAATTGTTTTAACAGGAATCGATATGTCATCAATTAAAAACCATACTTCTGAAGATGATATGTAAATAGAGTATGCCATAAAGATTAAACCAGTCCAATGAGTCGATATAACTAATCCAAGAATGAGTGAAGATAAAATCAATTTCTTCCACCATTTGGCTCCTAGTCTTTCACTATTGGCTTGTAAAGATTTTAAACTGTTCATAAACAACGCAATTAATAATAAATACAATCCATAAACGGTAACCAATCTTTGTTCAATAACAATTGAGTTTTCAATAGACATGATCAAAGATCCCCATATGCTTAAGAAGTGTGAAATACCAATCGTTTTCAATGTTTTGTATGTCAAAAATATTGTTACCACCCCAAAAAAGATGTTAAGGTATCTGAGTTGTTGCAATGGAATACTGTCCACATTACCACCAAAAGTATTTGTTAATTGATAATATAATAACGGGGCAAGTGGTGGGTTTATGTCAACAAAAAATGCAGAATTAAAATAAGCCTTGATGTGTTCAATAATTGAAGTTTCAGGCGTCATAATATTATGTTTTAAACTCCAAATCCTAACTAAAAAAGAAAATGTCAATAATAAACCAACGTCAAACCTCTCTGAAATACTAAACAAACCATTAGACCTTGTTGCATGTTTTTTTAATACCATTTTGACAACAATAACAAAGAAAAGTATTAGTGAAAAAATATATTTTCATTATACCACTGATTTTTTGTTTATTATAAATAGTCTAAAAAAATCAAAGAAATGATATAAAGTGAGATAATCATTGAGCATAGAACATCTATAACAGTTACACAATTTTTTGCATCACATTATACAAGTGATAGATGTTACTTAAACATCCTAATTATGGAACATTAATCAAACATTGAGATTTATTACTCAATAGTTAAAAAAAGAATTACTGAATCAATTAAGGAATTGTTTAAATGATACCAACCACTTTTTCCTGGCCTCTAATTCACTATACACTATCAAAAGCCAAACTGTACTTCTAAAGTTGACATCTTCGACATTTTCTTCCTCCAAAACTAGTGAACTCAAACCAGTAGTTTTTCCAATATATTCATTAATGAGAATGTCTAGCTTTTCTCTAATACCTAGTAAAGTATCCATTGTATTATTATCAATAGCATCTTTTAACAACCAAGTGAGTTCCTTAAGCTCTAATTCATCACTTTCCATGGATTTTGAATAAATGCTACTCAAGTTATCAAAACATTCTTGAGAGCCTCCAATGATACCCTTTCTAAATTCAGTAATGTCTTTCTCTGCTGATAAAACGTAACAGGCGCCTGAAATAAAACCTAGCTTTTTATCGAACGATCCAATTAAATAAATTAAACCTTTTAATGGATCAGTAACAATAACTTGCATTTCTCTAACACTTTCATTTTCCGGTATTCTGTAATCTATTAAAGCATCTACAGTTTTATTATTTTCCAATGTTTTTGATATGTGAATGAAATCAGACGTTGATAAAACTGGCGACTGAATTATGTTCCATTCCCATCTTCTCAAAACTGCTGGAAATTTGGAAATCACGTCGCCTCTATCTTTGTGTCTTTCTTCAAAGTCTAAAATAGTAGCTTCTAATTCGTTTAATAAGCTTACTGATGATTCTTTTCGAAAATTTAAATATTCAAGATCTTCATTCAAATTATATTCTCTACAGTTTTTTTTAGTATTCTTTACATTTAAAGCCATACGAGAAAGCGAAAACAATCTTATTCGTTTTAAAGGTGTAGAACCACATGGTCTTCTTTTTAAAAGCAACATTAACAGAATATTATTAAAAAAAATAGTAATACTAAGAGCCGAATATAATTTTTAATTTTTCATCCTTATTGTTAGCTTTAACATTAAAGAATTATCATAGTATTTTGTTGCATTTAAAGTCTATAAAGTTAAATTTATTTATTAAAAATAGTAGCGTAGCGTATTTTTTCCTTTTTATTTAATAACAAAGAGTATATATTAAATCTGTCGTAAAGTCCCCATCTTTGTTGTCTAAACTAAAGTAGAATATCAAATTGGTAAATATATTTTTTTTGGTTTTTTCCCTCCTTTCTTCTTTTGATTATCCTTGGCTTCTCTAATCATGTTTTCAATTTCACTTTGTGCTTCAATTTGTTCTTGCAATAATCGCTTTTCTTCTTCAGGATCAATAATAACAGGAATTTGAGTACCCCAAACAGTTTTGCTGAACTTACTACCAGAAGTATTTTCAACAACAGGTTTGCTTAGACTTGATGTAGAACCATTACATGATGACGCACTCCACGCTTCTAGTGTTTTATTTCTTTTTTTGTTCTTTTTTGTTACAAGTGGTTGAACTTCCTCAACATGTTCATCTATTCTATCTGCATTAAAAACCTTCTGGACTTCTTCTTCTCTGATCTTTTCACCCTTGATACGTTCTTTTTCTTCATGAACGTTTTTATGATTTGTATTTTTACTCCTAACTTGAAGTTTCTTTAATAAATCAGCCGATAAATTAGGTGGATATCTATCTCCAAATGTTTTTATCCAATTAACTTCAACAATAGATATTTCCTTACCCATTGGATAATGTCCCAAATATTTCAGTCTAGAAAGCATTTCCTCTGTCACTTGGCTGTAATCTGAGTTAATACTCTCAACGTTAAATGTTAATTGCAATGGCAACTGAGAATTCAAGGGGATGGTTTGATCATTAATGTTGCTTTTACTTATGATATAATCATCGCTTTGGACTGATTTACCAATTTCTGCATTGGCATCACCAAGATATAATTGACGAACAACTCTTGAATCAATATTAGAAAGAACAAATGTTTGTTTACTATTATGCAAATCATATTCATAATAATAATAAGATTCAGATTCAGAAGGCCATTTAGCTTGCAAATAAGTTTGTGATTCAATTTTTAGTTTGGAAATATTATTTGAAATGCTGTCATCATTTTCATTCTGCTTACTTTGATTTTTAAGATTATTAATCTCATTATCAATCTTTTCAATAGCCTTATCAAACCATTGTCCATCAGCACCATACATTTCCATGTCAATTATCTTTTGTGTTTGTAAATTTTCCTTGTCAAACAACAAACACTCTATTTGAAATTTGCCATTAGTCAAAATCATTCGATTACTTTGACAAATTTCACTTTGATACCAATTATCAGCATGAATATTTGGTGGAAGAGGAACTAATCCATAATTTATAGCACCAGTATCTAAAAATTGTGACATTGGTATTGAATTGATAGCTCCATGTGGCTTATACATCAATGTCATAGTAATATTCGTATTAGGAATAACAGGTGATTTATTAATTGAAGGATTTGGATTAATTAAAACAGGTAATAATATATGCTTTTCTTTAATGGTGTTTTGACAGAGTGGACAAGAAAGAACTAAGGCATGTTTCAAATTAGGGTTATTTTTTAAGGCCTTTGGATCGTTCCGAACTGCTTCAAAAAATGATAAGATGCAAGGAAAGCAAAAGATATGGCCACATTTCATCATTCTAGGGGCAACAAATTGCTCACCAAGACAAATTGGACATTGATAATCGCCATTGTTAACTAAAACACGAATGATATCTTTTTCATTTGGTGGGACTGATGGGTCAAGTAATTGAGATTTGTAGTCACCATCTTGTTTCAAAACAAATCTGTAATTTGCATTAATATAATTCATTCCTTCTAAATGTAAATAAGACGTAACGTGTTTATTTCTCCTACGATTTGTACTAGAACACGAGATTGGTCTTCTTTTATCGTGCTCACCTTTCTGCTGCTGAAGATATTCACTTGAATGTTGTGGCAAGTCATATTGAATCAAATGTGATATGTTGGTACCCTTTTTTGTGGACCTGAGAAGCGTAGTCAGGTCCACTTCGCCCCCAGAGACACTTCTACTATCCAACTTGTAGTTATTACGCTTCCCACCACGACCCATGAGGTGATTTGAAGAAGAAGAAATGTTATTTAATCGCTATAAAATCTTTAACTACCTTAACCACGTTTAACAGTAACGAATCAAAGTCAGTTTGATCATCGTTGGCGAACTCTGCCACTTTGTGACATTCCTTAAACTCTGGAGAAAGCTCGCCACCGTTAACACGTACACAAGATTCTTCAACAGATACAAACATCGATTTATGATGTTGATAATAACCTGGCCAGACAAATTTATCAAAATAACCCTTTGGTTCAATCCAACCTTCCCCATCAATAGTATAGGTACGACCTTCTCGACGTCTTTTCAGAGTATCGTACCCAGTTTTGATAAAAAGAGTTAGGTCAAAGAGATCCATTAAGTTTGAGTTTGCCATGAGAAGAAACCCATCAACAAAAACCACTCTACTATCAGTTGTTTTATTCAAACTTTGCAGATAGTTTTCAATCATATTAACTGTCTCCTCAGACAGGGAAAACTTAGCATCTTCTTTAAAGTTAGTCATTTCAGTAGACTTTTCTATATTACCTCCAGATTTGATAATTCTTAGATCTTTGATCATTCTGTCAAAATCTATGGCTTCTGGACAATCCCAATCATAATCATTCCTTATTTTATCAAACGGAACATCCTTTTCGGCTTTAAAGTAATCGTCTTGTTGTATCAGGTAGCTGTGTGGTACAATATGACATAGCGTTTTACAAACCGTAGATTTACCTGAGGAAGAAGCACCAGTGACTCCTATTAAATAAGTAAGCATTTTAACAGTATTTTAATACTACAAACACCTTTACAAAGTCTTTAAATTCTAAATATTAAAAGATTGTTTACCTGAAAAGGTCAAGAAAAGACAGTGAAAAATATCGAACCTCATTTTTATACTCAATAATCTAACAAAAAACATATATTTTACTAAATAAGGAAAATAAATGATGAAACTCTATACGAAATGCAAATAAAAAGACTTTCTATGTGGTTATTTATCAATATAGTTAGAAAACAATAAAAAATATATTAAAATTACAGCCCGAACACCATCATTATTCATTACTAGATTAACCTAAAACTTTCTTTTTGAATTTATTAAACCCATCTCTAGGACTTTTCGATTTCTTTAATTGGCCCCTTTCGGTCGTGGTATCTATATTGGACAATTTAGGGCGTGTAAATGGTATGGGCTTTCCACTTGATATACCGTTTAGCCTATTAATCTTTTCTTGTAGCCAATTTTTAGCACTTGAATCAAACGCTGTATCAACATCACCATTAACTGGCGCACCGTTTAAAACTAGTAATTCACTAACATCATAAAACTTGTTACCATTATTATCCACAAATGGATTTTTTAAGGAATATTCAAGTAAACACTGCTTATCGCTCTTAATATCATAGCCTCTTGTAATGTATTCTATTATTTGACTGTATTTGTGGTTCTGTATAGAAAATTTTATATTATTTTGTGTCATATAATTACTGTTATCTGTAGTGGGTGATACCCATTTTTTTAAAACATATTTGTCTTTAATAAATTGATTCCTTGAACTAGCATTAGTGTCCGCATTAATCTTATTATCTTCTTTTAGCAAAGACCCCCAAAAAACATTAGATTTTCCATTATTGACTCCATGTTCAATTAAAAATTTAATTTCATCTTTAAACGTATCCAAGGTCAAACTTCTAACTTTTGAAACAGAACTACCCAAAGCTCGATGCGATGCAGAACATTTGATACAAAACACGATCATTAAATTTAGACTGACCCAGTCCGGATTATCTGAATTACAATCGCAACATTTTCTATTACTAGAAGAAATATTTTGTATTGTTCTTAAATGAATGGATGTCACCGAAGAGACCCTACGATTTCTTGGACCCTTTGCAACTAATTCCATGGATTTTGTAGATGCGTTTGATGATGAAGCAAAACTGTTGATCGATCGTAAGGTTGCCTTCCTTGAAGAAGAAGAAGGAGCTCTAGCGTCATTCTCAATACTATGCAGCCATGCCTCCATCCCAACAGAAGACATTAATTGGAAAGTATGTTCAACTCCAAGATTGCTCATTATTCTAAAACAATTTCTTCTATTCCCAATTGAATCAGCTCCACCTGCGTCTGATTTTTGCGTTATAGGGGATGTTGAGTCAATCGATTTGATGTTACAAAGACCCAAAATCAAACCTTTGTTCCTCAAGTTTCTACAAGTTCTCCAGTCCATGTATTCTAAAAACTTACCATTATGAATGACAACCCATTGTTTATGCCAGCCAGGCTTTTTTTGTCCGTGTTGTGTAAACAAAATACCTGATTTGCTTGGTCCATTAACACTTTTCATTTTATTTTGCTTGACATCTAAAAAGTATTTGATACCAGAAACACAGGTCAAAAGTCTTTCATTTGAAGAAACCAATGTCAACTGCCAATCATAAAATTCTAAAACTGATATTCCCTGTAACATTTCATCCAATTCTGAATTCGTTTGAACGCATAGTATCTTACTAATAAATCCACGTCTCGAAGGTTGAGATTCAAAAAAGTACTTTTTTATTTTATTAGCTATACTATCTTTCGCAGTAGTTTGACTTAAGTATAGTTGGATGATCTCTTGATATAACCAATTAAAATATGTTAGTCTAGCAACTACCCAGGCCTTCTTTTTTTTCAAAAGTTTTTCCAATTTCTCCTCAGGACAATCTATTGCGGCTAATCCATATCCCTGAGCTAACCATTTAGCTACATATTCGTAATACTTTTTAGAATCTTCTTCAAATTGCTTTTTATTTGCACTAATTTGGTTAATGGTGGTGTTTGTTGGTAATTTTGTAAGCTTTAAATTAATCAAGTTATCTAAAATTTCATTGCTAATGTCATCTTTGGCACCAGTATTGTAATGCTGGTTTGTAAATGTTTGCTTTATATTAGAGAAGAATTTAGCACTACTTTTGCTACCTGATTGATTACCCGATGAAGTTATTGCTGTAAGTATATTCTCATAGACTGCCATTGTTTGTCTCAAAATTGGGTTGTCGTGCATAGGAAGTGGGTATGGATTGGGTACATTATCCCAATCCTTTGAAACATCAAATGTAGTCATATTTTCGATGTATAAATATAATAGTGGAATTGTAATTAAGCTTGGTGTTGATTTTTTAAAATTTTCTAAAAAGGAAATATTATGGTTATATATGGCTCATCATTGATTATTTTAATTTCTTTCTCTATTTAAAAGAGAGAGTAATGAAACAAAAGCATAAACCACAAAAAGTATCATATTCAAACAATTATATCAGTCATATTCAGTAATAGTTTTTAAATTACTCAAATGTTATTATTTATTCTACACATATATTTATTTTTTGCTTTTCTTACTCTTTTTACTTTTCTTTAGAGTTTCCATTTCTTCTTCATATATTTTTTCTGAAGATTCAGTAGTTCTCTTAACACCCTTTTTTAAAGCAACTGTCTTACCTTTTTTAATAGCTTTTGAAATTTCATCCTTATTGGAATCCCAACCTTCGACTTCTCCAATTTTATACTTGGATAAATCAAGGGAATTGATCAATTCCTTTTGTCTTTCTTTCATAGAATTAATAACCTCACTACCAGCGGCCTTTAATTCATCAGCTAATTCTTTTTCCATTTCTTCAACATCGTTGATAGTTTCAATTTCTTCACCATTCATTTCTCTAATAACATCATCCTGTTCCAAAGAAGGCATTTCTTCTTCAATAGCATCTTTAACAAGAGATCGGAAATGCTGTGCAACCTTTCTAATGATTTTAGAAAACATAGCCATACCTTGGTTAGATTCAATTTTTAATTCCTTGGAAATTTGATCAACATCTTTACGCTGAAGACCAACAGCTAATAAAATGGCACTTTGAACATGAGAAAGTGTCAATTCTTTTGAAATTTTATCTTGGAAATATAAGGTACTGATGTATGGTAACATATCAATAATGACATGATAGTCTAATAGGTTATTTGCGTAGGATTCAAGACGTTTCAAGTCAAAAGGTGTTAAATTTTCATCCAACTCAACCTTTGAAAATTGATGGACAAATTCTTCTTCACCAAGACCATTCTTAACAGATTCGATAACACTAAGAGCTTGAACTGATCCAAAGTTTCTAAAACTGTAACTCAATAGATTAATGAACCTTTTGTAAAAATCCCTGGCAAATGCCTTTAACCAATTGTTTTCTCTACCTTCAAGTGTCTTTATCATAACACAAGTATGTTCACCAGTTAAATCGTTGGCGGTCTGCCTTAAGTAAACAGGAGTGTAACCTTGTCTTTTCCAAAACTTATGTAACTGATTAGTCAAACCGTATGAAACACCCATGTAATGCAAATAGTAGGGACTCTTATGAGATAAGTTAATAAACAAGGGCGGTAAAGCGTCATTCTTTCTTGGTTTGATCTTTTCACTTTTCAAAGATAAATCATTATTTTCTAATTCCAAATCAGTTAATTTGTTGATAGAAAATTTACCTTCGTCTAATTGATTACCTTCATCATCAATGGAAGCAAATTTACCATCAAAGTAGTTTGTTAATAATTCTAAAGCTCTAGAACCATAACCCATTTTTTGATAATCTGGATGGGTTGCAATTCTAACAATTCTAGCACCAGATAGAGAAGCAAAATCATCATCCTGAAATTGCTGACTAACTAACCATGGAATTAAATCACCACCACCTCTAATACCACGAGACAACGAACTCTTAATAGCTGCTTTTGAAATTTCACCTTCAAGGGCCAATTGAATAACACAAAGTGGCGTTGGAATAGAAGCATCTTTACCAACATCAGGACCAAATAGAGCGTATAACTGGTGGGCAGGGGCATCTGAAAGCAATTGCAAATCGTTTGGAGAGTTTTTGTAATGAGAAGAAACAAATAATGCCATCATTCTTTGTAAAAATGATTCAGAAACAGGGTCATATGAAAATAGTGTATCTCTATTAACATAATATAATGAACATTCATTTGGATGTGGACAGCCTCTAGTGGTATATTTAGAATTCTTTGGGATTTTAGCATCCAAACAAAGTAGTTTGTTAAGCCAGAATTCCACTGGATCACCAGGAGCATACCTAATTGGCTCAGTAAGTGTTACTTCAACAAGACTTCTATTAGAAATATGTAGCTCATCTGATTTAGAGGCTGATCCATTTGCTTGTTCCCTTAATTGCTGAATCAATTTCAATGATAATGAACGACCAGTACCCTCATAACCATTGATAGTGGATGCCATAAAAACAAGGTATGGACCAAGTAGATTCTTAACAACAGGTAATGGGATTGCAGCAGCTTCATCAATAATGAGTAATTCTGCTTGTCCTAAGACATGAGAATCAGTTGGTGCAATATATTGAATAGTTTGTCTATGTCCTGATCTTTTAACATCGATTCTAACAACAGCTTTATTAAAAGCTGGATTGGTAGATTGAATAATATCGTAATCTAGTTTGTCGTTGTAACCCATTGCATCAAACCCTCTTAGGATGAATTCAAACAAAGTTTTTAAATTTTCTGGCGTTGGTGAAGTGACAAAGATATTGGAATAATCTTGGGCAATAGCAGCGGAAATGGCAACACCCAAAGCAGCAGATTTACCACGACCTCTACCAGCAGTAAGGGCAACTGTAGAATCAAAAGTCTTTTCAGCAATTGCATCAATAAATCTTAAAATGGCTTCGGCTTGATTAACAGTCTTTGCTAATGCCACTAAAGAGCCAGCTGGTTGAGTATCAGCAAGAGATTCTTTCAGTTCTTTTAATTCTTGTTCTTCTGGAGAAATTTCATCTTCATCCTTTGGTGGTAATCTTTTTACATGTCTACCGCCAGAGATTGGCAGAACATTTAATTGGTCATCAACAACCAAACAGTTTTGACAATCAGCTAAAGACAAAAGAAATCTTTCATTGAATCTAGCAACAACATCACTATGTGCTTCAGTTCTGTATCTAGAGTGAACATCCATAGTCATAGTATATAGTTGTTTTAGAGAAGACATAGACTTCAAAAGCATAATAACTAATCCCCCACCTTCAACAGTTTCCATTGTTCTAGCCATAAGGTTTGGTGTCAAACCTTCAAAATCTTGTAATACTAACATACCACAAGTTTGACCCAGAATCTTTTCAGATTCCTTATAATAAACATATCTAATTTGTTGATTAGAAAGAAAAGCTTCAAATGGATCTAAATCATTTGCTTCTCTAGTACCACGTTTAACATCCCTTCTTATTTTCTTTTCTCTATTCAACCTGTTAGATGTAAACCCAAGTAACTTCTTTTTATAAGCCCAGATTACATTTTTATTCATTTTCAAATTAGAGTTCATCATTAAGTAGTGAAGATTTGGAATTTGATTTCTAGATTTGTCACCAACCATAATAATGAAGGATCTTTGACGAGTATCCACACCATTTCTAATTAAGGCAGGAACACGAGAGTCTAATACCTTCTTTTTCTGTGAATTGTTAATGTTTGTGGTAGACATTTTGTTCCAATTCTTATATTTAACCTATTTAAGTATTCTACAATAAAAAAAATATTTGAAAAATTTTTTTGTAAAAAAATTTCAAAAAAAATCTGTTTAATGCGCCTCATTTTATGCAAATAATGCGCCACGATAAAGATATAAAAATGCAATAGAAGGAGTAGGACGGATTTAGTATATTGGTTTCATATACAGGATGTTAATAAATTGCAAGATTGTTTAAATTATATTTAGGTGAATGAAAACTGAATAGGGTTGGAAAAATTATTAAATGATTTCAACTTTGTAAACTATGTATTACGCCGTAGAAAAGTTTTTAACATATTTTATACTAACTTCTTTTTGATATCTTCGAGTTAAAAGACATATGAGTGAATTAGAAGAAAACAATGTTGTTGCAATTGGTACAGGAAACACAGGTGCCTCTTTTGAAGATGAAAGTTCCGAAGAACAAGTTATAATTTCCGAAAACAAGGGTGCAATATTAGATATCAAAGAGAAATTAGACAATAATACAAAAGTTGATTCTGATAAAGTAGGAAACCAGGAGCAAAATGCTGAAGTTGGTGTTAATGACATATTTAATCCTGATGTGAAAATCGTATACGACTCTGATGTTGAAGTCGAAAGAAAAACTGATAAATCAAAGCCAGATGTTTCACATGATTCTAACGGTTCTTCTGATTTAAATAATAGTGGTAGTGACAGTAACAGTGATAGTGATAGTGGTAGTGACAGTGAGAGTGACAGTGAGAGTGAGAGTGACAGCAGCGGTGAAAATAATTCATCCAAAATCAATGAAGCAGAAGATGATTTAGAAGATATCGAAGGTCCTATTGTCTCTAAAAATGAAATTCTTAATGAAAGAATTGAAACACTTCCTAGTGATTTTGAAATTGCTGATGATGTCTCTATAAACTATGTTGGTATTATAACAGGTATTGTGGAACAATCTATTATCATTAAGGGTAATATTAGTGCTGAAGAAAAGGTGTTGGATAGTGGCACTGTTCTTTGTTTAGAAGATAGAACTCCATTAGGTTACCTCTACGAAGTATTCGGTAGATTGCAATCACCAGTTTACAGGATAAAATTTAATGAGGATAATGACTGTGATAAATACAAGGACTTAAAAGGTCAGAAAGTGTTTTTTGTCGTTCCTAGTGCAAATTTTTTATGGACCAAGCAAATTAGATCTATGAAGGGTACTGATGCCAGTAATGCCAATGATGAAGAATTACCAGAAGAAGAACAAGAATTTTCTGACGACGAATTAGAAGCTGCTGCCAAAAAATCAAAGAATAAAAGGAAAAACAAATCTTCAAAGGGAAATGAAGAAAAGAAACAAAAGAATTCCAAAGTCCCAAAGCTTTCTGGTATGTTTACATCATTACCATCCAATGAAAATAAATCCCTTCCACCACCTCCAAACACTATTTTGCACAATAAACGCTTTGAAAATAAAAAACAGGAGTCTGTCCTTAAACAACAACAACGCAACGTTGATAGTAATAATACAAAACCTTTTAACAATTTACAACAACCTGAAATAAATGGTATTAATGCAATTGAAATGATGAAAACATTTGTCCAAATATTTGAACAAACACAAAATTTGCCTAAAGTTACGCAAACTCCACCTCAGCAAGCGAACTTCAACTATCAATCACAAATACAACATCAACATCAACAGCACCAAAAATCACAGCCACCACAATATGCTGCACAGATTCCTGCTCAATATTCACAACAGGGTTATCCACAATACCAACCTGTATACAATCCATATTTACAATATGGCTATCATCAACAGTATCATGGAAACCAACAAGTTTCACCTGTTTCATTGCCAACTACACATTTGAATCAACAACAACAACAACAATATCCGTCTGCAAACATGAATTTTCAACAGTATCCTCAAGTGATGGCATATCAACAACAAGGACAATTTCAGACACCTCAACAAAATGTTGAACAAACCAACCAGCAAGGCCAACAACCTATTATGAACACTGCAAATGCAAACCAAACCAACCCTGCATTGATTTTGGCTCAATTAAGTAACCAGATTTCTAATCAAGCCAATCAAGCAGCCTCTAATCTGCAATCATTTGATGATGAATACGATCCTGCAAATCCTTAATGTTTAATACTCTATAAATCTTTTAAAGCTTTTTATATTTTGATAAATTGTTTGCTGTTTTCTTTGCAAGATTTAATGCTTCGATTGGAAATCCTGCTAAAGCAGCAATATGAAGTGCATGCGAGTATTTACTAACCCCACTAGATAGTCGATGTGAGAATTTAATACGCTGGTCAATAGGTTTAAATAATTCCTGTTTACCTGCCATTTTCTCTTCCTCTTCATTGCTGATCAGCTCTGTTCGATAGAATTCAATTTTATTCTTTATTTTATCATTTCCCTGAATCAACTCGTGCAACTCAGGACCAAAATGTGTTGCAAATAAAACTTTGGATTTATTCTTATTCAACAATTGAACCAATGATGAATACGCAATTGCAATACCTTCTTTTGTAGATGTACCTCTACCTAACTCATCAACTATAACTAAGGATCCTGAAGTGGCTTCTCTTAAAATAACGGCAGTTTCATTCATTTCGACCATAAAGGTGCTTTGATTTTTGAATATATTATCTGATGATCCAACTCTAGTAAATATTTTATCAATAATACCAATTCGAGCTTTTTCAGCTGGAACGAATGATCCAATTTGAGCTAAAATTGCAATAATTGCATTTTGTCTTAGAAATGTTGACTTACCGCCCATATTTGGCCCTGTTATAATCCATCCGGACGAAGAACCAATATTACAGTCATTAGCAGTAAAAGTTTCAACTTTATTATTATTCCTAAGACCTTCTTCAACAACAATATGCCGGCCATTTGTAATGACAAAATCATTAGATTTATCAAGATGTGGTTTTTTGAAATTTTTTTCTAAAGCCAACTGTGTAAAACTTTGCATGATATCTAAATATTCAATAACAGGTGAAACTAATCTCAACTCCTTGTACATATTTTGAATTCTAGTTTTAAATCCCTTTAAAATTTCATTTTCCATATTAACAATTCTTTGCTCATGATGACATAGCTTATTACCAAGTTCTGTCCACTGATCAAGTTTCAATTTAGTAGTAGATTTTGACTTTTCAAGTACTTCCAGTTTCAAACTTTTAATTATTTCAGGTAATATTTTACTTTGCGACTTTAATTCAACAACATATTCCCATGTTCTAGAATCTCTAATAAATCTAACAGATCCATTATAACCTCGATTTCTAAAATTTTGTATAAACAAAGTTTCCATTTGATTGTAGTTTTCCACCATTTTATCATACTGCTCTCGAAGATTTTCTAATTCTTTGCTGCTAGTTTTTTGAATACTCCAATAACGTCTAATAATATTGTCTCCATTATTCATATCAGTTTTCCTGTAACTCAGAGTAGCATCAATTGTTTTGATTAAATCCTTGGATAAATTATGGAGCTTTCTAGACTTCATAAGTTTACTAAATACTAAACCAAGCCTTTCTGATAACATTGAATCACCGTTTTTTTCTGAAAATTTTGAAATGGTTCTTAGTGCCTCAATTGTTTTTCCTAATTCTAAATATTCAAAGAAATCACTACTGTTATTATCAATTCTTTTTAAGATTCTATTGAAATCACACGTTCTTTTCAAAATTTTTGTCATCTCCTCTACAAATTCCAAATTATTCAAAAAAGATTCAACCAAACCTTGTCTATTTACAAGTTCTTTTAGATCTGTAGTCGGTGCTAATAACCATACGTGAAGTAACCTTGCTCCTGGATTTGTAACTGTTTTGTCTATAATATGTGCTAAGGCTCCAACTTTTGTTCTTGTCTGTATTGTCTGAATCAATTCCAAATCTTGAGCTGCACGAGTATCTATTTTCATTATAGTTTTTGGTAAATCTTTTGCAGGTAAGTTAAATGCTGTTTTATGATTTGGAATGCAAAAATCCAAGAAGTGCAAAAGAAGAATACCGGCACTTTTTTCTTTAACTGTAAATTTGTCCCAGGTGGATTTAACTAGTTTTTCGTTATCATTGAACTTGACCAAAAAGTTTTCAAAAGGTTTTTTGATTGTTGGCATATTGAATTTTGTAATATAATACCTTTTTAAATCCACTAATTCAGGAAACCATCTACCATTAACAAGTTCGTCAACATCGATCTTACTAGAAATTATAATTTCTGCAGGATCAATCCTTGTAATAGTAGGTAACAAATCATTGAATGTGGTTTCAACATATGAAAAAATACCCAAATTAACATCACACCATACTACCCCTATTTTTTTACCTTCGGGATCTTTTAAGAGATCATCAGGAAAGGATAATGATACAACAAAATTATTTTTATGATAGTTTCTCAAAACGTCGTCAATAACGGTACCAGGTGTAATTAATCTATCAACAGGCCTAGTAATTGATCCAGTTATAGGATTTTCAACTTGTTTGCAAATCACAGTCTTTAAACCTCTGTCCATAATTAATGGCAAATATTTATTTAGAGCATGATCAGGAAACCCTGAAAAAGGTATTGCTCCTTCTTTAGTTTGCTTTTGCGTAGCTTTCAAACCTAACAAACCTGCATATTTTTCAACTTGATCGTAGTAAAGTTCATAAAATGAACCTACTTGTATTAAAACAACGTATTCTCCATCAATCCTATTAGAAAACTTATCAATAGTTTCTTTAATGAATTGATAAAAGTCTGTTCTGCTACCCCTACTATCCACTTTTTCAAGCTCTATCACTTCAATTGTTTCACTTTTGTCATTAGCATTCGACAGATGTGTTTTGCTAACAACTTTACCAAGATCAGATCGACGGATCACTTGGATATCATCAAACCTAAAAATGGTTTCGGGACGTTGCTCTGAAGCTTGCAACTGTTGCATTTTAATATTAAAAAACCTGACACTATTATGGCCTTTACATAAACATATTTTTCTTCTTAAATAAATACTCCAATCATATCGAAAACCACTAAACTGAAATTTTAGCATTTCATTTTTGATATCAAGAAAGTTCTAGTTCTTATTGTGGAAATAATAGAAAAGGAGAAAAAATATTGACAATTTACGCCCTCAGCAATTAAGCCTTTATTCTTTTATACTATTCAAGCTAACGGACACTAGAATAAAGTTGGGCACTTTAACCTGCATCACTCTGTTACTGGAAGCTTATATTTATACTATAGTGTTTTTTTTTAGAGAAGAACATTTTAAATATACTTTAGTTCACACGGAATTCAAGGTAAACATAACACTTTTAAAAAAATTATATGCTTAAATACTCCCCAGGATCAAAAGACAACCTGAACAAGCTATTAAAAGACCCGAAGATAAGATCACACGAAGTTTTTGATTTGAAAAGCAAAGAAACGTTTGTTGCATCCAAATCATCATCTGAAGGATTTTCTTCGACTGATAGTCCTTCATCAACAAGCACTTCTATTGAAGAAAATGCATCAAACAAGATTAAGAATAAGTCCAAAATATCAAATATGATCATTCAAAGGGTTCCAACACTAGAGGAAGGGACAAATAGAACTTTATCCACTAATGATTCTTTGAAATTAGAGACTTATAAGTTAGAGAGTCAATCTTCTAAATCAAAAGCAATAATACCGTCGGCATCAGCTGATTTATATATGGTTCATTCATTTAAAGATGTAGTAGATAAGCCAACAGATCCATTATATGTAGTAGCATCGACTACAGTGTCCCCTTCACCACACATTTTAAGTTCGGCATCTACAAATGGAAATGATTTTGTTTCTTCAAACGAAAAGTCAACTACTGTGTTAATACCACTTGCATCATCTGCTCCGATCAATGTGATATCAAATGGTGGTAATATGGAAATTCCTAGTGTCAGTAGATATCATACGTTCCCTCAAACCACTGGTGATGAAATTCCAATGAGACATTCTATGATGACAACTGCAACAGACAGAAGCTCCATTGCAAAATTCAATGATATTGACACTATTAAAATTCCAGATATATATCAGAGAGCTGAATTATCGCAATCTAAAAAGGCCAGAAAATCTACACATTCGAGTACAGGTGTTGCAACAGAAGGTAAAAATAATCAACGTTCAGGTAAAACTGCATCATTTATTAATACAAAGAGAAAAGCAGATGCTCTTTATCATATTCCAGCTTCTACAAAGGAAAAGCAAAAATTAACCGAAAGTGACTATGTTAAGGTGTATGATTTAGTTACAGGTATTAGATCATCAGTGTCAAGATGTGCAAAAGCCCCACCAAAGATTTCAAGTGAGCATTTTTCTCAAGTTACGAAGTTGATATTTGATAGATCAGGAAATAGTCAAGCACCACCAACGAAATATGAGTTCAAATTTAAAGATTATGCACCTGAAATTTTTAGAGATTTAAGATCCATGTTTGGTATTAGTCAAGCTGAATACCTTATGTCATTCCAAGATGAAGTTGGAGTAAGGCCATATGGATCATCTGGTAAAAGTGGATCATGCTTTTACTTTTCAAATGATCAAAAGTTTATAATTAAAACAGTGCATCATGCTGAACATTTACATCTACGTCGGATCCTGAAAGATTATTACAGTCATGTAAAATCAAATCCAAATACATTTTTGTGTCAATTTTATGGCTTGCATCGACTTAAGGTTCCTACAGCAACTGGATCACAGAAGATACACATTTTGGTTATGAATAACATATTTCCGCCATGTAAAAAAATGCATCGTTCTTATGATTTAAAAGGATCAACCTATGGACGTAAAACAAAAAACAGTACATCTGCCGGTAAGGATCTAAATTTTCTTGGAGATCACGAATATATTCATTTATCAATTGAGAAAAGAGATCAATTTGAAGCTCAGCTGAAAAAGGATATTGCATTATTAGAACGATTAAATATTATGGATTATTCACTTTTAATTGGTATTCACGAAATGTCACAGGCTGTTTTGGATGAACAGGCGTTTGGAATGACATTGATCCCTCCAGTTGAAGAACATTACCAACGTAACAATATTTTAGATACCGATGGTGGTATACGAGGTACAGATGAATCTGGAAATCAAATGGATGTTGTTTATTACATGGGTGTCATTGACTGTCTAACAAACTATAGTACAATCAAAAGATTAGAAACATTTTTTAGAAGTTTAAAACATGATCGATCAACAATAAGTGCCGTTCCACCTGCTGAATATGGATCAAGATTTTTGGAGTTTATGTTTGCTGCTATCAAGGTACCTAATCAATTGCAACATGGTGAGCAAAAAAAAAAGTGGAGTGGTGCTTTAAAGAATTTTAAAACTGGTATCAAAAAGGTTGTTAAACAAGATTGAAATAAAAATAACAACATTATCAATTCTAGAGATACATGTATCACTGAATGTCCATCAAGTCATTATTCATATTTTTACTAAAAGCAACATTTTATCAATTAAGTACTAAGTAGAAATATTTCCATTTTATCACCTTATTCAAAAAATCAACAGTGGTGTACTAAAAACACCCTGTAATATATTTATATCAAATTCTTTCATACAAATTTCTTGCATGTTTTAGATTATTTATCATTATTTTTTTCGTACCTAGTTATAGTCATTAAGCTCAAATTTTTTAAAATATAAAAGTAGTTAAAGGTATATCTTTTTACTAATTAAAAAAGACCAAAAACAAAACGTATATAATATTAATACAAGACCTGAATTAAAGCTATTCTTCAATCA
The DNA here is from genome assembly GCA_030579535.1 of Saturnispora saitoi. Taxonomy (NCBI): domain Eukaryota; kingdom Fungi; phylum Ascomycota; class Pichiomycetes; order Pichiales; family Pichiaceae; genus Saturnispora; species Saturnispora saitoi. The sequence continues at coordinate 119,533 of JAKTRF010000008.1, read as the reverse complement.
TATCAGCATCATCTTCAACTGGGGCAACTTCAGTTAAAGCTTCACTAGATTGGACAACGTCACTTTCACCAACATCAATAGCAGAGGCCACAGGAGCATCAACAACAGGTGCAGATCCTGCAATACTGATTCCTTCTTGAACTGGATGTTGTTCTTCTTGTTCTTGTTGTTCTTGTTGGTTTTGCTGTTGAGCATTAGCCGATGTAGCTTGTTCAATTTCAGCTTTAATAGAAGCAAGTTCTTCTTCACTTGGATAATTAGCAAATGACACCTTCAAGTTACGATTACCATATTCATAGCCGTTTAATTGAGATATAATAGTCTGGGCTGTCTCTTCGGTCTCAGTTTCAACAACTGCGTTACCAGATGGACGACCACCGCGACCGTATTGAAGTTCAGCGCGTATCACTTTAGTAATAGAACCAAATAATTCATAAAGATCAGATTCAGCAGTCTCCCATGGTAAATTAGCAATAAACAAACGATTTGAGTTTGGACCATCGCCAGTAACACCAAGGGTTAGTTCAGAATTCAACGACAATCCATCAGTTCTAATAGCTGGAGCAACAGGTGCAGTGCTATTAACAGGTGGATTACCATTCCAAGCCTTAGAAAACTTACCATGTCTAACATCCATTCTTCTACCCATTAACTCATGACCATTAAATCTTTCAATAGCAGTTTCTGCAGCTTCTTGAGTTCTAAAAACAACAGTACCAAAACCTTTTGATCTACCACCTGGACCTTCTCTAATGTCAGCACGTTCAATGTCACCACATTCTCTGAACATATCTTTTAATTCTTGCCATCTTAAGCTGTATGGTAAATTACCAACAAAAATTTCAAAACCATCAATTTGAGCTGGTGGTGGAGCACGATAAGTATCTCTACCGCCTCTATTTTCATAACGGGGAGGAGCATATCTATCTCTTTCCCTGTCTCTTTGGTGTCTAGGAGGGCCTTCTCTAAAAGATCTGTTGTCTCTGTAAGCTTCTCTTTCTCTGTATGGTTCTCTAGACTTTTCCGGTGGTGGTAGGTCTTCTCTGACAAAGATTTCTCTACCACAAAATTCAGATCTGTCAAACATCTTAATGGCTCTCTCAGCAGTTTCTCTGTCATTAAATTCAACAGTACCCATACCTCTTGATCTACCGTGCTGTGTGACAATATCAGCACGTGAAATTCCACCAACTTGGGCAAAATGATCCTTTAATTGATACCATTGAACGTCATATGGTAAGTTACCAATAAAAATTGAGTTTTCAAACTTTCTATTAGCCTTGGCTTCATAATCAGAGGCACCTGCATGTCTTGGAGGATAGTTATCTCTGTAATCTCTACGCCCTCTATCATCTCTGTATCTTGGAGGACCTCTGTAAGAAGAAGAATAACGATCACGACGTGGTGATCTATCTCTTTGGCGACGTTCTCTTGGGTATCCGTTATCACGATTTGGTGATCTGGAACGATCCTACAACAAAAAAATAAGTAACACTGTTAGTACACCATATCCATTAGCAATCTTATAAAAATTCAAGAGCTTTACAACCTTTCACTTAATGTGTGGCAAGCATGCATGATCCCGAATTAGTCCTTTTGTATATTTAAAATAACAAACCACTAGACTCCCTCAATGTTCAGCCATTTCAACACACTAAAGTTTCTATTAGCAAATTCTATCCAATACACTTTTTAACATACTCTCACGACATCCATGGCATCAGACATCCTATTTTACTCCTTTCTTTAGTGTTATAAAAGAGTGCCACCTTCCAGATGCTCTTTCACTTTTAAAATTTTCGACCCTCCCCATAAACACATCCTTGCACCAATTGAATTTTGCTCAGTATGAAATATCATAAAACTTGAGATAAAAAAGTAGTTTATTATAAAGTCCATAATTTTACCATGGCTTTTATTTATTATACAATATACATATATTTTAACACGTTATTTTGAGTTAATTTAAAAATCCTTTACATCCCTTTGCACCACATAAACAAGTAATTCTTTCTTCATCGTTGGTCTCACGCTCAAACTTATAATCGTAAGTGAGTTCTTCGTTCTTTTTAATGTCTCTAAGTGCATATATGACAATACGTTTACTACCATCAACTTTAATAATCTTAGCAGTGCATGAAGGTTCACAACAATGATTAATAAACCTAGCAATTCCTCCCTTTTTAGAAGCATCTATGACGGTATTTTCATCAACTCTAAACAAATAAGAAGACCCAATACCAGATCTTAAATATTTCTTTTCACGCAGTTCTGCAACTTGTTGACGAATTCTTTCACCTACATATTCAATTATCATCTCACCCGCTGAAATTGGTTCTAATGCGTAAAGACCCCAGTTGTGAATAGCTGATCGTGCAAATTGAACAGGCTTTTTTCTTTTGTTTAATTTATTTAATTCTAGATTGGCACCTCCAATCATATTTATATCAGCAGCAAACCTTCTATCATTGGCCCTATTAACTCTAGAGCTTTGAACTACGGTGTGAGATGTTGTATTGGAGTTTTCTTCATCTTGATCCTCTGAAACAGGATTCAATTGTGTCAACCGACGACGATGAATTAAATAGTTGTATTTTTCAGAGTCAAGAATCTTTTTATATGCTTCTGTTCTAAAACAACCTGTAGAGTTTTTGAGCGATAAGTTGGAATGAACTTCCTCTTCGAAATCAAATTTATCCCCCTCTTCTAATTCTTCAGTCTGATTAGAGTTTATCAGTTCTTGAAAACTTCTGTGTGCCTCCATATGATGCCATCCCCAATACTCAAGGTTTTTAATCGAGGATGGTTCAGGAACTTTAGTCTTTAGTAACTTTTTAAGGATGTGCAAATCTTCATCACTTTTAATGCAAGATTTTACCCATGCTAGAGTTGGGTTAAACGAAAGTAGCTGTTCATCATTATAAACCGGTTGTGGTGAATCAATTGTTGGTTCATATATATCACTCACATTTACCTCTTCAATTATTAATTGTTGATCATCAATTTTTTCTATTAACTCTTCTTTGTTCTCATCACTTAAAACTTCAGGTTCTGCAGTTGTAGTTGGAGTTTCCAAATCATCCAAATCAGTCATTGAGTTTTTTAGGTCTTCTTCTTTGTTCCCTTCCTTTGCTTCTTCTTCTTCTTCTTCTTCTTCTTCTTCTTCAATATCATTGTTGTCGTTGGCAAATGGATGTTTACGTTTTCTTTCGTTTGAATATGCCTCCTCTTCAGGTCGCTTATCAAGTGAAGTGCTCTTTTTTTTTGTTTTAATATGTTTCTTTACTGAGTTTTTCTTCTTTTTACCTATTAACAAATTGACATCCAAAGTTTTAACAACGGCAGCAATGCTCTCTGTCTTGGTACCATTACCATTTTCTTTCTTTTCCATTTCAGCTTTATGAATTCTTTCTTCTGCGTCCCTTTTCTTTTGTTCCGCCCATTGGTTTCTCTTTTCTTGTACCTCTTCAGATTCCAAAACTGATTTGATCATTTTATTTAAAGCAAAATCGCATATGTCTTTGATTAAATACTCACTTAGTTCTTTTTGAATAATGCCAGCAGAAGTTTCAGCATTCATTGGAGCTTCTGTTTTGTTTTCTATAATATTTTTCTCTTTTGTAATTGTGGACAGTTCACTTGTTGGCCGTTTTACAATGGTCTTTCCAAATATACTTGGAAAAATTGTTTCAATTAAATGACCTATACGTGAATGACGCATCATATGATTAGGTAAATAAAGAGTCATATACAATTTGTATTCTGCTCCATATGGGGTATAAACTCTTCGGCCATCAAGATTATCAAAACAAATTTGAGCATCATTGAGATTAAAAAAAATAATGTAAAATCCAGTATCATGACTTAATATATGTGAATGTCTATTGCGACCTATCCAAGTTCTCATCATACTATAGGTAACATATCTTGGAGAAATATATTGGCCTGAAATAAATATAAATGGCTTGTTTTTAACTTGTTCTTCGAAACGATCAGGTAAAATGCATGTTGAATATGGTAAAATATGACGGTCATGTGCAGATAATGTTAAATTTGAAGGAATCATTTGTGATGAATGTGCAAGAGCCTTCACAGGCTGAAATTTTCCGTTATTAAGATTCAACTTTAACAATTCATCTTGTTCTTTAGCCTTCTTGGCCTGTAATTCCACTCTTTCCTGTTCCAATTTTTCCTCCTCTATTTTAAGCAATCTTTGAGCTCTTGCATCCATCGTCTTCTTATGAATTTCGTGATATAATTTGTTATCTGTATTGAGGCCACATCTTATGACACGTCCTTGAATAGTCAATTTCCTATTTGTTTCGATGGAAGACTTAACAGCACTTTCATGTGCAGCATCCAAATCGCCATTGAAACTTAAAATAGCCATTCCTAATGGTACTGCAGTTTCAGGATCTTCAACTAATTTCACATCACCAACAAGGCCAAAACTTGAAAAGTTGTTTCGAAGAATAATAGAAGTAGTTGTGGAATGCAAATTCCAAACTACTATTTCAACAGTTGGTTTGTTACCTATAGAATTTTTATCATATCTCCATTTTACTTCATGTAAACTCTTTGGAGGTTTGATTAAACTTTTTGCTGTGGCCTTTTCAGTCTTATCTAAATCCAAACGTGGATCTGAAACTAATTTACTAAAAGCTTGTACTGGTATAACATTGAATTTCACTTTCTTAGCGTTGGGATGAACCATCTTCACGCTTTTAAAATCAGATTCTATTGATTGATTCAGTTTATATTTGTTTTGCTCCATGTTGAGCAGTATATGAGTTTGAGTTTCGGGAGAAAAAGAATAAGCCTTCTCGAAGCCATTTTGAACCCGATTCTGTGGCTGAAAATGTCCATTAGACTTGTACTGGCTCATAAGCACGCGTTTTCTGAAGAATAGAGTTGTTGATAAATGGCGCCTATTAAATTTTGAAATTTTTCACCTTTTTTATTCACTATTTTCAACAAATGTTAAGTACCATTTTTAAGCCTTTTACTGTTACATTCGGTGCTTTTTCACCACTTGGCGCGTTGAGATGGACCTCAAAAACTCATAGAGCAACTTATAAGAGATGGAGAAAGATTGGTGGTCCAGAAGGTTATAAGAGAGGTATCCATGGTCGTAAGCATGGTAATGCCGGTTTTCCAAAATCAGTATTGAAAAAAAGAACTGGTACCGCTTACTCAAATGATCTTCAAAAGGACAAGCTGAGAAAGCTATTGCCACATATGTAAGGGGATTTTGATTTTTGATTTTTGATCTGCATCTTCAACTTTTAACCTTTTCCACAAAATTAATTACATTTATTTAAACACAAAGAGAGCGGGGGGAGCTATTCATATGTATATAGGAAATAAATGAAATATACTTTTTATATAAAAATGTAAGAATGTATATATATTTTTAAAAATTCAAACTACTTTTGGTCCTCACTGATCCATTTGCCGTTGTCAAGTCTTGTAAGAATATGGGTTTCAAAGTAATGATAGCAAACCTTTAATGTCATTGCTGTTGGAATCTGGTCAAATGTAACAACTCTAATTTTAACATATTGGCCATCTTCAACTTTCTTGACTTCTCTAGTAAAATCGACAATAGTTTTGACCTCAGTGTCATTTATATGTGTAATAAAATTGGTGGTACCAACAGAATAAAATCTACCTGGTGAACCTGGTGCCATGGTAGTACAATATATCTGTGATGGTAAGTGATTAATTACTTGACGAACACCTTGGGGTGGACATTGGAAAACACAACCAGACCAGGAAATTAATTTCTTAGTAATAAACATTTCATCATCTCTTTTGCTATCTTGTAATTCAATGTCAATATTCAATAATTGTTTACCACGAATCACAGACATTGCCAATTTTCCATTAATAGGTGTTGCTCTAACCATCTCATCAATATCTCTGTATCTGGTAACCAATTTGCCGTTTGCTTGTAAGATGACATCACCAGGTCTTAAACTGGTAACAAACTCATTGTTAAATCCCATAGAAACACTTGTAACATAAAGAAACTGGTATTTATCTTTCGCAGTCTCTTCCATTTCATAAATATATTCATCAGGAACACCGTTAATTCTAGCATTTGCAAGAGAGAGAGACCCTAATTCAGCTTCAATTACACGAACATTTGGAACGCTGCCGTTGTTATTAATGAAATCCTCGAGTTCCCACATTATATCAGCAACGTTGACACCTGCAGTATATAATTTTTCATCTTCACCATCGCATGCAATCCAGAAAGCTCTAATGGCACCAGTTTTAGTGCAACACATGATACCCGAAGAACATTTTTGGCCTTGAGGAGAATCGATAATAACTGCTTCAACATTAGTTGCTTTGTATTTAGGAGCATTGGCATTAGTTGGAACATTCATAAGTCCAACATCCATAACTTTAGTTTCATCAATTACTGGTCTCATATTTTTTCCATGACCAATGAACAAAACTTTATCACCTCTATCCAAAGGTGTAGAATCAAATTTTGGCGTAGTTATCGGAGCATTAACAATTTTAGAATCATATTGCACAATAGCATAACCCTTTGTTGGGTGTAGAAACACAACATTCGCCGGAACAATAACTGATTCAGCAATTGTAATATTGACATCACATAAATCATGAGCAATACAATGTCTTGCAACCAAAACCAAACCCCTATCAGCATCAATGACAACACCGTGAAGTCTTCTAACATGCCCAGAAAAAGAATCAAGTGGAATTTCATATGTGGCTTCAACTTGAACAAATGATCTACTCAATTGTTTGCAGTTTTCATGCTCAGTTGGTAAATCCATGAACTTAGCACTCTTAGGCTCCAATGGAGCCAAATACAAAGGATCTGCTTGAACAGTTGTAAAATCCCAAAACCCAGTAGTGTCATTTCTAACAGCCATCTTAATCGGCTTTGACCAATGTCTATCAATAAAAATATCCTTGAATAGAGGAACATGACTATCGGTTAAATGATGATATTGAATAGGAACAAATGCTTTATCAGGGATCGTTTTCATAACTTCAACAAAGGTATCCAAGTCTGGAGTTAATTTGTTATCAACTGAATCAATAATCCAACAATTGTTTAATTCAGCATTGCCTAATTGGAAAGAGCCAGCTGCATTGGCAACATAAACACCTCTAACTGCAATACCATAAATTCTAGCTAATTGATAACTCAAATCATTGAATGTGGATCCGCATGCTTCAACATATCTATTTGGTGTAATGTCATGTAAGTTTCCAACAGTTATAATCTTTTTAATTTCAACACCTGATCTTTGCACAACAATTTCAACTTCCTTACCAACATTCGCATCAAAGATTTCATCAACTTCAACAAAAGATGTAATTAACTTATTGTTAATTGAAACAAGACAATCTCCTTCTAAAATGGACCCATCTGCAGGGCCTTCTGGTAAAGTAATACCACAAACTAGCATACCATTGACATCTTTACCGGGACAAGATAATTCTCTGACTTTACCTTCAGTTTCACTTGTTAAACCAAGACGGCGACATTTATCAAAAGGTTCCAGTGTCCACTGGACTTGGATAGTACCTCTTGTTATTTCTGTATTATTTTGAACACATTCTAATGCTCTCTTAACTCTCCAAACAGGTAAAAAGAAATCTGTTGAAGATTCTGTAGATCCACCTGCTTGTAATGCAACAGTTTCACCGTTAATGTTAACAACAGGAGAGCCAGAGGAACCACCAGAAGCAGAGGCAGCAGCTTGAATATATTCGGTATTAAAATCGTTGTAACTTTGAGCACCATAATCAGGAGCATTTCTATCCAATCTTGAAATGAAACCAGCTAAAATAGATAACTTCTCACCAGAATCATTACCAATAACCCTAATTTCTTCACCAACTCTGGCCTTTTCTGGACAAAGAGCTAAACTATTTATAGTCATATATTTCAAATCACATGGTTTAAACTTCAAGAATCCAAAGTCATGAACAGGATCTCTGTAAATAGGGGTAACTTCTACTTCTTCATGATTATCAAAAACTGCATAGCCAACAAAAGGACTTGGTCCCACGACATGTCTATTTGTCAAAATAATTCCTCTTTCAGCATCAACCACAAACCCAGTAGCTTCTGAAACAAGTGAAGATTCTGTGTCAAAGTTCACAGGTTGCATAAAATGAATAGAAACAACAGATTGAACAACCTTTGATACGGTCACTTGCCATGCAGTTTCACTTTTCGGAATATAAGCTTGATCAAAATCAGAATCTTCTCCTAAGTCAAAAGTAGACACAGATGTTCCCTCTATAATATTATTTTCTTGGATTTTTTGTTTTTTACCATTGGTTAATATAACCTCAACTTCATCAATTACCCTCTTTGTCATACTAAGCTTTTATGCTAAAGAGAAAATTTATAACGAAAGATTCAAAATTTTTGATTTGATTTTTTTTTAGTTTTTTAGACTTTGCTCTGACGAAATGCTCAGTATGCTCATATATTCAATATTATAAACTTAGCTAAAAATTAGTTTTTCTAAAAAAATGTATGCTAGTTATAACAAAAGTTTCAATAAAAAAACCTTTCTTATATATTTATTGTTTACTCAAATGTGATAATAATGAATATAGGTGTTGATTGCTTTAAACGTTTTTACTATTTTTGTCTTCAAACTATCTTTGACATCTTTTCACACCATTCTTCCCAGACTTTTGTAGCTTTTGGACTAAGATAATCTAATTTATTATTAAAAGAGCCCAAGCTAGCAAAGATAGCAGATCCCTCTTCGGTATTATTTGATGTCGTGTGACCTTCATACTCTGCTTCCCTTATCCATTTTGTATCGCCGTATAAGATAGTGACTTTGTTAATCCATTCTTCGACTTCGTGATACGATAATCCACCATTCTGAGATTTATGAAGATTTGAAACTACATTACTCCATAATCCTAATCTGGAAACAATTTCACCTGTATTTAATTTATAATACACAACACCAACTAAACCAACTAATAATCCCCAAATTGAACTGACAGTTGATCTATACATTTGATACATATGAATAATTCTTAAGGTTAAATGACCTGGAATGTAAAAGTTGTTACAAAAAGTTATTAACTCAAATGTCGTTAGCAACTTTTTGGATTTTCGTGGAGAAGACATAACAGATCCGGTAGAAATTGAAGATGGTTGTGTATATGAGTTTTTGGGTGGTCGTCCACGACGTTTCTTAGTAGGAGAGCTTTCAGGTGTATTTAAAAATGATTCAGGAATGTCTGTTATTCCAGATAATGAAGATTCAGCTACTAGCTGGTTTGTTAGTGATCTCTTGACAGAAGATGTCGTCTTCGCAACCAAAGTCCCAGAAGTAAATGGAGTTTTATTTTTTCTAGAGCTAGTATTTGGAGTGGCAAGCATATTTGATATTCTATTATTTCTACTAGGTGTTGAAGGTGTTGAATTTAATCCTGGTAAAAGTGAGGAAAACTGTATGATAAGAGTATTAACCTTTGATTTTGGTACTGGAATTTTAGCTAATATTGGATCTTGCCATTTGTATTGATCTTGACAATGTTTAATAGCAGTATAAACGCATAAATGAACTCTTGCCAACTCAAACATTGGTGCTAGTGGTATTGATAACTTTGAACTTGAGTATAGGGAAGAGCATAAATTTAAAAATGACTTTGGAGGTTCTTCCATTGAAGGAACCAGTTCTTGAAAAGCAGAAGTAATAAACAAGGAAGCCATTATTAAAATATAAGATCAACTTGGTGAATTATTACAAATTTTTGAAATGAATTACGCTTATAGGCAAAGGCACAAATGTCATTTTGATCTACTTCACTATATGTGAAAATTGAAAAAAAAAAGTGAAATTTTAAAACCAGCCATTTCATTTAGTCTTACTAAACATAAACACTGTTAAAAGCTAAGTGAAGAGGAAAGCACTATGTCAGGAGATCTTATCAACTCAAATCCTAATGTTAAAGACACAGGGTCTTTACCTACCAGAAAAATTAATGGGCATAAACTAACAGTTTCACAAACTGCTGATAAATATCTGAGTGGATTAGTCAACAGATTATCATTTGAAGATGACAGTCCTTCTTTTTACAATGGTAGCATTGAAAATAATGATGAATCAGTCGATGAACAAGAAATTTATGATTTGATATCAAGTATATCTGATCCGGAACACCCACTTACATTAGGACAATTATCAGTTGTTAACTTATCAGATATTGAGATTAAACATCCAGATCTACCGAATGGGATTAAGGGAACTATTAAAGTTTTAATCACACCAACTATTACACATTGTTCACTTGCAACATTAATTGGGCTAGGAATCAGAGTTAGACTACAAAGAAGTGTTTCTGAACTTTATCGATTGACAATAGTAGTGAAGCCAGGGACGCATCAGAGTGAGTCACAAGTAAACAAACAACTTAATGATAAGGAACGTGTTGCCGCTGCTTGTGAAAACAGCCAACTGGTTAATGTCATTGGTAAGATGCTGGTCACGTGCCGTGTCCTTACGTAAGCGATATAATATTTTTTTTATTTGTTTTACTAATGAAAAAATTTTCGACGCTAATTTGCCCTTCAGGGGATTAAGTAGTTTTATTTAAAGAGAAACGTAATAGAAGAAAACCATGGTTGAACTTACACAAGTTACTGAACAACAATTTACACCTGAAGAAGTTGAAGCTACTTTAGCTGCTGCTGTTGAAAATGTTGAAGAAATCATTGCTGAGGCTGAAGCTGAAATTGAAAATGAGGCCGAAGCTGAAGCTGAAATTGAAGCTGCTGTTGAAGCAGTTGAAAAAGAATTATTAGCTGAAGAAGCCGCCGAAGAAGAAGAAGAAGAAGAAGAGGAAGAAGAAGAGTCTGATTATGATGATGAGGATGACTATGATCCAAATGAAACCATTCTTGAAAGAATTACTGCATTAAAGGAAATTTTTACACCAACTCAACGTCAATTTGTTCTAAATGCTGCCTCCGCCACTTCATCTGGTGTTAAAACTGTCACTCAAAAATTTGGTTCTACTTTGTGGTATGTCGCAACCACCGGTTTACTTCTTGGTGTTCCACTTGCTATTTCTATTCTTGGTGAAACTCAATTGATGGAATTAGAAAAGGAATTGGGTGGAATGGGTGCCGCTGCACAAGCTGCTGCTGCTGCTCCGGCTGAAACAAAATAAAATTCCTTTTTTCTCCTTTAATTTTGAAAGATGATGAAATGTATCAAAAATATAAGTTAAAAAAGCGATTTAATGCTTCTCATTATCAAACAAAAGATAAAAGTCGAAATAAACATACTTCAAGGTAAGAAAAAATTGAGTATTGAACTGATTAAAGTTATGTTCATAATGATAGACAGTGATTTATTTTGTTCCTTCTGTATATATACATAGTGAAAAACAATTAACTAAATATAAATGTAAATATTTAAAGTAAATGTTTAGTAAATTCTAATAACTTGATATAAAGTATAAAGAGTTGATAAAACTAAAACAACTATTAGACTATTAAGATTAATCTTTTAACTTCTGTGGATGCTTAATAGTAAGGGCCCAAATATCCAAATAAGTTGTGATATCATAGATAATTTCAGTGATGAAAATACCATAATAAACTACAGAAGCAGCAAAACCTGACCAAACAACAGCCGCAATTGCTTCATTATAAGCGATGTTCAAAGCCTTTGTGCATATGAACATGACAATCAATTGGATACTTGGTAATAAAGTTGGAAGATTAAAATAAGGGAACTTTTGCTTGGTTAAATGGCCAGTGATAATTCGGCCGACACAAAAGGAAACAGTGGCACCAATTGTAATCACCATTGGTGTTGTAAAATTGGTGATGATAATTGGATGGGTAAATAGTAAAGCGAAAACGGTTGCATAATAAGCAAAAAATGGAATTAAACCTAAGTGAGCACCATGTAATTCATCTGTTCTGTTTTCTCTTTTCAAACAGTTAACAACATTTTGTCTTGCTGATAAAATACAAAATGACATAACAATTGCACCAGCAGTTGCCGATAAAAACTTGGAAGTAACAAGGATATCAGTGAAAGGCAAAGTGAAAAGTTCTAAATGATAAATATATTCCTTGCCAAGAACACCAGTTAAAAAGAAAACACCACTAATCATTAAAAGTCCTTCTACAGGACCTGATATTTCAGCCAGAAACAACTTATGTGTGTAATACTCTTCCCATGTACTCATATAGAAATTAGCTAATGATGAGAATTGAGTAATGAAGATACCCCAAGATTTACCGATACCTGCAACACTACAAAATTGAATAACCATAAGAGTAGTGTTCATAGAATCACAGCAATGATCAAATAATTCTCCTAATGGAGACGATTGACCGGTTCTTCTCGCATGCATACCATCACATGCATCAAAAGTTTGATACATAAAAACAGAAAATGCATTGTAAAAGTAAACCCAAGCAGGATAGTTGCTTTCATAGTCAGGGTCGTAGTACAGCATCAGTAAGTTAGATACAACAATAAACAGCAAACCTAATAAAGTAACCATGTTTGGAGCCATGGATAATGGAAAAATGTTAACAAACTTTTGCCAGAAAGGCTTCAAAATTAACTTTGTTGTAATTGATCTATCTTCAGATTGATACTTGTATTCCTTTAAACGAGGTAATGCATCCGTTGGGATAAAAATACTCATGATGTGAACCTTATTTGTAAAATATAATTATCAATACTTAAAAACAAGCATGAAAGAAAGAACGTCATAATTATTTTTTTCGTAATACATTTATTTCATTAAATACACATACATATGAGTTGCTTATAATATAAATATGATTCTCATGACATGGCCTTTCTAGCTAATTCAACACCAAGGAATGTAGCTGCGTTTGCAGGGAATGAACGAGCTAATGCAGGTCCTAACCCTGGGAAAAACCCTTTAATACCTTTAGTTTTGTATAATGTGGAAGCAATTTGGACCATCGACTGCTTTAACGGAGAGCTTTGCTGCAATGACTTAATGGTATCTACTGGGAAAATGGCTGTCCACATGGCAACACCAGCTAATCCACCTGCAACAGTAATTGCACCAAGAGACATTTCTTCACCCTTACTAAGATAAGCCTTCATAACTTCGTACGTTGCAAAGTACGCTGCTGATCCAGGTCCATCTCTTAACAAAGTAGCTGCTGAACCTTTAAATATGGATCTTATACCACCTTCTTTGTATAATTTGCCAACAGTGGAAGCAAATGATGAATTGGTCTTGTCTGTTTGCATCACAACTTTAACCCTTTCAAAAGGAGCAGCAATTAACGTTGTTGGTATAGCACTAATGAAACCGGCAATTGAAATTTCTTTTACAGATAATGGTTCACTTGGATCAGTACCTCTAAACATAACCACTAACCTTTTACCAAGATCATACCCCCAAAAAGACACAGCAAACATAGGCGTGACACCTAAAAGCGGAGAAGTGACACCTTTATAAAACCCTAAAGGACCTGATTTAGCAAGTGTTGCCTTAATAGCAGCACCTGAGTTTGGATAAGCATTTGTTTGTAATAAAACTTTTGTTAAATCAAATGGATGACCCGTTAACACAGCACAAATACCTCCAAATCCACCAGCAGTGAATGATTTAACATTTTCAACAAGAATAGAATCGACTTCTTCCATATTATATATATATATAGTTATATAATCTATCTAGCTTATCAATATATGTAAATGTGGATAAACCTCTCTTTTTATAGGTCGGATTACTACAATGACACTATCGGCGCTTCGGAGGCGGAGCACGGGTTCGGAGTTCATACTATGGGCTGTGGTTAGTGAAATGACCATATTCTCCGCTACAGTACTTTAACCAATACATTATTAATGACTATATAGTAGTTTTTCTCGACATTTGTCTTTCAAATGTAAAAAAGCGACTACTTAGGTATAATAGTAAGATAAAGTCATGAGCAATATGACATGATAAAGAAATTAAATATGTTTATATTAATCAAGAGGGATTCAAAGTTGCTCTACCTAATGCTAAAAAGATTATGTTTATATTAGTGTTGACTTTATAAACATTTTATAACTTAAGGTCTTTTGAACTATAAGAAACTTATGTTTTTTTCTTTTTAAATTTGATATGATGTAAACATTAGATTTTTCAAATACAAAACAACCGCTTCTATATTATTAATTTAAAAAAAAGATATATCTTGCAAAGAAAAAGTAGATATTAGTGGTTTAACTATAGACTAGATTTATTTATAATTCGTTTTTGCAACTTTTAAAGTTATCACTTTAAGTTTGTCATAATAAATAAAAAATTTCCGTATTAAGAAAGAGCCCTTCTTTGTTATGTTTTTTTTATAGTAAGAAAGAAAGGAGCACGTTTAAAAGACATGTCCAGAGTGTCTGAAGTTATTAAACAAGCGGTTCCTACTAGCACACCCCTTGACAGCTATCTAAAAATTGTGAAAGACGCAGAAGAGTTGATTTCCAATGCAGAGAAAGTTTGTTTTGATTCAGATTTAAATTCATTTAATCAAAGATTATATACAGGTTATTATGGTGTTTCACTTACGGGAGATGAACTAGGGTCAATTTCAAGTTTCCTTAGAAGCTTCAATAATGCTAATGTGTCTGGGAAAAATAAAAATAAGATAATTTTAACAGATCAATCATCATTTGATTTAGAATTTGACTTAGTTAATGAATTTCATTTTGTTTTACTCGGTTCAAGCTCACAATCGTTTACTTTTAAACAAAATAAAGAGGCAAGAAATAAAATGATTATTAACATGAATTTAAATAAGCTTCAATTCAACCAAATTGGGTTGCTCTATGAATTTATTGAATTGGCTCTCATCTTTAAATCTTTAAAAGACTCAAATAATATAAATATTACAAATAATACAACAATAACAGCTTTTAAAGTACATTTGAAGTCAATCTTAAACCAATACACGTCTCATATTAATAATTTGTTTCAAAAAAATAGATCAATTGGGTTTATAGAGTTTAAGGCATGTTTATTAGATTGGCAAATTAAATTGAAATTTCTTTTTTGGTTGAATCAAAAGTCAACTTTACTAAAAACTCATCAATTTTTAGATATCTTAACTACTTACAGCAAACATGGTGATGAATCAATAAGTAAAATTGCAATAGACACGTTAAACTGCACCTTAGTTCCATCAATACAGTTGATTCGAGACTGGATATTAACAGGTACGATAGATTCTTTAGACAACTCATTTTTCATATCGATTGGCGGAAAATTACTCTACGAGCTGAAATTGGACTTGGTTCCATCATTGTTTAAGTCAACATCGTATAAAATTTATCAAATAGGCAAGACGTTAGTTTATTTGAAATCCATTCTAAAATATTACGAATGGTGTGAACAATTTAGAGTTAAATATTATGATAACTGTGATCCACTGAACATTGATTCAATAAATGAAATGTTCAATACAGTCATTAAAAAATTTAATGATTCTGTTTTATTGTTATATTTGAGTGAAGTTTTAAATTTGAAAAAATTTCTTCTATTGAATCAGGGAGATTTTATCAATTCCTTAATAACGAAAGGCTCAAAGGTACTATGTTTATCATCTAGTAATTTGACAAGTTATCAGTTAATTCAGCTTCTTCAAGAATCAATCAATTCAACTTCCGTACTATATAACTACCCTACGGAAGTTTATAATAGATTAGATGCAAGATTATTAAATATTGATTCATTTGGTTTCATTGGTTGGAAGTTGTTTACATTAGATTATCATTTAAATGAACCGATAGATGTTTTAATTGGTGATCAATATAAAGAATATTTAAGAATATTTAATTTTATTATTCAATTGAAGAGAATTGAGTTTCAACTATCAAGTTCATGGGTAGAATCAAATAAATTACGGAAGCTAAAAAAATCAAATATTGAAAACCAATTATTTATTAAATTAAATATATTAAGACATCAATTTTTATCTTTTATTCACACCATTTATCAATATATTATTATTGAAATAATTGATAAATCATATAATGAATTTTTATCGAATTTTGATAACAAATCTCTATTAATTGTAAAAAATGATAAAATATATGAAAATAATTTAGAATACACAATTGATGATTTGAAGAATTTTCATAAGCAATATATTGAATCTATTTCAAGGTGTGAGCTATTCTCTTCAAAATCAATTATTCCAATTTTATTAAGAGAAATTATTGATATTATTGATTTATTTTGTTCAATAAGTTTACAATTTGATAAAAATTTAAAACAATTAAATTCAAATAGCTTGGTAAACAACTTACAATCTTTATTGAATGAAAAATTATCAACTATCTATAAAACTTTGGATGTAGAGATCGTTGAAAAGTTCGAACTCAAGTTAAATTTACTAGTTTTTCATTTAAATAATATCAAATTTGATACTTTAGCAAATTTGCTAGTTATTTAATTCAAAACATCCTTTTAAAAAAAAGTCTCCACTAAATTTATCAACTTCATCCATAAACTCATTAATTTGAACTTCATTATTTTTATCTCCATACTTTTCAAAATTGTAAAATTTGATTAGACATCTCAATGCAAATTCATTATCAAAACTTTTGTTAATCTTATCTTCCATACTTGCATTGACTAAATTACTTAACCAAATGTCTTTGAGCTCAATTTTATCAAACAAATAAACAAACGATATTAAATCCATATTATTACTTCTCCATTTCTTACCTGTAAATGGTGATATTATTTTAATCGTTGAAAGAATTGGTTGATAAAATTGTTCATTATGCAATGTCAAATAAAATCTCAAAATTTCTGTAGGTCTTACATCCAATAATTTATAAATTCTTTGTAACTTATAATTTGAAACTATATGGTTCATAATTTTAAATAAATTCGTCATTAAAATACATGATCTGATATTTGGTTTACTAATATCAAAAGAAATTTGTTGAACAAACGGTAAGAAAAAAGAAAATTGTTGTTCTTCATTTTTGCATTCTTTTTTTCTATGTGTTAATATTTTATTCATTTGATAGTTTTTATCAGGTGCAGTAGGTATTTCATATTTTATGTTATTATATTTTAATATCCTTTTAAATATATCATAATCCTTTGAATGATATAATATCATATAATCACAATAAACTATTCTATTTGGTAAAAGACTATACCCATTTTGTAAATTTGAACCTCCATTGACCTGTGATTGAATTTTATTACTGTCAAGATATCTAAATAAATGAATTAAATAATCTTGATCATATAATAGTGAAGTAAAGTATTCAAACTTTAATATATGGGATAATTTAAACCACCGTTGGATAAGTATTAAAATAGATGATGCACTTTTTAACATTGTTTCTTTCATTCTATTAATCTCTAATTTTTGTTTTTCAAATATACTTAGCTTCTCAAAGTTGTATGGTCTTTCATAATCTTCTTCAGTATTTGTAAAAACTTGTCTTTGTCTAGTTTGTCCATCTTCACGTGTTTGCTGTGTTGGTATGATATTGGATATCAACGTCTGTAATAAAACATAAATTAATGATTTAAAATAAGGAATTGATCTTGAATAAAATTGTTCAACCCTTTCTAAACTTTTGATTTCATCTTCAAACATTGGATTAATTTTTACTTCTTCATTAGAATATTGAAAATTATCTTTGAACGATTCTAGTTTACCATGTTCCTTTTGAATAAATTGCTCAAAAGTTTGGGTAAATTGTTGTGTATTAAAATCATCTTTGATGTGATGATAAAATAAATCGGTAGCATCCCTAATACTTTTTGGCGGTTCATTATCATGTGGACAAATATTTGGAAAATGTGCTTGTGTTATAAACAATTTCTTTTTAACTTCACTTGTAGGATGCTTTAATTCTGATACCTTTGAATAATTTCTACTGTTTCCAGTATGCTGAGGCGTCAAAGTTGGCGAAGGCATCGGTGTTGCAATATGAATATCAGGTGGATCATTATTTAAAATTAAACCATTAACTTGTTTATTATTTCTTAAATGTTGATGTTGATTGATTAGTAAGGAATTAACGTTTAAAATACTTGAGATTCCATCATTAGAATTTTCATCATCATTATCAAAAAGATTATAATTTTCATCTGCCTGTTTTGCTGTAAGCTCTATAATTTCAGACGTTTCATATTTCTTTGGTGTGAAAGTTGGGTATCTTGTCAATAACTCATTCTTATAATATTCATAATCCATAGAAGATATTGAATAATCCTCATTAGCGTTCATCCCACTATTACTTGTATTAGTTTCATGTTTGAATTTAAGAAATTCTTCAGTTGACTCTAAATGCTTTGAGTCTCCAAATGTTAATATAATTAGATTATTTAATAATATAATGACATTTCTAATTTTGAATGATGTTAATAGTTTAATTGAAAATTTACCATTTTTGTGTTTTACATCATGTGACGTTATAGTTTCCAAAATAGAAACAGTTTCCGTAGATTCCAGTTTGGCAGAAGTCCATTTCCATTGATCTATTGATTTTAGAAGTTCATATATAATGCCTGCATCATCAATGGCTTTAATTAATATTTTTTTTTCATCTTCAAATTTACTTTCTTCTCTTGTGTTGAAAGCTAATAAAATAATATTTAAAATCGTCATTGAATAAAAAAATTGCATTGACCATAATTCAAGCTGCTGTTCTGTTATATGTCCAATTTCAAAATTTGAAATATCTGTCAATTGAAGTGCTTTTGATTTAAGTATGTTACATATTGAGGAAACAAGACCAGATATATTAACAATTGCGTAACATTCTGAAATCATACGCTTAACCAATTGGTCTTCATCTAAAATAATACCCTCATTCACATTAAACTTACCAAGAGCTGTATAAGTTAATTGTATTAAACATTTCAATAATACATTTCCATTTTGTGTTTTAGGATCATCTAAAGTTTGCTTTAAATTCGACAAATCAAAAGTCGAGTCACTTATTTGACCTAGCAAACTTATAAGTTTAATATCACCAGCTCCAAACCAATCTCTAACTTCGTCTTGAAAAGGCAATAGGTCCATACCACTGAATTTAAGCTCTGGATAATTCAATATAAGATTATAGTTTGAAAGACCATCGACATTTCCCTCTGGCTCGCCCTGGTCGCCGCTAAAGCTGCTATGATCATCAGGCGTCTCCACCAGCTCGTTCTTGTCCTCCATAATGCCCAGTTCCTCTTCCATAGTAGTCAACTCCGCATTAATCATCAATTACTTCTAAAAGAAACAAGATGTTGCTAACGCGTATAAAAGCTCATTTTACCTCTTCTCACTTTTAGATTCTTCCATCCTCTCGTTGAACTTTTGGATATTTTTTCAACCTTTACATATCAAGTTTTTGCTTCTCTGGCATCTCTTTGTCTGTGGTTATCCGTGCCAAGTTCCACCAGAACAGCCATGAGGCCGTCATCATCCTCTCAATCTTTGAACTTCAACCAGGGGACATCCGTGTCCACTAATTTGGGGTCCTTTTCTTCTCCTTCGTCACCTCTGACTCTTGATCGTTATTGTGACATGGAGGTTCGTATTGTCCCCAAAGCTGGTGCTCCCTTTACTGGGGTGGTTCACGCATACAACCATCATCGCCGGATGCTTTGGGTACGTACCATCGGTCCTAATAAAGAAGAAAACATCATTATGATTAAAATAAAGTTTATTGCCAGTGTTGAAATCATTCGAGAGTCTCCATTTGGATTTGTTGGGGATAATAAGGGCACTACTATTGAACAGCATTTTGCAAGATTTTCAGTGCAACCAAGACCAATGGTACCAGCTGACATTGGCGCCATTTACAAATCAAAAACCCGCATTCATCGTGCCCAAGAATTAGAATTTAAAAGACGTGCTCTTGCTGGTAAGTTAAATGGTCTCGGTGGCTACATATTGTATAAGTTATCATTAGATTATCCAGCTGAATCCATTTTTGTTAACGATCAGAGATCTATAGTTTTAAAAGATTGTTCCATAATGATTAAAAGACCTTATTTACCAACAAACTGTGTTTTAATAGATACGCCGACAACAAAGGAGAATAATACATCAGGTTCACAAAAGGAAACACTAGCACTGATAACTAAGATCGTAGAAAGCGCTGGTGATGATTATGACGAATTAAATAAAGGGGGATAAAGCATACCATAATAAACCATAATAATATATCTTCAAAAATATACACGTATATATACATCTATCTTTCTTTTTGTTTTTCTTCCTTGTTTATCATATTATATATATTTTTATATATTTGTATTACCCGAAAATAAGGTATTACTATAACAATACCATTAATTGAAATAATTATAATAGGCAGTAGAATATAATATATTGCTCAGGATATATTAAAATAGAAGTATGATTAAAAATGATAGCAATGTGAAAACAAAATGTTTTGGCTGAAAAGTTAACTAAAGCTTATTAAAATTGATTTTGATTTTCTTATACAATTGTTTTCCCTTGTGGTTAGTGCCAGCATAACCATCTGTTTCAGCAAATGAAAATTCAAACTCACCACCGTTCATTTCATATTCAATTGCCAAATTAGCACCCAAAATCGTATATGAAATTCTAAAAAGCCTATTCACACAAATTTGAATAACTATATCTTCATAAACGTCAAAATTGGTATGGTAGTTTGTATTTCCAGATAATCTGCCCATTTGATTCCATGTCAATTTCTCTTTTGTGATGCATTTAGCGAAGGTAGCAACCTGAACATCATATAACCAACCTATATTATCACTTTTGATGGAAATACCTTTTATAATCCAACTTCTTTGACGTTCACCATTTTCAAGAATCTTAACGGGTGTCCATTTAAAGCTTCCCAGCAAATACCTGTGCCAATATTCCAAATATCGTAGTTGTGTCTTGATTGTTACACCAATATGGTATAATCTTTGTCTTTTTGCTAGTAATGCATTGGAAGAATGAACATCTGCTTTATATTTGTAAATTAAATAAGCATCTAAAATAGAACCAGTTCTGCCTTTACCATGCTTACAATGTACAAAAACAGCATTTTTTCCTTCCCCTTCTCTAATAAACAAGTCAATTCTTTTAATAAGATCTTTCAACTCTCCAAAGGGCATTGCAAATCCATCAATAATAGGCCAGTTTTCAACACAAACGCCTTCTAATTCATAATTTGGGTTTTCTGCACACAAATTTATCACTAGAAATCGCCTCCAACCCTTTGAAAATTGTTTTAACTTACTTTTATTGCGTGGAAATGCCCCACCCAGTAACTCGGGAGTTAAATTAAACAATTCCATTATATTTCTTCAATTTGAGCAATTGTTACGTAAGAAGAATTTGAACTTCCTCTATTTGCAGAAAAACATGAGAGGAAATTATCAACACTTTTATTTTTCTCCATCTCAATAGAATTAACAAATTACTTTCTTTTTTCTGTTATCATAATATGACTAGAAGTTTCTACACAAACGATCAATCTCCATCTCTTCCAGGATTGCCTGAATTGGCTAAGAATGAGGATATTTTGCCAAAAGCAACTCCAATTACTGAGTCATATGGCACTTTCAAACCTCAATCACCAATTATATTCAATAAATTCGGATCTCAAATTACATCATCACCTGCTCTTGAATCAATTGCAGCTAATATTAGAGAAACTGTTACCGAATATTATGATTTAGTCAGTGAAAAATGTGATTTTTATTCTTCTGTCGCAGTTTCACACTGGGGTATGACTGTTGATCGTTCTAAATCATTTGTCTCGAATGATGATACAGTTCTTCCAAACACGCTTTATGTCTTGTCAGCCACATTATTGGGCTCCATTATTGCTAGGAACACATCTTTGCCTATTAGACTCTCTACTCCCTGGTTCTTTGGTGCTTTATCACTTAAATTTGCCTTACCTGGTACCTATAGTAACATAAAGAGCTCACTTGGTAGTAAATATCTTCAAGCAGAGGAGAATAAAATGCCAGAGTTGAAAAAGGCAAGAGAAGAATTTATTCAAGGATTGAATGAATTTCAAAAGGCTGCTGAAGCCAATAAAGAATTTGCTTGGGTGGGATTAGTTAATAATGTTCATAACGTTAGACAATCAATTTATGATTTTTTCCCTAAAAAGAAAGATTAGATTTCCAACCTTTTCACCTTCTTACACTATTTATTTTTAAAATTCTTACAAATTAGATTACCTTTACCTCCATTTCACTTTTTATATATAATTGAAAAAATTACTTTAAATGTAAAATCATAACAAAACTAAGACACAAAAATCTAATAAATATACAATACAATACTACCCTTCACATTGTAATAAGTATCATCCTCTAAAAATAGAACTAAAATCAACAAATCTTCTACCATTAACATCAAGGAATTTATCAACAATACCTGCCCAAACATCAAACAAATTCCTATTTTGCTCGACAAGGGCATCTAATTCACCCTTATTCATGAGTTTGCCCTCATTATCAACATCATCAAGCGGCTTAAGTTCTCTTCGCTTGGCCTTTTCAACATCAAAAATACTTCTTAGGTACATTAATTGATTGTAAAGCAATTTGTCATTAAATTTCATATGCATAACACCATTACATTCACTTGCTGTACCATTCTGTCCAATACACTTTTTACCATAAACGCCAATATGTCGAGTTTCAAGGTTGCAACTGTCACAAATCATTGTACAATCATAATATCTATTTAAAATGGAACGAATAAATGATTCTAATTGAATTGATATTGTTAACGGATGAAGTATTTGGCTACATTGACATTTCAATCCGTGAAAATTTAGTTGATAATTCTTTGAATATTGAATTCCACCAAATGTAAAACCCCGAGCACAGTGAGGACATTCTAATTTGAAAGTTTTAACATCTCTAAATCTTTCAACATCTGGAATGGTTGATTCTAGTGGTTGTAATTCATTTTGCTGAGCATGCGCTCTTGCTCTAGTTTCAAACCTATGTGATTCTAATCCAAGTGTATCTGCTAGTCTAACAATATCAAAGCCTGGAACTCGCTCTAATAATCTAAGAATAGGATTCATTAATTGTTTTTCCAAATAGTAAACCTTGTCAGGTTTATATGATTCTGTTCCACTTTTTTCAGCTGTTTTGTTTGTTGATAAAACTTCATTTAATGATCTTGCTCGTTCTGCAACCGGTGACCCATCTTCTTGTTTAAAATCGGTAATAACAAAAGTCATAACATTACCAGCTTTAACAATTTTTCCTAATTTTTGCATTCTGAGTGCAACTTGAACTGCTGGCATACTTTTACCACCAGGATATTTAGATGGATCTTTACTCAGCTTTGTATTAATTCTTAATTTCACCATTGGTATTTGATTATTGTCAAATTTCTTAGTTAATTCTTCCAAGTACCCATAAATTTCATTAAGTGCCTCATCAGGATCTTCTGAAACAAGAATTTTATCAAGAACAAATTCACATGCTTCTTTTGATAACGGACAATATTCTCTTCTTTTCATATCTAACCCTTTAACCTCTAAACTACATTTTTCACCATCTGCAGTCATTATTGCATTAAGGGCGGCATATTTCTTTTTTGAATGTAAAAGAAGTCTTTTAAAAACATTATCAATATCGATTTCCAATAACTTATATCTTTGATTCACTTGTGCTTTAAAATCATTACCAATTTTTATTGCTTCATTAAATACATCACAACCAGTATCAATCATAACTGAATCGGTATCACCATAAACAACTGTCAATCCAATACTTTCTGCTAGTTGTCTAGTGTCCATTAAAATTTCTCTACCTTTTGTAGTAACTAACATAGCCAATGGCTTTGCATAAAATCTGGAATTAACATAACCTAAGCAACCATACATAGAATTAGCTGTGACTTTTAAGGCCAACTGTTCAACATCCAACTGTCCTCTTTCCAAGTCACTGATATTTTTATTTTTCATTTTATTCTTTGCTTCTCTTCTTCTATTAACCAATTGTTGTAATAGTCTTGGTAAAACACCTAGATCTCCAGACTTTGCTGGCGCTTTTGGTAGTTCATCATCTTTTAATTGTGATCTTTCAACAGTTGTAAAACAAATGTTGAATTCTTGAATAATTGATGGATACAATGAATTGAAATCCATAACTAAAATATAATTTTTATGTAGACCCTTTTCTGGTTCAAAAACTAAACCACCAACATATTTAGCCTTCTTGTTATTAGTGGTGTTTGCATTTTCCTCATGAATTTCACCTTCCATTATTTGCTGATCTTTGTGCTGTTGTTGACGTTGGGCTCTGCTTTCTTTGTCAGGGACAATATAGCCTTCTCTCGTAAATTCATGTAGTAAAATATATTCGTTACGACCTGCTCTAGTACCACCAAGGGTGTGTGACCATGCATTACCAGCTAAATTGGTCAATTCTCTACTCAATGATAAAATTTTCATTGAGAAGGCAGTTTTGGCAACAATTTTTACAGAAATTGTATTTTCAGATATATTTCTTAAAAACTTCTGAGCATCTTGGGCTAATGCTGGATTTGATAAATTAACTTCAATTGGTGTATATTTTTCACGGCAAACAACTTCATACATTTCAGGCAACTCCCAAGATTGACATTTCATTGTTAATGATTGACCCATTTCATTTGAAATATCACAAAGTAATCTACCAGCACATAATTCTCTAATGACAAATAAATTAAATTTTGAATTATTCTTAGCAAATTTCTCTGGAAATTGCTTTCTTGCCCTTCTACCCAAATTGGACCATTGAGAAATACCCAATTCCTTCATTCTATGCATTAAAATATCTAAAGTAATATTTTCTAGTCTATGTCCCATAAAGACATCAGGGTCATATTTTTTAATAATCCCAACAAGACAATTCAATAGAATTTTTTCATTATTGAAACCTCTTAAAGGTATCTGTTGACTTTCTGCTAATTTTGCTAGCCCCACAGGAAGCGAAGTAGAACCTGCAATAGGTCTGACTAAAACCATTTCATAATCAGGTTCAATGTTGGCAGGAATTGGTGCTTCTTGTGATAAGTCTTTGTAAAAAGCCAGTGCTACAGACCCTACTTCTTGTTTACCATTCTTTGGATTTAGATATGGTTGAACATTAATAGACATGACATTAAATGATGGTGCTGGTTCCTTTATATTGTTGCTTACAACAATATCATTAATATCATGAACACATAATTCAATATTACAATGAGATGCATTTTTTAGTGAATTAAAATCAGGATTCTTAATTGTAATCCAACATGGACCCATAACTTGTTTCTGTAAAACAAAAGATTCAAAAATAGAACTACCAGTACCAAAAATTTTTGAAAACGTTTCTCCACTCAAATCTGGAACTGGTTGATCTTGTGACTTTGGAACTTCATATGGCATAAGAATTTTCAAATAATCTGCTTCTTTCGGAATATCAAAGTGTTCAAATGCATATTTCATATGTTCAGGTTTAGCTTTAATAGAATCTAACCCATATTTATCCATTAATAATGGAATTAATTCATCATAAGCATCCATTGGAGTACAAGGTTTACCATATCCATTTTCTTCATTTGGCTCTTCACCTTCTTCACCATATAAGTTTATTTTTTTGTCACGAGGTAAAACATATAGCTGACGGTTCATACCTTTGATTTGTACCACACCCGATGCTAATTTACCATCTTTGGTTTTAACTTTACCAAATAATAAAAGTGAAGTATCTAACTGGGCATAATCAAACCAAAACATTTGAATACCTTCATTTTCGTCTTCTGTAGAAAACATCTCATTACCGTCCATTTTTTCAAATGATGTATTTGAGATGCCTGAAATATTTGAAGAATGAATCGGTGATGATGAGCAATTTGATATATTTGATTTCAATGGTGATGAGTTGATTGGCGGGTCTTTTTTCGAAGTCATAATGAGTGATCTATCTACTTGAACTGTATTTCTTTTTCTACGAGAAACGACAATTTCGTCATCATCAGATTCAGATTCTTCAACTTCTTCATCATTCCCGTTAATATCAATTGAAAGAATCTGGTTTGGATTTTTCTTTGGTGTACCTGTAACCATATCTTCATCGTCTATATTGGCTAGGATATTCATTGTTTGTGAATCGTCATTTAGAGTTGGTGAAGAAGGCGGAATATTTGAAATATCATTAGCTGTGAAAAACTCAGTGTCTCCTTCTAAAGTTGTATTTTCATATTTGTGTTTTTTATTACTATTAAAGCCTCCCTTTGTTTGAGTTGCTGAAGTATTTTGAAATGGATTTGTTCTTTTTAGTGATGCATTTGTACTATTAGAATTTATTACTTTTGTTTTAGATTTTGATGTGAAATCATTTAAAATATCATCCAAGTCTGATTTTTTAATCTTTTTCTTATCCTTCTTGTGCTTTTTATCAATAGAAGCTGGTTGCTTAAAATAACTAGTAATACTTGGACCTGAAGAATTGATCATTTTGACCTTTGGCTTATTTTTCCTTTCTCTTTGTATTCCGTCTTGTTCATTATCAGAAATATATTGATGAGGTGTTTCCCAATCGTCAACACCTGTCTCTGCATAACCATCACCGTTGTCATCCACAATAAAATCATCATTTAAAACACGATCACGTTTATGTTCTCTATATGTCGATTCATCCACTTCATCATAAATTTGCTCCATACCATCACTTGATTCATCATCTGACAACGTCATACCAGCACGCGCAGCTCTCAAACGAGCTAGTTTGTCTTTTTTTGCCATAGTTTCTTTGTATTTACTTAAGAAGAACAACGCGTCGCAGTTTTTTAATTATTATACCATTGATGAAAAATATTCAAAACGCGTCTCAACGTTAACATTTTCAATATCAACCTTAAATATCATGAATTGAATTTTGATAAAAAGGGGGTAGGATTAAGATTCATATATGTTGAATTTTTGATGGAATAATATATATAAATACTGGTACAAACACTATCTATCTTTTCTTTTTTTTTTTTCCTTAATACAAAACCATCCCATACTGTTCATACTACTAAAATTTTCTACTCTTCACCCGTTAGAAGTCATTCCAAATTGAATGAAATCTTTCATTTTTAGCAAATGTACAATAAGCTTTTCAGAGTTTTTATTCCTTCAATACGCCATTATACGTAGTATGCAACTCAAGACAGTTTTTACACGTGACCTAACCTACGCTCAGCAGAACATTTCTGTTTTGCTTACGTAATGTTATATTTTGAGGGTTTTAACGTTAGCTGTCAATACGGTATGAACTCGGAGCAATTCAAAGTGGGCTTTTAAAGTTGACTTCTTTCTTCTTTCAATAAGATAAATATGCTACCAAACTGGGGATTCCGTAACACAGTGCATGCGACGTTTGATAAAGGCAATGGACTAGAAATCACATTAAAAGATTCCGGCAAGAAAGTTGATTTAGAGACATTTGTTACTTCAAATGTGCCAGAAGTTAAAGATGAAGCAAAGTACTGGTTGAAACCTTCTTTGTTTACTGGAACGCTGCAAACTCTTTACACCTTTAAAGCTGACTTCAGCAAAAAGTTCAAGACCCACTTCGCCAGAGAGATCATTACAATTTCCGAAGAGTACTCCTCAGAAAAGAAAGATGAATACAAAAATTTGGCTCCGGGAGAATTTACAATTGATTATGTAGTTCATCCTTTAGAAGGTGAAGAGGACCCTGAAGTTTTCAAAGCTAATTATCAAAAAACTCTTCCTTCAGGTTATCCTCGTCTTCATCCGAGATGTAGATATTACACAAACGATGAGTTGGAAACTATTTATGATGAGTGGAAAGCTGACAAGAAACCAATTACTATTATTATTCCTGGTCTTGCTGGTGGCATTCAAGAAGCTCCAATTAGAGCTACATGTGACACACTTCTTAAGAAGGGTCACCATGTGCTTGTTTACAACAGCCGTGGTTGTTCTCGTTCTAAAATCACTACTCCATATATTTTCAGTGCTTTGATGACGGATGATTTAAAATACCTTATCCATCATTTGAGAAGTAAATATGGTGCTCAGTCGGAAAGAAATATTCATCTTCTTGGTTTTTCTTTTGGTGGTACTATCATGGCTAATTACTTAGCTTTTGAAGGTGAAAACTCCCAAGTTACTTCTGCTTGTTCTGTTAGTTCTCCTTGGGATCTTATTGCCGCTGGTAAACATATTAACGATTCACTATCTGGCTATTACTTATTTCGGCCTTCTGTTGTTCATTTTTTAATGAATTTTGTTAAGAATAACATGTCTGCGTTAGATGGTAAGACTGACATATTTAGTTTTGAAAAATATAATGCACTGAAAAAGACTATAAAAACAAGTGAAGATTTTGATGATGCTTTTACCTCAAAGGCAGCTGGGTTTCCAAGTGGCCGTGCTTATTATTATGCTGCTTCTCCATCACTTCGTATTTTGAAAATTAAAACTCCAATGTTAATTTTGAACACTGTGGATGATCCTATGATTTCACCTGATTATCCATACAAAGAGGTTGCTAAGAACCCTTACTTGTATATGGCAACCTCTGATTTGGGTGGTCATTATTCCAGTATTGATTGGAATGGTGACTTTTGGTATACTAATGTTGTTGAAAAATGGACCAGTGCTTGGGAATCTATCGATACATCAAAGAGATTCAATGACCACGGTTACAAGGTTGAACAAACCAAGTATCAAAATTGTATCAAACTTTTTTAAAATTGTTACATTTCATTTTATTTACTCTAATTCTATTATTTTATACTTGATCAACATATGCTGAGCCAATTTATATACATTTTTATGTGATCTCATTAACAAAAATTTTTAAGAGCTTTTTAACGTCTCTTGACAGAAAGTTCTTTATTTTTCAATTAATGGAGTCAACTTTAACTGAAACAACGCTGACTTCTTCTAGCGAAAAAGTGAAACAGGTATTTAGTACTGTGTCGAATGTTTCGAGTAACAGTAAGACGAAAAGTAATAAAAATCGACGTAAAAGCAACAATGTTTTATTAAATAAAAATAAAGAGTCGAACAATAATAAAAATGATATAAAAGAGACCTTCAACAAAGATAAAAAGAAGACCACTCAGCAGAATAAAGCAAAAGATTCTAATTTAAAAGGTGTAAATGCTGAAAACAAATCATCTAAATCTAAGTTGAAAACGGTATCAAAACTGAATTTACAACATGATAATAAAAATGATGGTAAACCTAAAATTAAAGAAAGCCAAGATAGCAAAGAAAACATTAATAGTGAAATAAAAAAATCCAAGCTAAAAGTGTCTGAAAAAATTCCAATAAAACAAGACAATTCAAACACTAAAAGGCAATTAGGTACTGAAAAAATAAAAGGCAAGCCTAAAGGTGAATCTAAAAAGTTACACAATAAAGAGACTAAAAAGTTAAACAAAAATTTGAACTTTAATTCTAATAACAGTTTAAAGAATGTTCCGAAGAACAACTCATCTGTGAAAAGGAACGTTTCTTCCGAGAAAAAAGCAACTTTTAAACAGCAACCAAAAAGCTCTCATCATAAAGCTAATGACTCGTCAAAAACAAACTCTATTGCTCGTAGTAATCGAATTTCTGAAACTCCAGTTCCAATTGAAGATAACTTCCAAAATCCATACCTAGAAAAAATCAATAAAATAAAAGACCTCATTGATAAAACTACAGAAAAGAATGGTCAAATGAAATTTGACGATTTAAAACAATATTTAAGATATTTCACATATAACATGTTTTTGGAAGAATTATTTGAAACTGATATTTGTCCAGAAATTGAAATTGAATGGGATGATGATGATCATTGTACATTACACGGTGATACAAAGGTATTATTTGATTACTATGTGCCACCTGAAATGGTTCATTTGAAGAAGCATCCTTTTGCAGAAGAACAACCTATATTTATTTTAAGAAAATCTGAAATGAACCTTGATCAAAGGCCTGAAATTTGGGCAACTCGTGTTTCTAATAGAGCTGTCTTACAAAGAGGTAAAGGTGGTAAATTCAAAAAAAAGTTTACTAAAAATGCTGTCGCAAAAAAAGATAAGCAAAAATCTAATATTGAATTAGAAGCATTTTCATGGAATGAAAACCCATTACCGACTCTTGAAAACGGTAAAACTTTTGCTATCTTACCTGCTAGCAATGTTATGGGAAGAATAATGAATGCCATGAACAGGTTGAAGAATCCGTTTTTTATTAATCTATTGCTAGGTAAGGAAAAGATAAAAAAAGTTAATTTTGTTAACAAATTAAATTATGTTTCAAATTCATTGAATGAATCACAGAAAGATGCTTTACAAACCTCTTTAAATAATAGAGTTACAATTTTAAAAGGTCCACCGGGTTCTGGTAAAACTTCTACTATTTATGAAATTATTATGCAATTACTTGATCAATTTCATTCATATCCTATTTTAGTTGTTGCTGCATCAAATTTAGCTGTCGATAACATTGCAGAAAAGTTACTAAAAGATCATAAGAAAGACTTATTACGTATTACATCTGTTGTTAAGGAATCAGAGTACCCTGAAAGTCATCACTTGGGTGACATTTGTCTTCATAATAAAGTTTCCAAAAATTTGAGCGACAGAGCAAGAGATATTCAAAGAAGAATGAGATACGATAGAAAATCAATTACATCATCTGAATTTAGCAAATATATGGATGAGACTATGGCAATGGGTATAACTCTAGTTAATCAGGCTCGTGTTATCTTATCAACTACAGTTGGTATTGGCGGCCCTTATTTGAAAAATGTTAAAGAAATGCCTGTTATTATTATGGATGAAGCAACACAATCTTCAGAGCCTGCTTCACTGATTCCATTAGGTGCACCTGGAACTCATAGAATTATTTTTGTTGGAGATGAAGCTCAATTAAGTGCGTTTACTAGAGTCAAATCATTAGAAATGTCATTATTTGAAAGAGTCTTGAAAAATGGTAGTTATGAGAAACCAAATATGTTAGACACGCAATATCGTATGCACCCATCAATTTCAGAATTCCCACGAAAGCAATTTTATGATGGAAAGTTAAAGGATGGTGTTACTTGTGAACAAAGACACTTGAAAAATATCAAATATCCAGTGTTTTTTTTTGATCATGGTGGTGTTGGTGCAGGTGAAACTCGGGAGTTTGGTAAAACAGGTGAAGAATTTGGATTTTCTTGGGGTAATAAAAAGGAAGTTAGTTATATCGAACGATTAGTCGAAAATTTAATTGTTGATAAAGGCATATCTAGAGAAGATATTGGTATCATGACAGGTTATTCAGCACAAAGAACACTGATAACTAAAGCTCTGGAACGTAATCTAATTATTAATCCAAGTGGTCAACAAGGTAAAATGACTATTGATAAAGAAGATTTGGGTAAAGGTAAAAATTTGACAACGTGCATAGTTAATGGTATTATTGTTTCAACCGTTGATGCATTTCAAGGTCGTGAGAAAAATGTTGTTTTAATGTCATGTGTGAGGTCTAATCCTAAGGGTGAGGTTGGGTTCTTAAGAGATTATAGACGTATGAATGTTGCGTTTACCAGAGCCAAATATAGCTTTATTATGATTGGGGACGCCAATACATTAAAAAGAGGTGACCCAATGTGGAGAGATTATATTAATGACTTGAATCAAAAGGGCTTTGTTAAAACTGATATAAATGATTATTAGAGATTTATAAAGATTATATAACTTTCCATAATTTCAAACCCTTTTTCTTAGCCTTCTTAAACCGTTTCCACATTTTCCGTTTCCTCGTAACCTCCATTTTTAAGTGCAGTTTCCTTCGAATATTTAAATTATCTTCGATAACACCTACAAATTCATCATTTGTATCAACAATTGCTGAATTAATTTTAAATGTAACTTTTTTTGTTTTAGTTTTCAGTGGTTTATATTTCAACTTATGAATCTTGGGTGGCGGTCTTAATGTACCCAGCTTAACAGGTAGTAGACCGATTAGTAAAACATCATCTTTATTATAAGGTGTTATTTTAAGTGGTTTTATTGGCGTTGAAGTTGATGAAGAATTAAATGTTAAATTGCTCAAATCTTGACTTATTTCATCGGAAACTTGCAATGGAGGAGGAGTTTGGGCTCCCATTAGAAGTTCCAACTCTAGTTCATTAACACTAGTCATGTTTAAAATCACTTAATTTGTTAAACTCTGTAAGAATGAAGGTATTGAGTAAATGTTATAATAAGGGCAAGACAAAGTTTAGTTTAACGCGTTGAGTTTAACCTTGATTCTCTAACAATAACATTTTTATCAAATTTGATAAGATACACAGTCCTTAGAGGAGTGTTTTCCAAAGGAACGTGATGAGCAGATACTTCACATTTAAAATAACTGGCATCTAAAATACCTTCTAACATCCCAGCAACGAAAGATTCGCAGTTTAAATTAGAATATTCTTGTGGAATACCATTTGTTATGTATTTAGAAAATAATGGATCATTGTCAATAATCATGTATTGACAATCATCATCTGTTGACTTTTCTAAATTATTAGCTTGCTTATTGAACATTGAAGGCCAAATTGATTGAGTTATAAACTGTAAAACTTCAATAACTCTTATCTGCCTTTGTGAGACATTTGATTTACCTGAAGAAGTGATTGAGTTATTAAAGTTACTTCTCAAAGAAGTTAACTCAAGATATTTGATACCAATTGAGTAGCCCATATTGTTTAATTTTCTTTCAACTTCTGGTAATGTCTTTGAGTTTGTAAAGTTTCTTGAAACTATCTGCATAAACAAAAACGATAGGGATGAAAGGGAGACCTGTGGAGGTTGTCGATGAAGATTACGATCATAAATAGAAACTTGTAATGTTGATGAAATGCCGTTCGCTATTGCAGGTACTGATGTGGTTGTAGATATTGATTGATGTTGACTAGACGTTGACAAAGATGTTTGTTGTTGACCAAGCGTTTGAGATAAAGAAGAGACCACGTTGTTATTAACAAAAGTATTCAAATTTAAAGAAGAGTCATTCTTAGAAATAGGGCCTGTAGCTGCAGGTCCTAAAGCAGGATTATAACCTAATTTAAAGGACATTGGTATATTTATCTAATAACTTTCTCTCACATGAGTGTTGAAGTTGAAATTTTTTTCTATTCTTTCATCTTTTTCACTAAGTTTAAACTTTATACAAAAAGGATATATTTCTACTATTAAATAAGAACGTAGAAGGAATGCCAATCACTATTAGAAGAGCCACTGTTGCTGATCTACAAGCTATGCAGAATGCTAACCTGACTAATTTACCTGAAAATTATACAATGAAATATTATCTTTATCATCTACTTTCATGGCCAGAGGCTTCATTTGTTGCCACTACAACTGATCCATATGTAGAAGATGTCAGTATTGACGAGTTAGTCGAAATCAACGTTGAATTAAATGAACCCGTGGAAAGATTTACTAAAGCTGATGTTCAATATGTTAAACCTGGAGAAAAGATTGTCGGTTATGTGTTAGGTAAAATGAACGACGAAGATGATGCCAAAGATGATGAAAAAAGTCATGGTCATATTACTTCATTGTCAGTTATGAGACCATATCGTCGAATGGGTCTCGCAGAAAAGTTAATGCGTCAATGTCTTTACAGTTTGTGTGAAAACTTTTCAGCATCACAAGTTTCACTTCATGTTAGAGAATCCAATAGAGCAGCTTTACATTTATATAAAGACACCCTTGCATTTGAAGTTCTAAGTGTTGAAAAGAGTTACTATCAAGATGGAGAAGATGCTTATTATATGAAGAAGGTTTTAGTTTTAAACGAATTAATTCCAGGAAAATTCCAAGGTGGATTAATCGAAGATGATTTAGAATCTAATTTGTTATAGAGTTAAATTTTTTTATATTTAATGAAAAAAAGGTTTAAATTCCACATGTCAGAGGTGTTTAAAAGGTAGCGTGGTTTTTTCCACATCAACGCAGTAGGATTAGACAGAACGTCACACCAAGCGTCTCGAGCCAAATGCACTCTAGTCATCATGTAGTGGTAATTAAAATAATAGAAAGAGTTTTAAAAACTTTTAGAACCCCCACTGGAGTTCTAAGCAAAGTTTGTGCTTATAGAAGAAGAAAAGATGTTGATAAAAAGATATAAAAAATTTTTCAGATAGATCTCAATTTATAGAAGTCTGAGAAGATAAAAGAGTTGATGAGGGTTTCTATCAGTCTTTTCTGTATGTCAACTTATCGATCTTGACTTCACCTTCGACTAGTGTGTAGAAATAAAGAGTGCATGTTTGGCCCTTGATATCTAAGAGACAAAAACTTGGCAACTTGGAGAAATATACATCAATGTCTTGTTCGATATCATCATCATTAGAATCATCAGCTTTTTCTGATTCTAAGGAGTTTAATGGAGCTTCTTTTATTTCTTCTTTAACAGGTTCTTCTTTAATTAATTCTTCTGTAGACTTCTGGCTTCTTTCTTTCACATCGGCCTCTTCTGGATCCTTGTCATCCTTTATTTTAGTTTTTTTCAAGATTTGATTGATGATATTAACATCTTCATGTTCAACTCTTTCAGTTATGAAGGCACCAGTGGCACTGCCAGGGTTAACAAAAAATTTCCCGTCCAAAGTATATGCTTCAACTTTATGTGTTGAACCATAGACAAGGACGTCAACATCCATCATTCTAGCGTGTTGTAATAAACTTAATGGATCATTCTGTGGTATTATTTGATAACCATTGATGATACCGACTTTTAAATCATCAAAGGTAAATACCAAAGATTGTGGTAACTGTAAATCCTGATCGAATTGTCCCTTAACACAATGATATTCATTTGACAAAGATTGAAGAAATTCTGTTGTCGATGGTGATGTAGTTACATTCCCGAGGCACAAAACCGTGTCTAATTTCCCCCTTGGTTTTAATAGATCAACAAACTTTGGAGGCAAAGCTAAAGACCTTTCTGGTATATGAATATCACCAATTGTTAAAATTAACATTTGTTTTACTATCAAATCTTGTGAGAAATTAGTTTACAAATTTTGGATAAGAATAATAAATATATGTGTATTGAATTCATATCAATCGTTAAAAGTAATATAATAAATAAATATAGAATAAATAGGTTTAAATAATATCATCAATGGTCTTTCATATTATTCTTTAATTCTTTTCAGCATCAGAAGAATTTAAGAAGTCATTAATGGCCTTTTCGACGTCCAATTCACCTTCACTGGATGATGGAGTGGCAACTGGTGCTGCTGGTGCAGCTGCGGTGTCCTTAGCACCTAAGAATGAGTTCAATTGAACACCTCCAATAACAGAGAGAATGGTACCAATTGCAAGGTACTTGGAAGGAACGTTCTTACCTAAAATGTTGTATGCAGAACCCATTTTGTTTTATTTACTTGTTGTTAAGACACCTTCACTTCGACAACGAGAAAAAAATTGTAGAAATAATAAAAATTGTAGAAAAAAAGAATTTTGTTAACGTCGATCGACTATAAACACCAGCCACGCGACATTATATTATGTTGTACTTAAATAAGGCTGGTGTATTACGTAATGCGTCGATAGACGTATTACGTAATCGTCTAGAAGGTTCTATCTTTTTCCCCTCATTAATTGAACATAAATTCATCCTCTTCTTCTTCTTCTTTCAATTTTTTCAGAATATCGGTCTTCTCATTTTCTTTAATACACAGTAAAATGTCTAATATCATCAAGTCTGCTAAGCACATTGTTCCAACTTTTGACAGAGTTCTTGTTCAAAGATTCAAGGTTGCTCAACAAACCTCTTCTGGTATCTACATTCCAGAAAAGAACCAAGAAAAGAATAACATTGCAAGTGTTATTGCTGTCGGTCCTGGTTATGCTGCTCAAAACGGTGAATTGATCAAGCCTCAAGTTGCTGCCGGTGATAAGGTTATGCTTCCACCTCACGGCGGTTCTCCAATTACCATCGGTAAGGAAGAATACTTATTATTCAGAGACTCAGATATCTTAGCTAAGATTCAAGAATAATTTAATCAAATAATTACTGAAATAGCCAAAAAGAAATAATATCACTTGTATATATACAAAATATAAATAATAAAACAGTTAATGGCCTCATTCGTTCAATAAACGGTAAATTTTTTCAGTTTCTTTGTTTTTTTAGTTATAATAATTATCCATTGAAAATCTCTTCAAGAATGTCAATAAAGATTCCTCTGTTTTGTAATCATATAGTGACCATTTATTAAACTTCCTTTCTTGAACCTCTCCCTCCCAAATCAATTGACACTTATTACCATTTAGCTCAGGCAAAACTTCTTCGTTTTTATCTTTTTTTGATCTTTCATTTAATTTCCAGTCAATTCTGCGCATTAGTAAACCCTTGTATCTACTGTTTTGCTTTAAACCTCCTTCTACTATAATTATAGCCTTTCCGCTTACCTGATCAATACAGCAAACACCTGTTAATTCTAATTGCTTAGCATTCATATCAACTTTATACCTATTTTTCCCGCAAATTAACTGATCAACAATATAAACACTTCTAATAAGTCCTTTGTTAACGTCTGTTTCATTTCGTTGTTCCCTTTTTATACTCTTTTTTTCCTTACTGGCTTTTCTTTCCTGATTATTAAGCTGATGTAGCTGTCTACGTTCTTCCATTTCTTTCTTAACTTTCATTTCTAATGCTGTTGGATTTTTGATAGTTTCATTTGTTAGAACATTCATCAAATTTTTCATTTTGATCTTTGGTGGAGGAGGTGGATCTAATCCAAGTTTAACTCTATCCTGCTTTTCTTCTCTTTTAACCATACGTGTATTTCTTTTTAATCTTTTGAGTTCTTTCTTTGTTAAATGAACTTTTTGTTCCACAGCAGCTCTTGATTTATTCCAAGGTGTTTCTGTGGGCGCTGGATGATGGATATATATAGTAATTGGGTTATCTTCTGCTCCAAGTTCTTCAAATTTAACATGTTTCATAACAATTTCTTCATTTTCATCTAACACCTTGTTATATTTATTAACATTTAATAATGGTTCATCCCACCATTCAACCCAACCTGGTGCTTCAGGTTCCCATTTATCCTCTCCATATTTAGTGTTGACAATTAGTCCCAAATTAGTTCTTCTTTCCCAATCTTTGGCCTCATCCTTCTGTATTTCAACTAGCTGTTGATATTCTTTTGCCTTGTTAAGTAATCGTTCTTTTTCTATATCAAAATCTTTCCTTTCAATAAAAGTATCTAAATTGATAACAGACATTGGTTTTTCAACACCTAACGCTTCAGCGGTTGGATCATAATATGGATTAACGCCATACAGTGATTTAACATGTATTGGTTTCACGGTTGGCTTATTGGCGTGTTTATCAACTTTTTTAGTTTCTCCCTTCAAAAGCGGGTGCAACTCAATACCACTCAATAATGAAGGTTCATCCTTTTGTATTTTTGGTTTCTTATAGTCTTTTCTAATTTCATCAGATCTTCTTTTCATTATTTTTTTTTTGATTTATTATCATAAAGTGAAGATGAAAAATTATATTTAGTACTTGTTCACTCTATTGAAAACTATGATACCTAGATTAAAACTCTTTTTTATAAAAGTAGAAAATAAAATAATTTATATCGCACTAATAAGCTACTAAAGGTATCCAATAATCCACATAAAATTATACTAAATGTAACGTCTCATATGTGTCTATTTTTGAACACAACTTACTAATTCTGATAAATAATATTTCACTAAAGTGGATGTCAATTATTTTTTTGCAATTTATAATTCCAAAAAAATGATTTCAAATGGCTTGAAGCAATTACTTTCTTATTAAACAAATATTTTTATAATAGAATTATAACAGAAAAAAATACAAAATAAAACAAGTTTAAATACAATTCATTTCTTAAGCAAATCCAAAACCCTCGTGTCCCTCCCTAATTGCCAGTAATAGTGCATTTCTTAATTTAACATAACTTTCATATTCTGGTAAATCAATTTGATTGAAACAAGTATGAGCCGTTGGTAATCTATCAGTGCTATTGTAAACTCTATGAATGCTAAATCTTGAAACACCGTTCATACCAGGTAATTCCTTGAATCCATTTAATGGAACCTTAGAAGTACCCGTTGCAAATTGTAACAATTTAGCTCTTTCCTCAGCGTCAAATGACTTAACAGCCCTCCAAAACCATTGAACTTGTTTGGATGACGCACTGTAGTTTTCATAACTTGAGTTATTTTTCCAATCATCAACATCAATGTCAGGCATACCGCTAACTAATAATTCTAGTTCTTGTTCATCAAAAATTGTGACTAACTTCCTAGGGATTATAGAAAAGAAACCCTCAAGAAAATTATCCATTTGACTTTTAACTGATGTCAGTAATCTATATTCAACAATCAATTTAACGTACTCTTGCTTATTTTCCTCTGTAACGACAATGTTTCGTCCATCTGGTTTAAGATCAATAATTTTATGTTCCCCATAATCATCACTTTCAACACTAAATGTTTCAACAATAATATCAGTAATATCATTCTCTAACATCCAAACAAGAGATTTATAATAATCTAAGTCTAAAGACTCCATATCCTTTAATGAAACTGGTTTTCCTAAAATTTGTTTAAAAACGGCCCTACTGAAATGGCAATCCAGCATATATCCATCATTTACTGCCTTGGCTATAATCATACCCACAAATTTGAAGAATGATAAATGTTCTGGATTGACCCATGACGTTCTGTTTGGATGGAAGGTAGATTTATCTGATGAAACAGGAGTGAACAATGCGTAGTTTGGATCGAACATTTGTCTTGCGAGAACTTGGTACCATTCTCTGGTAACACCGCCAGCATCAACACCTTCTTCTCCTTTAAATTGAATTTCAAGTCGAGATTTTCTAACTTGATCTGCTGGTTTGAAAAATAAATTTCTATATGTATCCAAAAACACTTGATCTCTTCTTACCTTAACTTCTAGTTTGTTATTTCTCATTGCATCTGGATCATTATCCTTGTGCAATCTTTCTTCAAAATAAACTCTTTTATTATCAAATTCTAAAACCTTTGGATTTCTAACTAAAACTGAAAATGGACCGCTCATTAATTTTGGATTACTTCTAATCATATGATTCAAAATCTTTTTGTGTTCCTCTGTAAACGAAAAAAATAAACTTTCAATCGGCTCTCTAGCAAAATCCAATTCTCTTTCTTCTTCATACTTCAAGACTTCTAAAGGATCCATTCTTTCCACCTTGCTATGTTTACAAACAACCATCAAAGCCTCAATAAGAGGCGACAAAATAAATGCAATGTAGTTTTTAGAATCATCATCACTTAATAACTTCAAACAATCACTCAATGCACCCCATAAAGGACCCAGTGCTGAATTTTTATACATAGCCTTCAACTCTTCAATTTCTTCGGTGTCATCTTTATTTTGATATAAATAATCAAGAGCAGTTAAAACTCTCAACAACTTAGCTTGGTCGGATGAACCTGAAGAAAATTGTCCCAGTGACGGTATATCATCATCATTTGAATTCGGTTCCTTCAAATCTTTAATCAAATCTCTAAGTTCTTTAGCAATCTTGGAACTTAAATGTGTGGCTTTCTTTGAAAGGTCTTTTGGGTATACCAACTTAGCATTACTTAAAACAGATAAATTTTGCATTGAAACAATCGCCTGTTGAAAAACCTTGCTAGGACAATCATCCGCAACTAATATTCCAATAACTTGTTTTAATGTCCTATCTAAAATAATTGGTAACTGAGTCATATTTTTAGTTTTCTTAGTATTTTCAAGTTTAGTTTTCATAACAATTAAGGGTCTGGTAGATATTTGAATGGTACGTGACAAAATATCCATTAAGTTTGCATCATTTTTAATCAGCTTATTGTCTAATAAGTTTAATAAAATATTGATAGGATATTTATAACTTTTATCTTTTAGTCTATGTTTCTTAGATTTCTTCATAAATGATAAACCTTCCTGTTCAGTTAAAAAATGAAGTCTCATAGTGGACTCGTTTTCCATCAAATATTGAAGTGTATCTATAACTTGAGTGGCAACAATCATAGTGGTACAGGTAACAGGAAAATTAGCCCATGAAGGAGATAAATCGTCTTTCTTTTTAAATTCGGGTTGAATTAACGTATAAGCTCTAAGACAAACTTGATGATAAACATTTTGAAGTGCCAATTGATCTTTCAAACCTTCTTGTAAAATGTATAGCAATATGGAAATCAATTCAGATCTATTTTGCTTATTTAAGCACAAATATGAAACTGCTTGAAAAAAGAATTCTCTCTTGGCGTACATTTGTGGGAAAAAAACCATTTTCAGTAACGCTGGAATACTAGATTTATCAACTAGTGCTGTAAAATAAAGTCTATTCGATTTCGGTGTCTTTGCTGATTCATTATTAACCTCAGGTTCTATATGTACACTTCTTTGCATTGAAAATGCTCCATCGCTATCAAAGTCGTATCTAAGATTACGAACTAGTCCCGAAGTAAACGGTGTAATCATACGCGTATGACCTTCTTCTTCACTTTCTTCTTCATCCATTTCATCATATTCGTCAATATCATCATCTTCATCATTATCATCATCTTCATCATCTTCAACATCCCCATTATTAAATTCGTGCACGGCGTGAGTAGAAGAAGGATTCCAAGTACGTGATGCACCAGCTTCGTGAAGATGTTGTGCGTAAACTTCTTCTCTCATATCTTCTGGTAATGCCAATAAAAATTCAGGATCAATGCCAGTATCACTAATATCAACAGAAGCACCACCGATCTCCACGAAAATTGGCTCTCTGAGAGAAGATTCATTAGATGCATTTTCTCGTTCAAGTGCTCTTTCCCGCTCTCTATCAGCTTCTTCTTCTCTCTTCTTTGCCAACTTTTCTTCCTTTTCTTTACGCTTTCTTTCCTTGATTTCATTTTTGATCTTAGTTTCTTCAACGTAAATAAAGCGACTTCTTTCGTAAATGTTATTCATAATATGAGGGATAATTCTCATGGCATAACCGGTACTGTGATATAATTTACTAAATTCTTGCCATCTTTGAGAGGTTGATTTAATGGTAATGATATTTGATTGAGCATTTCTTTTGCTAAACAATGGATCTAAAAGTCTACGCAGATCTGTAAAATCCGCATTTGCCATGTTGTCTGTTCTACCAAATATTGATTGAGCAGCATCTAAAATAGCCATTTCAGTAGTTGGAAATCTTTCAGAGGCAGCAGGAATAACTATAGTTCTATCGCCGCCTTGATTATCATTACGAAAATCCTCAAATGCAGAAGTAATATTATCATCGTCACTGTTACCAAAGACACTTGATCTACCTCTGGTTCTATTTCTTCTTCTCCTAGCTTGCTCATTTTCATGGTTTTCTAACCATTGGTCCAAAATGATACTGTCATCATCACTAACTTCTTCTTCGTTATCATCTTCTGCGCTTTCTTGATCAGAGTTTGTATGTTCGTTAGTATTTTCTACAATTTGATCATCCATGATTTCATCACCTTCATCTTCTTCTGAGTCAGTAACAAGATCAACAACATAATGATCATCAAGTAATTCATCATCAGAGCTGAATACATCAGAAATATCACCAAATTCAGAATCATCAATCAGAATATCAGAATCAGATATCATTGAATCATCGGAGCCATTATCGTCATCACTGGCATAAACAACAATTTCTTCATTATCAGTGTCCTCTACATCGTCAGGACCATCAAGATCAGATGCATCGGTACCAAAATCATCTACATTTGTTTCACCTTCACCTGCATCGCTATCACTACCCATATCATTTTCATTAATAACTATTTCAATATCCTCGTCATCTAGCAATTCATCGCCAAAATCAGAAAACCCGTCTTCATCTTCAATGTCACCAATATCATACATACCCAAAGTAGAATTTCTTAGCAAATTAGGGGTGTCTTCGTCTATTTCCTCATCCTCTTCATACACTTCTTCATCTGCATCAGTTGCTTTTCCTTCTTTCAAAAGCTCTTGATAATCAACCTTAATTTTACCAAACTTAGTTAAACACTTCAAGATAGAATCTGAGAATTCTTCCGTGTATGGGAAATTAATATCGATAGTTGCCAAAACATCAGAAATAACTGTTGGAAATTTCTTCTCCAATAACTCCTTACCAAATTGATAATCATCGTGTCTCATAATGTTATGAATTGTTGACAAATTAATGCTCTTTCCAAAATCTCTGGCAAACATATTATTTATTAACTCAATTATATCCATAATTTTACCATACCTTACAAGTGCACTTTTATTAGATTGTTTAGCTTCATTAACAACCTTAATTAAAATATCAACTGTAAATTTTCTTGCAAAGGTAACATCAGGATCACTGTTTTTGGCGTCTGAAAAGTCTCTGCCTTCAACTGGAACAGTTGAAACCAAACCTAAAATACATGAACTTGCAAGCTTTGACAACAAAGATTTAATATTACTTTCAGGGGTACATTCACGCTCGAATGGATTAATAGTTATGAACCTATGAATAAGCAAATTCAAAGCAGTGGATCTGGGTTTGTGAACAACTTCAAGTTGTGGAGCTTTTTTAGAGAATGTTAAAAATTCTGTTTTAGCCTCCTTGTAAGAAAATAGCAATTCTGCAATTGTCTGCAGTAAGAAAACAACATATTGTAAATTAGTATTTCTAGACAATAATAATCGATGTTCATTTTCTTTAGAATTAGATTGATCTTTAACTTTACCTGCTTCTATTTCCTCCAATGTTCGTCCATCAATAGTAAGATCTACCTTAGATAATGCTTTTAGTTCAGCAAGTAGAATGTGGATAATTCCTGGTTGATGAGAAACAATTTCTGTATTGGCATCTGGCATGTCAACATCTTGCTCATTGTCAGACTCTTCTGTTGATGTCTTATACAAATTTATCTGATCTTCATTCATTTTTGCAATTTCAGTTGATCTTATGCGCTCAGTTGCATTTACCAATATAGTATCTTTACTTAAGTACTCAATCAATAAGTCACTATTCCTCAATGCAATCGGGCTTAATTCGGAAACAATAACCTCTAAATCCTTTTGCTTAATGCCAAAATGTTTTTGTGATTTATTTGCTAATAAGCGATCAATTTCTTTTGAGATATAGTTTCTTAAAACAGGTTCAGTTTCCATAGAACGTCTAATGATGTTTAAAACAATAAAAGATGTTTTGGAGTCATACTTTTTCTCTTTCATAAACTTCAATAATGCTTTCATAACTGGAGTATTAGCCAAATTCAAATTTGTCTTTGGATTTTTTGTTAAAAATAGCAAAAGTTCGCAAACAATAAAAACATATTTTTCATCTTTCAATTCAGTAAAAGAAAGAAGTAAAGATAGAATATCTGACTCGATATGAGAATCAACAACATAAATTGGGGACATATTGGTTAAGCTATTCATTAATCGATTTGGAAAGTTGATACTACTGGCAGAAGGACATGGTGCCTTTGAAACTGAAAAAACGGAAACAAAAAAGTTCAAAGCATTAATATACCATTCTCTTTCAACATTACCGACCATTAATAATGAATACACCTTTCTTACAACTTCTTCAATGCCGCTAGCTTCTTCAGGTATATGGGCCAATCTAATTATCATTTGACCAGATATGTCAAAAACTCCACAAAGTGAAACATCATCTGATTGGCAGCTCTCATCAATATTATAAGATTGAAAAAGCTTCATACAGCAGCTTAAAACAATATCAATAGTTGCACCAGTAAAAACTGTGCTACAGGTAGATAAAATCATAGAAACAAGCTCCGGATGAAGTTTCCCTAAATGGATATAATTTTCCACAAGTTGTATTTCATTAGCACCGTGATGAAAACTCAAATCATCTCTGGTA
Organism: Saturnispora saitoi; assembly: GCA_030579535.1. NCBI lineage: Eukaryota > Fungi > Ascomycota > Pichiomycetes > Pichiales > Pichiaceae > Saturnispora > Saturnispora saitoi. The sequence goes on along the minus strand of JAKTRF010000008.1, from coordinate 75,613 downwards.
TCAATAGAAATGCTATCATTTTCACCACAAAACTTGATTTCTTTAGGTTCTTTTGGAATATAAGGAGATTCTTCAAATTTTAAAATAAAATCATCAAAATTAATTCCATCAGTATAGAATGTTTCTTCAATTTCATTTATTCTATCCTTCAAAAGTTCGCCATTAAGAATTGATAAAATTTCGCCAGCGTGCTCTTTGGTTACTCCCAATCCAAGCAAATAATCAATCTTGTCATCAGAAGGTGCTGTAGTTGTCCCGGAAATAGTATATATTTTACCTGAATATGAAAGTGGCTCAATTGACAAAGGTTGAAATGCTGCACCATTTAATTTGATTAAATGCTTTGATAACCTAGTCGAAATATTTTCAGGAAAGTTATCCAAAATATTCAACTCTTCACTTGAAAATAAACGGTAATAAATTAAAAAATTTAGCGTACCAATGGCAATGTCAAGACTTGATCCAATTTCTCTTTCATAACACACTGAACCACGTCTTTCAATATTTGTGTAACAACCACTAGTAACAAGTTGGGAAACAGTAGTATCATTACGGGAATGTAAATCATAGTGAATTTTCAAAAGAACACCTAATAATGAAACTGTTGAGCTTGGTAGTTCAATTGAAATGTATGTTTCTTTGTCCCATTTGTTAATGTTTTCGGCAGACATTGAGCCTAACAATGTAAAATAATCAACAATACGATCCCTAAGTAAAACAAAGTGAGAATTCTGAAGCACGCAAATAGTCATGATAGCATTAATGCTGATTGAAGTGTTAAATCTTGAAAACATCACCTCATAAATCTGATTACACAATATAATCAAATAGCCTGTTTGAACTTCCAAATCTTCAAATTCTAAGCATAACGAATCCATTAAAAAATTAGCAAGATTATGACACACAGTAACAGAATTTTTTGGGGTCATACCTAATGCTCTCGTATCTGATCTTTTTTCTGGTGTCTGTACAATACTATTAAAAACTGATCTTAGCCAAAATTTAATTCTTGAACAATGAAAAAATATAATGGAAATGTTTTTAAATTTAGCACTAGTACCATCAAATCTATGTTTTTCTGGAGAGGGTGATGATATATATATTTCTTTTAGAACTGTTGAATTGACAGGAGTAAATGCGTTTCCGCCTACCTCTGTGGGTGTTCTCTGAAACAGTAATACTTCTTCAATAGCTAAACGTTGATACATTAATGTTAAATTAGAAAGTAATGTTAAACCTTCAACTGAAGCTAATTGCTCAGAAATGTAGGGTGCCTTATTGGGTTGTCTGGGTTTCCCATATATTTCTGCAAATATGTAAACCAAACAATTCATGCTACCTAAATCAGAGATCACTTTCGATGCTTTAGTAATATCAGAACCTTCATATTCAAATTGATCAAAAAATGAAGAGTCATTGTCAGGAAAGTGAATAAAATCGAATAGAGATACAATCTTTTCATTCAATGCATCAAACAAAAACTTCAAACAATAACAACTTGTTGTACTGTCTATAGTTCTAATAATGTTTCTGAAATTATATATCGACTGAGATAAAGATGTATCAAATGGTGCATAATCCAATGTAATAAATTTAAATAAGTTTTTCATATTGATTTGACTAAATAATTGTTTCCAAGATCTGCTATTTTCAAATAAATGCGATAAGAACATTAAAGAACATTGAATAATTTCGCATGACGCAGAAGATTCCCACCTAACTAACTCAGTTCCGTTTTCTTCTTTGTGTAACTCCTTTTCATGACGTGATTTATATAATGATCCAGCTGTAGATTTGAAAAATTCAACATCATTAAATGAAACCATCGTAGGTAAAGTATCAATCAATTTAAGAACCTCTTCGTCAATAACTTGTTTTAACTCTGGGTGATGTCTAGATAGTTCATCAATAGCGAGTCCAAAGTGGGTAACATCAACATTTGGGCACAAAACCTTGCACATCTCAGGGCGATATAACACACTCATCAACTTACCAATAATATTTCTTTCGACAACGTTTTTTTGTCCTTCAGTATTTAAGGCAACAGCGTTCACTGCGTCAGTTAAATCAAGAATCAAATCGGCATTTGGTAGCAAAAGGTTTTCAAATTCATCAAAAAAAGCTTGAATGAGACCAGACTCTTTAAAAATGGAAAATGATGTCGGTTCACTATTAATGACGCAAGTCATTAATCTGACTGTACCGTTAATCATTTCATGACCAAAAAGTGCTGGGTGCTTCAAAATTTTAATTAAACTTTTTTGAATTGGTGAATCGTATAGATTTCTAATACGATCGCCAGAATATGATTCAACCAAAGATGTGACCAATTCCAATAAAGAAGTTAAAACTTTAACTTGACGTGTTGTAATTTGGTGAGTAAATTCTGGTTTTTTAGGAGCGCCGCCATCATGATCGGGATTTTCAATAGCAAAATTGACTTCATATTTCATCAATTCAATAAGAATATTAAATCCACCTTGATTTATAAAATCATCAGAAGCCTCTGGTAAAGTTTGACTGAATATTTTAATCAAAAATAACGGACCAGACCTTGTCATTCTAAAATTATTTCTTAGATTTAAGAACTCTAATAATAACGGCATAAGACCTGCTGATCTCAAACAAAGAGCAAGAGATTTATTTTCAAGCATATTTGCGACAATGTTGTAAAAGTAATTTAAGTATCGCTGATCATTATCATATGTGTTTTCCTTTATTTGTTTTAAAATGGTTTTCAAAATGTAAAACAATAAGCCATGATTAACATTACCACCTAATGATCTCATTAAATCTGAAGCACCATTTTTTCTAGCTGATGTATTTACCAAAAATCTCATTGTCACTAATCTGATCTCTCTTGGAACCTTATTATCAAGGTTGATAATATCATTAACATAGCTTAGTAAATGAGGTTCATCGTCAAAAACAGCATTCGTTAATCCACTGTTACCGCAGGCTAAGGTTAATAATTTCAAGGTAACTAGCTTTTCACGTAATTGGATATTTTCATATGATCCACTTGAATAAGCCTTAGCAATAGAAACTGCAAATACAAAATCAAACCAACGATTTTTAGGAATAACCATCATAGCCCTATCATAAATTTGTTGATATGACAGCTTCTTAATTGTTTCTTCACTCATTTTAAAAAAGTGCAATCCTTCTGAAACTTCTGATTTAACAACAGAAGAAGTACTTGAAGTTTTGCTAGTTTTTTTACTTTCAATGATGGTATTAGAAGTTTTATAGTATTCAAAATGCAACTGTTTCCATGCATTTGGCGCCAAAAAATCAGGACGAAAACAATCCATTAGGCTAACTTCGATAATAGAAGATGTATTTTCTTTTTTTGACTTTCTATGCTTTTTAAGTTTCTTGGGAGAAGGATTTCCTTGGGCACTAACAGGTAACGAGTGTTTCACTTCAATTTTTACTGGAGTAGCTGGTGTAACTGGCACTTGAGGTGGGAATAATTTTGCCGTCCTAAGTAAAACTTGCTGTTGCGGTTTAGCAATGTTGTATTTCATTGGATTGTGGGGTAAAAACCGTTCTTGAACACAACACATTACACTAACAGTAGCTACTTTAATTTTAATTGAGGTTGATTGTAGTAAATGAAAAAGACGATCGTGTGATTCGTACACATCTCTATTTTCACTGTATTCTAATAACTGATGAGAATATTCTAAACAAGTAATAATCAATTCACTATCTTTCGCACTAACATCTTGTAAAATGACATATTCTTTATCTAATTGGTACTTTTTAATGTGATCTTCCAAATATTGATCTATTCTATTTAACACTGGAATATAATATTTGAGATTTGGTCTGGAAATATCCCAAGATTTAGGATATTGCGTCTTCATCAAAACCATCATTTCATCAATAGGTGCCGATGTAATTTGTTTTATAATCTCATAATCAGCAGGTGACTGTTTAATGTTAGTAAATCAATGTTTCAATACAATGTAAAACACGTTAAGAAAAAACGTAATAAAAAAATTTTGGGGAGTTGTCCTTAGTACATACAATGCCTGATAAATCAGTGCAATCTTTCTTTTTTATCTGCATCACTGTATACTATTATCCAATTAACTAAGCAGTAATAATATACACGTGCAGTAGTGCAATTGATATTATTACAGGACAAGAAGCTCAAGCTTTATTAATTACAAATTTTAGTAAATTTTTTTTGCCACAAAAATCTCGCTGCTGACATAAGCACCTTTTTTTTACTGAAAAAAAAACAAAGAAAACATATTCATTTCTTTTTTAGGTAACAAATTCCTTTCAGCAATAGCTATTGGATCTGATTCATCACTAATTGAAGACTTATTTAGTTAGCGCATATTTTACTTTTAGGTCTTAAAAGTTTAGCACTATAAATTGGTATTGAAAAGCTGAAGAATAAATTTGTGAAAGACACTTTATTCATTTTTTTTGAATTGATATACCTTTATGTTCACACATTTACGATCCAAGGTAATTCAAATTCGAAGAATATTTAGAGTAATGGAGCATATCTCACCACCGCTATGCGATTCTTCAAATATCATTGTAAGTCGAGAAAGAAGGAAAAGACAGTTAGATGTTAGTAGCGGAGATATGCAAATAAGTCCTTCAACAAAACGTATTTCCTTTACTGAAGATTTAACTCAATCGCTGGGATCCAAATTTCCTAATTTTACTACAACTGGAACAAGGAGATTTTCTCGAGATATGTTTTTATTCAATTCGATAAATCTTGAAAACGTAATGGAATGGACTCAAGCAAACTGCGACAAGCATGGAGATGCAATACCACAATTCAAAACCATTTTAGATTCTTTGAATAATATTATGTCATTTTATGATTTAGAGTACAGTATTTTAAGGCATGAGGAGCGTTCAACCAATGTAGAAAGTAATCTAGAACAAAAACAAAAGACAGATTTTGAAATGAAACCCAATATTGATTCTGAAAATATACATATAGAAAAGCCTGTTGAGACTAAATCTTTCTCAACTCCACTAAAAGGTATCAATAATAGTGTACAGTTCTCTACATCTAATTCTAGTCCTATTTCACAGAAAAGAGAAATGAGCACAGTTTCATTAAATAGTAGTCCACCGAAAGTTGAAATAAATGGCACTAAAGTTTCAACAGCTAAAAATTCACATTTTGGAAAGGCAACACAAGTTAATGGGGTTAAACATATCATTCAATTAAGTAAAGAACAACAAGAAGTTGCAAATTTAGTATTAAAAGGACATAATATTTTTTATACTGGCTCTGCAGGAACTGGTAAATCCTTTCTTTTAAAGCATATTGTTAATATATTGCACCAGAAATATGGTTCTGGAATTGCTGTTACAGCGTCAACTGGTCTTGCTGCCTACAATATTGGTGGTATGACTATTAATTCCTATTTAGGGATCGGTATTGGAAAAGGTAAACCTGATGAAATATTTAGAAGAGTTAAAAATAATAAAAAAATCAAGGAAAGATGGATGGGATTGAATGTTTTGATCATAGATGAAGTATCCATGATCAATGGTCTTTTATTAGATAAGTTAGATTGGATTGCAAGAAAGCTGTTGAAACAAGACAAGCCATTTGGTGGCATTCAAGTCGTTTTATGTGGTGACTTTTACCAATTACCTCCCATTGATAGTAAGAAAGATAAATTCCAAAAAGAAGAAGTTATATTTGCTTTTGAAAGTACCTTTTGGCAGCAGCATGTTAAACTGCAAATTATTCTTAAAAAAGTTTTTAGACAGCAAACAGATAAGGTTTTTCTAGATATGTTACAAGAAGTAAGAGATGGACAAGTTTCGGATTCAACTATGAAAAAATTTCAATCGCTTGCAAGACCCTTGAACATCGATGATGGTGTTTTGCCAACCAGACTTTTTCCTACACGGAGAGAGACAGATAATGTTAATAAACAAATGCTTCAAAATTTACCAGGAGAAAGCTTTAAGTTTGCCTCTGTAGACTCAGGATCTATGATTCATTCTGAGCAAGGGAGAAAAATGCTTGAAAACTTTCTTGCTCCCCCAGAAATTGAATTAAAAACTGGTGCTCAAGTTATGCTTATCAAAAACATGGATGAGAAATTAGTAAATGGTACTTTGGGAATTGTTGTTGGCTTTATGGATAATCAAACATTTTCACAGGTTAAAGGCCTTAATAACGATTATTTTGGAGGGGCATCTGATGAGAATATCACATATTATGATTATGATTCGGAAACCGAAGAACCACCAAATAAACCATATGGATCTGCTAACAGATTATGGAAAAAAGTTGCATCTCCTCTTGATTCTAGTATATTTGATTGTCTAGCAAAGGTCAAAAGAAGCATTGTTGATGAAATGGAAAATCCAGAAAGTATGTCGAAACAAACTATAGTTACTTCTGTGAATGATACTTTTGACACTAACGACGAATCGTATATTCCTAGTGGTAGTGGTGATGATAATTTAAAGGATTTAGATGCTGTTGCATTCCGTTCATTAAGATTAGATCAAAAGAAAGATATATTACAAGATATTGAAAGAAAAGAAGAATTGATGAGATTATTGAGTGAGAATTCGAGTTCAGTCAAGTATCCTTTAATTGCATTTAAAATTGGCGAGAAAGAAAGACGAATGGTGTTAGTGCATAATGAAGAATTTGTTATTGAAGATGAAAAGCGTGTTCCTGTCATCTCTAGAAAACAAGTTCCAATTATGCTCTCATGGGCATTATCAATACATAAGGCTCAGGGTCAAACTTTGCAAAAAGTAACTGTTGATTTACAAAGAGTTTTTGAAACAGGACAGGCTTACGTTGCATTGTCAAGAGCTGTTCATAGGCGTGGGTTACAAGTTGTTAACTTTAAAAAAGAAAAAATTAGAACTAATCCCAAAGTCAAAGACTTTTATAAAAAGTTGTTTACAGCAACAGATGCGATTCGTATGATAGATTCCGGTGAGTTAAACCCGGATACCTCTGATTATTTGAAGCCAGTTGGCCGGATGACACAATTAGAAAACCTTGCGGAATATACTGCAAGTCCTGAAAGGTTTATAAAGTATCAAGAAAGAAAGACAAAGCTATCACCAATTGAAGGTAGGAATTCAATAACGGCATTATTACAAAATAAAACACGTAAGACTCCACCACTAGAAGCCAGTATGAACTTCTTAGAATATAGTGATAGTGAAATGTAACTTCTTTCCTTCTATAACATTCATGTAATAGAAAAATATAGTATACCCATTTTGATTTTAAGAAAGATTAATTAATATTCGCTAAATATTAATTATGTAATTTTTATTGCATCTGTGTGTGTGGTTTGATTCTGGTCAAAAATTCAATGACCATTAATGGCTTTTGGAAAGAGTTATCTGATAACCATGAGATATCACGGTTTAGGGTACCTTTCAATCAATGGATCAAAGATTTTTATATTGAAAATAAAAGATTTCCAAGAGTTGGGATTGATATTTATCAATTGATTTTTGAATCATTACCAACTGATTCAACATTTCCAACTAACTCAAAAAATGTCAAACACGTTGTTTCTGTGCTAATGAATAAGATTTATTTATTTATTGCTTTCAATATTGATTTTGTTTTTGTGTTTGATGGTAACTTAACAAGAGGGAAATTAAGAAACGACGCAACTGGAAATTCAAGCACTGAATTTGAAGCCCAATACATACACAACATTGATGCATTACTACAAAAAAAGCACTACATAAGACATCCGCTAATTATTGAAATCAAAAGAGCTTTTGATGCTCTTAACATAATGTATATTACAGCTCCAAATGATGGTGAAATAGAGTTAGCTAGATTAAATGACAGTGGTGAAATTGATGCTGTTATTTCAAATGATGCAGATATATTTGTTTATGGTGGAAGATGTTTATTACGAAATTTTTCTAAGTCTGTAAAGGATTTGCCAAGTTCTTCTGCTGATTCCTCTTCAAGCTCAAAATTTTATGTAACTCCAATAACAATAGAGTTTTTAAAAAAGATCAATGTTGATAGAAGTAGCATGGCTTTTATTGCTATTACTGCTGGTGATGATTATTCAAATGGTTGGAGAGGATTGGGTATTCACAGAGCTTTGGCATTATCTAGTACAAAATTGCCTTTTGCTAAAACATTGAAGGATATATATGTTCCTAAAGAAATTAAGCAATATATTAAAGGAGAATTTAACAATAAAGCATCAACTAGAATTTTGAAAGTAAATGATATGATTTCTAAAATCAATGCTTTTGTCTCGGAAAATGGGCGTTTAATATTTGGTAGAGCATGGAATAGTCATATATTACCCTGCACGCCGCTACCAAATATTGATGATGGACCTAATGATTTTAATAATATGCTACATTTCTATCCTCTTTCCTCTCCCATTTTATTTAAATTCGAGTCATATTCAATGAACTGTGGTTTTATCAGTGAAACATCAAATAAATTGCCATACATCCCACAAAATTGTAGTCTTTTAAATTCTAATAATATGCAAATAAAAAGGGGGTCTGAATCATCCTCCGTGGTTGGTTATACAGACTTTACATCTGATAAATTTGTTTACTTAAAACCCAATGCCCCTAGCAACATGAGAAAGTGGTTTGAAAAGCCTAAATTTGAAGTATTAAAAAACTATCATAATTCAACTTCTAGCAATCCAGATGCATTGCTATTGAACAAATTTACCAAAAGTTACCTATTTCGGATCATCATTTGCATGGATATTTTGAATCTTGAACCGGACGATGTTTTAATTACGCAATCTAAAGCAGCGGGTGAATCCTATTCAAGACGAATTTTTGAGGATGACGTTTACAGAATATCTTTCAAACCTCAAAAATGTATGGGGAAATTGTTTAAGATTAAGTTACTTGATGAAAATGGTGTTTCACTGGTTGACAAAACTGAAAATGAGTGGCTTCCTGAGTATTTATTGAAAACACACCCAAATGGTGTAAAATTAATTGAGACTTATAAGCTTGCACAGGCAGAAAAGGAAAATAAAGCTAAGTTAACTACACCAAATATGAAAAAAAAGACACCATGCTCTTCACCTGAAAAAAACAATATTTTAAGTTTACCTAAATCACCGTTCAAAGTGATAGGAAGATCAAGATCTGATTTGTCAACCTCAAGCTTGGAAACTTCTAAAAAAGTAATCATCAACTTTGACATTGAAAATGCAAGAGTTGTTAATAATAATAAAAATACGTTAGGCGATTACCAAAGGTCAACGTTAATGCCTTCTAAAAGTATGTTAGTAAAAAAGAAATCTAAACTGGCTATCAAACGTGGGGAATCTATTTCTGATGTTTTCAAGGACAAATTAGCGCTACCAGTTGATCTTGGTACCAATTTTGGTGCTTTTGAAGAAGATGAAGAAGTTTCAAGAATAATTGGTGAGGACTACATTGGAGAAATTCCCGATGAAAGTGATATTGAAAAACAAGAAGACGATATATTATTTGAAAAAAAGACACTTCCTACGAAACATTCGTTTGAAATTGTACATTTGGATGATTCTTTTTCTGATGGTAGTATTATACCATTAACTGAAACTTCCAATGAAGTCAATGATACATACGTGTTTAGTGATTCAAGTGATTATCCTGGTAAAAATGATAATGGAGAACAATCAGATACAGGAGTTTTAGATTCATGTTGGCAAAATGGATTTACCAAGTTTTTCTCACGTGCAAAGAATATTGATAAACCAGAAATCATTTTTCTTTCGGAGACAGAGTGTGATTCAGGCTTTGAAACTGAACCTTCTGATGGTATGACAATTAAGGACGACAATACCAAGCATACTCATAAACCAGATAGAATTATAGTAAAAAATAAAGAAAATCATGGTAATGCTGGAATTTCCCCCATCAGAAGTGAAATCAAAGCCGTATTGCGTAATATCGATGATAACAAAGCAGAGCTCGCTGAAACATCGAATATCTCAATAAGTTCCATTGAAAATCTCATGAGTATGTTTGATTGAGATTTTTTTATAATTTTTGTTATAAACTCTTTCTAGTGGCAAAATATAATGGAATATTTAAATCAAATCAATTTGAACACTATTGTAGAACCTAATGTTGGTGATGCAGTTTTTAAAGATGACTGTATGTTTTCTTTTGACACTGCATTTGATTATAATGGACTTGATATTTGCTTGACTTGTCATCAAGCTTTTAGTCGAGGTGAAATCAACTACACGCAAATGCATTCTGAATTTGTAGATCACAATGTGTTTTTGAACTTTAAAAAGGTTGTCAAATCTCAAGCTCTGAAAGATAGGGATGAACAGCCTTTGAAAATGATCAAATTAGAAATTAAAGATCAGAATGAAAATGATCTTTATGATACTCATTGTAAATTATATTGCCAGCAAATTGATCAATCAATTGAACTAAACAACCCTAAAATACCTTTGAAGATTACACAAACAGTTGAAAAGATTTTAAAAGCCACCTCTAACGAAAGAAAGGAGGAAATAAAGTCATGGTCCCAAGATATTAAGTCATGTATTCATGCCTCGAGTATAATTCAGACACCACTTGCTGAATTAAATTTACATCAGTGTGGATCATGTGATTTGAAAGAAAACTTGTGGATTTGTCTTCATTGTGGTAATATTGGTTGTGGTCGTGCACAATTTGGTGGTGTTCTTGGTAGTTCACATGCAGTAAAACATCACGATAATGAAACATCACATCATATTGCTGTGAAATTAGGCTCATTGGATATTGATTCTGCAGATGCTTATTGTTATACATGTGATGACGAAGTCAAAGTTCCAAATTTAGATAAATGTTTGAAGACATTTAACATTGACATTATGTCATTTATTAAAACTGAAAAAAACCTAACGGAATTGCAAATAGAACAGAATATTAAGTGGGATTTTAAACTGGATGGTAAAGATGGTATTGTTTTACAACCTTTATTTGGAAAAGGCTTGACAGGTTTCAAAAACTTGGGAAACTCATGTTATATGGCATCTGTTTTACAATTACTATTTTCAATTGGATCTTTCAAAAAAGCCTTTGAAAACGAAAATGGAATGCCATTGGACAAAATATTAGGAAACTATCAACCATGGAAAGATTTGGAAACACAAATGTTTAAATTAGCTGATGGTTTATATTCTGGTAGGTATTCCATTCCTGATAACACCACAACAGAAAAAATAAAATATCAAAGAGGAATCAAACCTACAGGATTTAAAAGTTTAGTTGGGGAAGGTCATTTAGAGTTTAGTACCATGCTGCAACAAGATGCTGTTGAATTTTGGGGGTATTTGATTGATCAACTTGAAAAAGCTAATGTCAACGGTAAATTGGACGAATCTCCAACCAACGTTATGAAATTTGTCTTAGAAACAAAAATTAAATGTGCTTCATGCAATGGAGTCAGAATTAGTGATGAAGTAAATGAAAATATTAGTATTCCTATTAGAGAAACTTTAATTAGTTCTGGAGATGAGGGAAAGGTGTACGATTCCACGAGTCTTGAAGAAGGACTTGAATTGTGGAAAAAACCTGAAAATATTGAATATGAATGTCCAGGTTGCACAACAAAAGTTACTGCTACTAAAATTGTTGGATTGAAAAGCTTCCCTGAGTATCTCGTTTTAAACCCACAAAGAATCAAATTAGAAAATTGGGTTCCAACAAAAGTGACAGTTCCTATTACTATTCAAAATGAGATATCTATTAATCATTTAGAAGCTGTTGGTAAAGAGTCAGATGAGCATGAGTTACCAGATAACAGTAACGTTGTATATGAATTTAATGCGCAGTCTATGCAAGTTTTAATTGAAATGGGTTTTTCAGAAAATAGGGCCAAACATGCATTATATAACACTGGAAATTCCAGTTCTGAAGCAGCAATGAACTGGTTATTTGAACATATGGAAGATTCAAATATTGACAGGCCATTTACTGTTCCATCACAATCAACTTTGGAAAATGAGCCGAATATGGAAAGTGTTACAATGATGGTTTCGATGGGTCTTGATGACAAGCTAAGTAGAAAAGCATTAATTTTAAGCAATGGTAACGTTGAACAAGCTGTTGAGTGGGTTTTTTCGCATCCTGATGATGATGGTGAAGTAAATGTTAATAATAATTTTACAGAAACTAATATTGAAAAGTTGCTTTCTAAAAATCAAGGAAATGGGAATTACAGTTTACTCGGAGTTATTTGTCACAAAGGTGTTTCAACCCATTCTGGACATTATGTTGTATTTATTAAGAAAAATGTCAATGGAAAAGAAAAATGGGTTTTATTTAATGATGAAAAAGTTGTTTTAGCAGATGAATCCAGTTTAAAAGAAATTGAGTCGTCTGGCTATTTGTATATTTATCAGAAAATATAGATACTTCTATTTTTTTTTATAATAAAAGGAATACAAAACGAAATTAATAATTAAATTGGACGTTATTTAGTGATAAAGGTAAAAACGTAATTCTAAAAATGAGAAAAAATAATTCTAAGCAATGTTTATTGGAATAAAGAATTTAAATGTATTTACTTTATTTTTTCAAACTCTATTGTTAACAATAACTGAGACATAATCTAGTGAAGCAAATGATAACCACGCATATAATGCTGTGATATTGATATAAAAAGAAAAATGAGTTTTTAAAAAGAAGGGTATTAATGGAAAAATACCAAAAAGAGGAGGAAATGTTTGCCTTTGAGTTACTCTATTTGTTGGTAGTAAATCTAAGATGAATATAAATCTATTTTGTTTTGGAAATAAGGCAAAGAAAAATATTATTGGAATTTGAAAACTAACAGTCTCTAAGGCTTATCATCGTTTAACTTAGATTCAAGTTTTGATACCTTCTCACGGAGCTCTGTATTCTGTTTTCTAAGTAATCCAATTTCAATGTCTTTTTCCTTAGATTTACCATAACTTAGCATCTTTGATAATTCCTCGTTTTCTTCTGTGAGCATTTGCATCTTTGAAATAATTTTATGCGCAATTTCTTCTTCGTCATATCTACCGTTTTTATAGTTTGAGCCTGGATTTAATGCAATAGCAGTTATTAATGACTCCAATCTAGTCTTGGTATCTTCTAGTTCCTTTTTAGTGACTTGGATTGTTTCAACTAATTTGTTATACAATTGCTCCTGATTTTTAGGAATCTCAAAATTACCACTGTTGTCAACGGAAGAGGTAGAAACTGTCTTTTGAAAATCTTTTTCTTTTTCCAATTCAAGTTCAAGTTTGGCAATGATTATATCCTTGAGTTGAATTTTCATTTTAAAGTTTTCAATGTCAGAGGGGTCAACTGAAGTTGGATTGGTTGAACTTGATTGAGGTTTTGAGTCCTTGGAAGCACCACCGTTTGATTTAGAATAAGAGTAACTGTTATTTGATTTGATATTTTCATAACTTTTTGATTCATTGTTATTGTAGCTTTGTTGAGCAATTTGAGAAGTTGATGGTTGTTGATAATTGTTATTATGTTGGTTCTTGTAAATATTGGTATTACTATTGTTAATGTTATTATTATTATTATTATTGGTAGTAGAACTACTATTGTTGGTATTATGGTTGTTATTATTCAAGCTAATGCTTTGACCAGAATTTTGAAATTGTTGCTGGTGTTGCTGGTGTTGTAACTGTTGCTGATGTTGTTGAGATTGTTGCTGTTGGTTCAAATAGTTGGTGTAGCTAGAATTAGCGGCAACAGCAGAAACTTCACCATTATTGGCCCATTTACTATAACTTAACTTTGAACCCTCATTTAAACTTGGTGTTGCTTGTAAAGCAGAAGGTGTATTGCCATAATAGCTTGAAGGATTGACAGCAGTTGGAGAAGACAATTGTGAGTTGTCATTTGTGCCTAATGTCATTACTTGATAAGATAATTGATCCATTTCAACTCCAGCGTATCTACCCTTTCTGTACATATCGTTATTAGGGTATCCTGTGTTCAAATCATAACCAGTTGCATTTGAGCCATTACCTGAAACAGCATTTGAAGCATTTAAAGTAGAAGACCAAATATCCATTCCAGATACCTTAGATGGGTTATTGCTATCTAATTGGGCACTTTGTTGGCTCCAAGTGCTGAACTGAGTACTAGGAGTTTGCTGTTGTTGCATTATAGAGTCTGCGTAGCTTTGCTTTCTAGTTGAGCTATTTGAGTAGTCAAATTGCTGTGGTGTGTATTGAGCAAATGACATTTGCTGGCGGTTTCCGCTGGGTGTAGTTTCAACCCCTGGAGCAAGCATCGATGTGTCCATTTCACAAAATGAACGTACTAATATTGACTCTATGTTGATAGTCCTGGGTGGCAAACATTTGCTCAACTACATCATCCCAATCACCCCTCTATGTTAAGAAACGGATCAATTCCAAATTAGGCAATATGCTCATTTTGTCACGTGATGTATCTATTTTTTAGAAAAATTTATTTTAAACTTTCTGTAAACGAGAGAATAAAAGATGTGAAAAGCGTGCATTGAGAAAAAATCCAAGTTATATAGAACAACAATATTTATCTTCAAAGTATAAGAAAAGAGAATATTTTTAAAGAAGAATGGTGGATGTCGTGACAGTTTTAAGGCAAAAAAGCATTAAGATTAAGAAGAAATTTAAAAACAGTAGCCATGAGGTTTCTTACACCAATGGAATTCATCCCGATGAATCCCTTTACGCAAACGAAATAAAACACGAAAATAATGACACATTAATAAATACAGTTTCAAACAAAACACGCAAATGCTCCTTAGACTCATTGAATAGATCGCGTATATTAAATACTATAACAAATGATTCGGTAGAGCTGTTTAGTAATGAGATGCGAAGAAATAGGTCTTTATTATCGAATTTACCATCTTCTATGACATTAAACAAGGCCAGGGGTAGTAAGCTTTATTTAAATCGCCAAACTGGTAGTAACAGTGATCTGATATATGGAATGAGTCGATCAAATTGGCTTGATGATAGTCCCACAAATTTTATGAATAACACCTTTGATTCGACTGATACTAAGCACAACAGAGGTAATGTTAGTAATCGTTCGGCCCTGACAATCAATGCTCATGATGCCACAAACGCTGGTGAAATCATATTTGTGCCAAGTTTATCACCCAGAGGCTCTAGTACAAGCATAGCAAGCATGAAAAAAACTTATAGAAATTCAATTGATGTTGCACAATTAAAAAAAAAACACAGGACTGTTTCAGATTCTAGAATTCAAAACTTAAGACGTTCATCAAGTGACTTCTCATATTTAGAAATACCAATACGATCAAAAACTGTTTCCAATAAAGATGTCACTTCAACTGAACATTTTCAAAAAATGAGCACATCAACTGAAGTTGCATTAAGTTTTGTCTTTCATGCACTGAACCTTATTTTGACAATTTTTATCTATCTTCCGATTTGGATCGGCATTCAACTTTCAAAATACACAGCTTGGATATTGGCACTTGGGATGGCACTTGCAATATTTTATGGAACATGGTACTTATTTATTTACGCCTACACCTATATCAAATATACAATAATGGAAAATGCATCATTAATAAAAATACACTCTTTATAAATTTAAAACAATTCTTGTATGTCACATAGTATTCATTATTTTATAATAATTAAGAAAAATACAACTTTTACAATGGAAACTGTTTTAGCAGGCGCAAAAGACTAAAAACTTCTGCTATATTTCATAACACATAACGTTAAATTTATTTTTAAATAATAATAATAGTAATAATAATAACTCTAAATTATGCAATGGCGTTAATGTTTCTTACGAAAATTTGATAAAAATCCAGTACTTTTTCTAGTAAGTAACGGGGGTTTTTCAGGTACTTCACTTTTCAGCGCACCCTTCTTATTAAGAACTGTATTAGTGTCCAGGCTTTTCATATTATTGTTAACTAAAGAAGGCTGGGAAGAATTCAAATCAACACTGATGTTATATCCAGAGATATTTGTATCATGTGTTACATCATCATCCCTATGAAATTCCATTGTTGTTGCCGCTTTTGGTGGTGTTAAAACTGGTTTATAATGCTGTTTTTGAATTTTCGAATTATAAATTGAACTTGAACTTGCTGCCCTAGATAATGTAGGTGTGGATTTAACAGATTCTTGCACGGTTGTTCCAGCTCTCATACTTGATATATAAGAAGATAATCCGCCGGGAATTCCTGTCAGATGAGTTGCAGATGTATTTCTTGATATTCTTGGTGAAATATCGGTGGATGAAACAGATTTCACTGGTAAATGATCCGCAGAATGTAATCTTGCCAAATGAATTGTTTTTAATCTAGAATCCAATGCATCTAAATGCATATTCAAATCTTGCCCGTTGATTGATCCTTCATATGCCGGTGTTAAATCATCAGGTTCCACATCACATTTTAAGGCGTCGTTATACCCAGGTGGCTCAATAACATTTAAAATTGAATTTGTTGTACCCTCAGAAGGTAAACTAAAATAACTATCTGACTGGCTGATAATAGCAGCTGGTGTGTTTACAAATGAAGTTGCTCTGGATAAATGCTGAACTGGTGAATTACTTTGGAAACTTGGGTGTAGATTCGATTGAGATCCAATTCGTGAAATAGGCATGTTAGCACCACTATCAAACGCAGGACCACTGATAACTCTTTGTGAAGGTGTTACGTGTTGATTTCTAATAATTGAATCAATATTTTCATCTACAGCTCCACTTTCTTCATCTTCTTCATCTTCTTCATCACCAAAACTAAACGTTGCACTTTTAACTCCCTTTTTCTTTAGACCAGTTCGTGGTAACAAATCATGCGGCAATTCCCCGGTAACTCTAATGATATCTCCTATATTGTTTCTCACAATATCATTATCATCTTTATTTATATCTCTAGGATCAAATAATCTATCATAAACTCTATCGTTGTAATTTGGGGGAGCAAGTAAAGATTGAGTGTCAGTATTGACAACCGGTACTTCTTCATCTCCATCATCTGCAATCGATTGCCTTCTAGATCTTGCCAATCTAGAAGTAGAATTGTCAACATCGAAGAGCTGTAGATCACCTTTTGGTAAAACAGAAACATCTTCATATGTTCCTTGGTGAAAATTATCAGGGTACTCTGACATTGGTTTAACTTTCACAGGAACAAATGGACTAACAAAAAGAGTTATTGGAAGCGCTGCCCTCAATTCAGAAACATGCCCATCTGTATTAATTAATCCAATGGAAAATTTCAGTTTATGCCTTATCTTAACAAGTTGGCCAATATCACAATCCTGAGTTAACTTTTCTAATGATGCAGGCAAATTTAGAAATGTTCTAATTTCCCATCTGTCTGTTGAGAGAACAGTATTATGACTTCTGAAAAAAACGCCATCAACATCAACTTCTCTATCATCCGACCAAATATTTTTTTCGTGTTGATCAGTTTCAATTTTTGGTAAATGTTTAGTTGTTAATGTATGCTCCTCAACGTGATTACCAGAAAAGGTACTAAAACTTGAATACTCAGTGAGTTTGATTTTGATATTACCTAATTTTAAACCCTTGGCCAATGGCGCTAAGTCAATATCAACTCGCAGAGATGATCCAATGGCAATGGCCTTGGTTGGACAGCTAATAGAATAATCAACCTTGTTTGGCCAAGTGTTATCAACAGCAACAGTTTCCGATAATTCAGAATTGTCAGCAGTTAACGTTCTAATTACGTGAACCAACTTTCTAGTAATTATGGGAGACGTGAATCTACCTCTCTCTATTTTTGCCTGTAATTTATAATCAATGGAACAAGAATGATGACCAACAATAGATTCCGGAGCTGTACCGTCAATTACAGTGTAAAATGGAAATTCATAATTACCAGGCTGTAGTACAACTTCTCCACTGCCAGTACCACTTACAGTACTACCAATACCACCAAATCCCAAAAATGAAGATGTTTTCTTTTTATCGATAACAAATGAACTTGAAGATTTTGAGCTTTTCAAAGCTGTTGTGGGGTGTGATAAATCCTTTAAATTATTAGAGCTTAGATTACGAAGACTTGTAGCAGATCCCGGGTTTGACCTTGTTTGTTTTCCTGACATAAATCCAGAAGAAGCCGTAACTTCACCACTTGTAGTCTGAGGACTGATAAATGACGCATTCAATGGATCATGAGTATGGAGAAAACCTTCCAAATCTATTGGATCCCATTCATAGCAATGAACGATTTTAGAAAAGTTAACGGGTCTAACAAAGTGTTGGCCACTTGTATTATGATATTTTTCTTCCCAATGCATGTTTAAAGTGGCGTATAGCTTTAGATCCAATCTTTTTACGTGTATTGGTTCTACTACCGAGATGGCCACTACACCCGCAACAACCACTGGAGAAGCTTCACCTGGAGGACCTTTCAAAACAGCAGTATCCCTATCATTAGAACGTATACGAACATCAAAAAGAGGAAGCCTAGGTTTCTTGTTAGTCTTTACCATTAGCTTTATAATTTATTTTACAAGGAACATCTTTCTCCAAAATGTTGATAATAAAAAGTGGCCCCGGATTTTCTCCGTTCTGCTCATGACAAAAAAAGATATACTAATATACCCCCAAAAATATAGAGGGTAAGTCTTAATGGCGCTTTAAACTAGGAAAAAAATAGTTTCTATCCTTCAATTATACAAAAAAAAGCAGCTGATAATACATTTTTCAAAGAAGACTCCTTTCGGAAAGCAAAATACAGTCTCCACCTCGTTCGGGGTCAAGTCCATAAGTGTAGAATTTTCCTTCTGCACTAACAACTAGAATGTGGATAAGATTTGATTTAACGCTTGCCAAACTGTTCGCATCGTCTGTCGTTGATTCTTGTACAATGGCAACAACTGTAGGTGTCTCTTTTGAAACAGGCACCTTAAGAGATGCAAAATGCCTATTAGGTTCAAGAATTGACGAAAACCTTGGCGGTAGATAAACTCCCATTCGTTCAGCTGCCTTCCTTCCTATTGACTGTGAAGTCTTACGAAATAAACGAGCCATAGACCTACGTTTTTTATCAATAACTGGTTCAACTTTAGTTCCTGATCCACTTGATCCTACAGATGTTCCTGAAAATATTGAACTTGTTGCTAAATGATCACTTCTATTAGCAGTCAATGATGAAGTAGATAAAGGTTGTAGCACGTCTTGTTCTTCTTCATCTTCAGCATCACCATTTTCAAATTCAATTCCTTCATCTTCTGAATCAGAAGGCTGTAACGGATCAAAAGCTATACCTTCCGTTTCGTCTTCGTCTTCCGTTTCAGCATCTGTTTCATCAACTTCTCTATTCTCTCTTCTTTTCAATATTTTTTCTAATTCATGTTGTCTTGTCATTTCTATATCCTTATCTGATGCGTTAGGCTTTCCTGAAAGCCATCCTGTAGTACCCTTGGACTTAAGAACAGTATTTTTAGCTTCTTCTTCTCCTAACCTGAAAACATGAACTGTTTCAGTTGCACTGCTTGCGATAACAAACATATTATCTGGTGAAAAAGCAAGTGAGTATATTTGTGCATTATATGACCCTCTTCTAAATTGATAAAGTTTAACACCCGTTTCAACTGAAAAAACACGAATAATGGTACCTTTGTCACTTGCTGTTGCTAAAAGCGTCCCATCATTACTATATGCCATGGTAGAAACTTGTGTTTTATGTGCTTCAATGACAGAAATTGGATGTAAGGAAGTGCAATCAAATATAACAATATCACCGTTCCTGACTGACTGATTGGATTGTCCTTCTGTTCCTGTATTTGCACCTTCGGGGCCATCCCCATTTGTGTTTGAAGACAACATTTGCGGTGATGGGTAAGCCAAGTAGTTGTTATAGATATTAGAACTCAATGCTACTAGCCCTGTTGGATTAGGTGGCGTTTCAATTGTATGCAATAATCTCATTCCTGTAATGTCGTAAACATATATTGTTTCTTCCAAAACAACAATTAAACTGTCTCTGTTCATCTTAATTGCTAAAATCGATGTTTGGAACGTCAATTCACAGATAGTGGTGTTTCGTTTACTATTAACAATTTTGAGTTTCCTTGGTGACATTTGAGCATCATCGCCAGAGCCAACAATAGCCAACAAAGAAGAACAAAACAGCATCTCTACTATACCTACAGCACCTTCTTCATGCTCATAACAACAACTGAAAGGTTCGCAATTGAAAACTCGATACCCATCATCGAACCCAACTGATATGCAAGAAAAGTCTTGATTGAAGTTGGCAAAATTTATTCTCTTGGTCTCTTCACTTGTCATAAACGTGTCATTAGCTTCATTCATCGACGACGACGGTGTTATTGATATCATTTGGTTCCCGTTGAATCTTGTGCTAGTGTGCAACAAGAAAAGACTTCATTCAAAACACTCTCAAAGCCCAAAACAGAAACTACAGATGCCACACCGCCTTTGAGCGCTCATATGCTCATGAACTTATTTTTTTACTTGATACATAATGAAAGTAAGGAAAGAAAAAGTTACATAAAAAACATATCTCGGGAAATAAAAGTGTAAAAATTTTAATAAAAGCCCTTATGCCCATGGATTTGAATTCTCGTGCTCCCATGATTTCCAAGCAGGAGTCGAAGGTTCTTGAAGTTGTTTATAAATATTTTCTTCATCTTTTTGCATTTGCTTTTTTTCGTACTCGTTCTCTCTAAATTCTGACACATTATTGACATCTTCACTATCATTATCAAAGTGATTGGTTGATGATTCGTCTTCTTCAGCTACAGAGCCATCAAGGTCGCTTTCATAATCTCTTTGAATTTGTTTTCCAATTCTGTAGTCTTCTTCTGCAAATTCTTCTATAATAGTTTCAATTTCATCTCTTACTTCTAACGGAATATTTGGTTGATAAGCAATAAATTTTTTTTTATCAACATGATCAAAATCTGCACCATATTGATGAAGTAGCTGAATAGTGTTAGGTAATACTACTGGGAATACCTCTAATGCATTCAAATATAATGGTTCTCCTTTGTTATCTTCTTTAGGAAACAAAGTAATACCTATAGAATTTTGAACTTTGTAAGTTTTGAGCCAGTTTTTTAAACTCTTCGAAAACTTTTTCTCGTCAACTTCATAATTATAATTTCTAATACATTGAACCAATTGATAATTATTAAGTGTTTCAAAACTATCAGATATGTCAATGATACTTTGCTGGTCGGACATAGAAGTCAAGACCTGTAACCATTCAGTTAATTCCAAAACAGGCTGAATAGTATAATGTCCAATTTTATAGAGGTAATTGTAATAAAAAGAAGCATCTTCTGGATTATTAAACTCGTTGTTATATCTCGCAACATGTTGAAGCCATTGGGATTTAGAGCCTGATAAATTATCAGGAAACCCACTATTTTTCCAGCTTGAAACTGTATTTAAATCCCCATCTTTGTCAATAAATGGCTGGAAATTATTAGACCTTAACCAATCCTCAATATAAGATAAGTTTAATCGAATTTCCATTGCCTTAACTCTTGAGCAATATTTTTTATTTTCTAAAATTAAATTAAAAACTGAACTACCCAACCAATATAACACCGAACTCAAACACTGCTGTTTTATTAGATCATTAATATGGTATAGTTCCATTATGTACAATAAAGCGCCCATAGTTTGGATAATTTTAATTGGAGATGGTTTCATTTGGTCTGCGATGGTTGGTGGATATAACACGTCTACTATTTCTTCAAATGATGTCTTTGGTTGTTTGTTCTTACTTTTGAAAATTTTCCAATCATTTCTGTAAAGTACCTCCATATCTGGAACACTATTATATTTTAAAATACATTCTTCGACAAAAGGTTCAAGTTTTTCATCCATAGTAAATGCCAGCTTTGATGTTAATAGCTGTAAACATGAGACGATTTCTTGTAATAAATCTGGATATTTAGTAAAAAAATCACAAGCAGAGTCCCTAATCATAAAGTAGTACATATGGTTCAAGGCAGCTATCCAGTAGCCAATACTCATGATATCCACTGGTTTTGGGATTGGCTGTGGGTCCTTTGATTTCTTTCTCTCTTTATCTCTCTCCTTGCGCTCTTTACTTCCTTCAAATTTTACCACACCACTAGTTGTTCCCGTTGCATTTCTTATAGTTGCTAAATAAAGGCCTAATAAATTTTTAACTAAACCAGAACTTTGAAGTTTATCTTCGGCATATCGCATACATTGAAATATAATTGATGATGGGTATATGGGTTTAGTATGGTATTTTAATTGTAAACCAGCAACAAAAGATAAGATAGAAGGAATTGAATCTGTATTAAACTTCATGGATTGTTTGCTGGCAACTATATTGAAATTAAAAACTAAATGTTCAATGGAAGGGTCAAGATCAACAATATCATCAGACACAAAGGTGGTATTTCCAGGTTTTCCATCAATATTTAATTCACCCATATTCTTGGTAGCTGAAATAGTAAAGTCTTTCTTATAAAAATCTCCACTATTTGTTTTTGCTTGATCTTTAATGTAGCCATGGATTTTGAAATATTCATAAGATTTAGAACCAGTCTTTGCAATATCTAAAGCATTCTTTAAAGACTTATTAGATTTCTTTAATGGATCACCACCATATGAGATCAATCTTTCAAGGATGTCCTCGTAATCAAAACTAGTAGCCCACATCACTGGAGTCAAACCAACAAGTTTATCTTGTTCATTGACGTCAACCTTAAAAGCCAAAAGCAACTCAACAATTTCTTTATGATTAAAACACACGGCATATATTAATGGTGGAATTCCTTGTTTGTCCAATTTGTTTAAAATACTACTGTCAGAAGACAAAAGGTCTTTTGCTGTAAACACATCGTTTTCAGCACACGCAAGACACAATTTGATCACAAGATCAGAATTGTTGCCCATAAGCTCGAGTGCTTTCTTTGCTGCCTTTATATTTGCCATCCCATTGTTCTTGGAGGCTAATCCTAGTCCTCCTGCTAAAGCATTCCAAGGATCCATAATTTATCAAAAGAATCTACTAACTTACAAAGATGAAAATTTTAAATAAAGCACCGCATTAAACTGTTAGCATGTTATATATATATATATCAATTTAAAACAATCACTCTGGTCTAATTAGTTATGGAGTTAACTAATCCCTTTCTAAGTAATGATCCTTTGATATCAAGTTTATCTGATGGATCTTCACTCGATGAACATCTAATAAAAACGTCAGAAGTCTCACCAAATCATTTTAGGAATTCATTTGATCAAAGGTTATCACCCATGATAAACTTAAATTCACCAACTCCTACTAAACTTAAGTTTAATATTCCAAATTCAACACTGTCTCTAAACCTAAAGTACGATATTGAACCTAAGATGAATTGGGCATTATTACGTAAGATTTCAGACATTATCTATGATAATGCAGCAGTAATAAACAATGGGGAACCAGTTGTACTGACTTCTAGTGACACCAAGATTTTAATTGCTACATCAAAATGTGTGTTATATGTTTTTAGTTTGGAGCAAGAATTGTTGCACGTTTTGAAAACAACTAATGCTAAACCTACTATATCGGTTACATCTGCCGGGCTCTCGTTTGATTCTAGTTACGCTGCTGTTGGTTATAGCAACGGGTTAATCAACATATGGGATTTGAATAAAGAAGACCCAATTATCAAAATACCACCAGTCACTCTCTACGAACTAGAGCATAACGGTAACTATAATCATATAGCACACGTTGAGGGTACTCCTATTCAACAAATCATGTTCGTAAATACAAGACACACCGCTTTATTTACAACAGATTATAGTGGAATGGTAATTTATCACAATGGTCGTAGATCTTTAATGGGTGGGTTTTATTGTCAATCTAAAATTATAGTTGGTAAGTATGAACTGAATAAAAATTCCAATAAACACTTTTTGAACGCTATACTGGATATGCAACAATTACCACTAGGAAGATATTCGCATGATACTGATTTGATGGGGTTAGTTGCCGTAATTGTTCCGCAAGGTTTGATAATATTATCCACAAAACAAACTTTTGAAACACAAATAAAATCTGCTAGGCCTGTTTCAAATAATTTAAACTTTACTTTATCTGGGTCAGTTGCTTGGTATCCAACATGCAAAAATGAAGGTATAACTTTACCACCCGCTCTAGTTTATTGCTGGTCAAATAACTTGACATTAGTTGACGTTAGTGCTACTAGATTTAAAAATGAATATGACGAGATTAAAATAGGTATAAGTCTAGTTAATAAGAGAGAATGGAATTGTGCTGAAACAATATCTTGTATCAAATGGTTTAATTCAAACGTTTTGCTGGTGATGACGAAAACGCAAATCATTTATTTTTTATCAAGAAAGGATTTATCTATTTTAAAGGAAATAGACATTCTTCAACGAGGTCTTAAAAGCACTAAAATATTTGAAAATAATCATCATGGTTTAGAAGAGCAATCGTTTAAAAACTCGATTAATTGCTTTAAATCTAATATATTTTTACTTGAACGACACGGAGTTTCTGTTGGTTGCTTCGCAAATTGGGCTGATATACTAATGGAAGAAATAAATAACGAAAAATACTTTGATGCTTTGATGATGGCTAAGAATCAATATTGTGGCTCTAATACTCTCTCTTTGATTGGTTTGCCAGAAGATGATCATTGGAGACATAGCTTAGTTAGGAGGTATGTTATTCAAATATTTAAGGCATTCGTTAACAACATGTTTCAAAGCGATGTATCCCAATTAGAAAATAATAAAAAAATTGCTTTATATGCTTTGTTTTTGCATTATGCTATTGAAACTTGTATCGATATTAATGCAGATTCTGAGCTATATGATTCTGTTTATGACATATTCACTGCTCATGGATATGAAAATTTATTTTTTCAAGAATTAGAAGAATTTATTTTTAGCTCTAAGGTTTATGTTCTATCGCCTTCAATTTTAAAGTCAATGGTTGAATATTATATTTCAAATGATTCTGCCTCAGCCTTAGAGCAATTGATTTGTTTCTTAGATATTAGTCAACTTGATATTGATTTAACCATTAATCTTTGCAAAAAATATAATTTGAATGACTGTCTATCTTACATTTGGACTACAGCTCTTGATGATTACTTTACTCCAATTATTGATGCATTAAAACAAATTAAAACATATAACGAAGATTCGACATTAACCTCTCAGCAAAAAAATAATATTTATAAACATGTTTCATATGTTTACCCATTCATTTCTTATACTTTTTCGGGGAAAAGATATCCTACAGATAAACCTATAGATTTTAACAGATGTGAAAGTGCAAAACTTAATATATGCTATTTTTTATTCACAGGTTCTGCAATTTCTTGGCCTGCTGGAACACCAAAAATGCACACCGTTACGAGTTACGAATATGAACCGGCGTTTCCATATTTATATGCATTGATCAAATTTGACAGTAAAAGTATGATAGGCTCTTTAAATGAAGCTTTTGAAGACACAATTTTGAATGATGAAAGGCCAGAAAGTATTTCAAAGGAAAAACCATATGAATTAAAGGTTACTAGACAATATATTATAGATATACTACTTAGCATGTACAATAATGATGAATTTAAGCTATCGTTTATTGACAAAGTGTATATCTCCATTTTTGTTTCCAGAAATTATCCAAAATATCAACAATTTATAAGATTAGCAGGATCAATCACACATGATTTAGTTTGCTTGTTGTGTAGAGTTGGTGAGTTATATTATTCCAAGGAATCACCTGATATATTAGAAGCGAGATATAATATAAACTTAGAACAGCAATCGCTAATAACGAGTGATTTAATTGAAGATTGTAAACTATGCTTGGAATCCTTGCTTTCAGTTTATAAACCATTGGATATTCAGCCAATTTTGATTCAAATGGAAGACGCACATTATTATAATGCGGTGTTTGGTTTATACAAATCAGAAAATATGTATTACGAAATCATTGAATTGTGGATTAAATTGCATCACAGTGAACAGAAAGGCAGTTTAAAGGACAACTCTTTTTTGAATGAACTTAGCTGTAATTCAGATGTTGAAAATCTTTTTGAAAATGCATCTAATATGGTACATCTTGCTTTAAAGAATACCATTCAATTACACCGTTGCAAAATTATTCAATTGATCAGAGAAAATTTTGAGCTATTTGTCAAAACTGACCCAAAAAAAATGGCAACAGTACTCATAAATGATTGTCCTGAACTCACAAAGGAGGTAATTAACTTAAATGATAGTAAGTCCAAATTTATTTTTCTAAGGGAGATTTTTGAATTCAAAAGTAACGATAAAATTCTTAATACCTGCATTAATAATGATTATAAATTAAGATTTGAATATATCAAAAATTTGATTAAAGAACTGGAAATTTCTAAAACTCGTGGCAATAGCGTTGATTCTAATACTAGATTGAAAAAGTTTGTTTTGAATATGGGAAAATTAGATGAAAACATTATAAGTTTACTACTTAAATCAGGAGATGAAGAAAGATCAATTGTTGTTGATATCTATCTACGTAGTAAGAGATATGAAGATGCATTGAATTTATTAAAGGAAGCAATTACAGTTAAAAGCGAATTCATTAAAAGCTATGGATATAGTGTAGATACTGAAAAGCAAATTTTTCAACTTTTTAATAGATGTTTCACTATGACAGAAAACACAGATGAATGTTTGGACCAAAAAAGAACTGACAACAATTTAACTTTGCGGGAAAATATACTTCTATCGATTATAGAATACGTTGTTTTATTATTTAACAACAAAAGAGAGTTGAGTCAAACAGGCAATGATTCAGAATTAAAACTTTATAAAAAAATGGTTCAAACTGCATTTACTTATATCACAAGTTTTAGCAACTCCAGCTCATATTCCTTTGCAAACATTTTCGAGAATTATCTAGCTCGATCTTCTGTTAAAATTACCACGTTAGGTGATGTGCGATCTGTTTTAGAAGAAGTGTTTTTTTCTTATATGAATGATGAAGTTATCATGGAATTAATTTTAAAGTTGGTTAAAGGTGATATATTTGATGATTTGGAAATTATTAGAGATATGAAAAAAAAAGGGTGGTCACCGCCATCTACCGATTGTGAGATTTGTGGCAAAAAAATATGGGGTTCTAAAATTGGGAAGAAAATATATGAAAGTTGGAAAAACCATCAGCTTGCTTTAGTTGTAAAAAATGATGAGGAAAGTGCAAAAACAAAACAACTTCAAGTTTACGTTTTCCAATGTAAACATATTTACCATATTAGCTGTTTAGAAAGAATGGGAATGAATAATAAGGAAAAGAAATGTATTCTATGTGAACCATCTATTAAATGAAAGTATTATAATACATATATAAATAAATAAACACTCAAACGTTTATGTTCAGACACGTTTGAAGTTTAATCCGAATTAATAATCATTGATTGGTTTCGTTCATCCAATCTAAGGTATATCTAATACCTTGTTCTAAATCAACTTTAGGCTTGTAACCTAAAATAGTTTTTGCCTTTGTAATGTTGTGATATCTGTAGGCACAAACAATTTTAACTCTAAAAGGAGTCAAACCTGGCTCCTTACCTGAAAGTTTGGAGAAAAATTCAGAAAGGTAACCAATACCAATTGCAACAGGTCTTTTTAAGACAATATTCCATTTATCAATGTGGCCATCAGCTTTCCAGACAGTTCTAGCTAAAGTCCAAAAATATGATGGAGAATCATTTGTAACAAAAAACTTTTCACCAGCAACACCGGAAAGAGTAGCATCATTCAATAACTTATGAGCAGCAAGAACATGGGAATCGGCAACGTTACCAGCATATGTCCAATCGAACAAATTATTATTATCACCAACTTGAAACTTGGTTTGACCATTTTTCATGACTTGTCTCAAACCAGGAACAAGTTGTCTATCACCGGGACCAAATATACCAGCAGGTCTCAAAGCAACAGTATAGAAATTATCACTTGGAGAATTTGCTTTTAATACCATTTCTTCAGCAATAGCCTTAGTTTCATTGTAACCGTCCATTGGAACTTCAGGAATTGGCCATGATTCATCAGCGTTATGAACATCTTGACCGTTAAAAATGACACCTGCAGAAGAAGTATAAACTAATGCTCTGACAGAGAGTTCTTTTGCACAATCGATTAAATTAGAAGTACCTTGAACATTGACCTTTTCATAAATTTCTTGACCCAAGCCATGCATTGGAGACGCAGAATGAACAATGACTGAACATTTTGATTCTTTGATAGCTTTTTTAACATCTTCAGGAGAAGTTAAGTCGCCAACATGGCAATGAATCTTTTTTGGATCAAAAGTAAAATACTTCGAAATCTTTTCAGGAAGAGGACGAATATCAAAGACATGAATTTCAGGACGTTCCTTTTCCTCCCAAAATTGTTGAATCAAGTGTAAACCTAAAAATCCGGCACCACCAATAAGTAAAACAGATTCCATTTTTTATTAACTGTTTTTCAATCTTGATACTAAAAGTAAATGTCTAAAATTAATGGCAACATTATTCTTTCTTAGAATTCTCGTACAGCAGCAAATTTCAAATTGGGAGACTTTTTATCGTTTAAATCACGTGCACTTTTTATGGCGGTGCACTTTGTCTCTATGGGCTACCTTCAGTTGTAATAATTTTCAAAAACATGTATAAACGGCATTTCCATATTGGGTAATTGTAATCACATGAGTCATAAATTTCAAAAGATTAGATAATAATAGATGAGCTGAATGGTAAAAAAAAACTGAGTAAAGTTTTTCATCTCTCTTTCTTTTTCTGCCATTTTCTTTTGTATACAAAAAATTACATATATAAGTAAATTGTGTGCAATAATGTCAAGCAATCAACCAGCAGAATCAAAACTTTGGGGTGGTAGATTTACCGGTGCTACTGATCCATTGATGCACCTTTACAATGAATCTTTGTCTTATGATAAAAAAATGTATGCACAAGACTTGGAAGGTACTAGAGTTTATACTATTGGTTTGCAAAAGATTGGGTTAATTACTGAATCTGAGCTTATTGAAATTCACAGAGGTTTGAAGGTTATTTTTAAAGAATGGGCCAATGGTGAATTCGTCGAAAAGTCTGGCGATGAAGATATTCACACTGCCAATGAAAGAAGACTTGGTGAAATCATTGGAACTCATATTGCTGGTAAAGTTCATACTGGTAGATCAAGAAATGATCAAGTGGCCACTGATATGAGATTGTACGTTCGTGACGAACTAAAAAAACTTGCTGGTTTCTTAAAGTCCTTTATTGAAACTATTGTCAATAGAGCAGCGAAAGAAATTGACATTTTAATGCCAGGTTACACACATTTGCAAAGAGCACAACCAATCAGATGGGCCCACTGGCTTAGTATGTATGCTACTTATTTTAATGAAGACTATAACAGATTGCTACAAATAATTGAAAGATTAAACAAGTCTCCATTAGGTTCTGGTGCCCTTGCAGGACATCCATATGGTATCGACAGAGAATTTTTAGCTTCCGAATTGGGATTTTCTGGTGTCATTGGTAACTCATTAACAGCAGTTTCTGATAGAGATTTTGTCGTTGAGACTATGTTTTGGTCTTCCTTATTCATGAACCACATTTCTAGATTTTCTGAAGATTTAATTATTTATTCATCAGGTGAATTTGGCTTTATTAAGCTCGCCGATGCATACTCTACTGGTTCTTCTCTTATGCCACAAAAAAAAAATCCAGATTCATTAGAATTATTGAGGGGCAAGTCTGGTAGAGTTTTCGGTTCTCTTGCTGGTTTCATGATGTCATTAAAGTCTATTCCATCAACTTACAACAAGGATATGCAAGAAGATAAGGAACCATTGTTTGATTGTATGCTAACAGTTGAACATTCTATTTTAATTGCAACAGGTGTCATTTCTACTTTGACTCCAAACAAAGAAAAGATGGAGGCTTCATTAAGTATGGACATGTTAGCTACTGATTTGGCTGATTACTTGGTTAGAAAAGGTGTTCCATTTAGGGAGACTCATCACATTTCAGGTGAATGTGTCAGAGCTGCTGAAGAAGGTAATCTTTCAGGTATTGATCAATTAACAATAGACCAATTTAAGGCAATAGATGAAAGATTTGGAGATGACGTTTTTGAAACTTTTAACTTTGAGAAGTCTGTTGAAAGAAGAGATGCTACTGGTGGTACTGCGAAGTCTGCTATTATAAAACAATTGAATTCTTTGAAAGAAAATTTAAACTGAACTATTAAATATGTAATAAATATAACACTTTCTTAATAATCATATACTGTAACGTTTATTGATTACTATTTAATGTTTTCGTTTCTTTAATAATTGAATTAAACATTATAGTAATCTTCATTAAAGTTATATACGACTACTAGTATAAATGAAAAAAAGTAGGAAAAGGCAAATTTAAAATGTTCATAAAAGAGATGAATAAAAATATCATATAAACGAAATAGTCATAACTGGTCCTCTGATGAAGCAACTGAAATAGCATCGAGATCAATACTCTGGTGCGTGGGACTATCAACTAAATATACAATACTCGGCCTTTTAGCTGACTTAGTGTTATGTTGGATTTGAGCTGTACTTAAATCAGAGCTGTCACTTAATTTTCTGCCATATGAATGTGTATAATTTATATCACAACTGTTTTCAGAATAATTACGATTCATTATGGTACTTGCTGATAAGGAAATTCCCTTTGGATCATCATAATCAAATGAGCAGTTAGAAACATAGGAATAGGACCTACGATGTCCAATCTTATTTCCTGATAACGAACACCTTGAGGCTCTTCTTGAAGTGACACTCCTGCTATAATATTCATCACCAGTGAGACTTTTATGCCCTAGGTTAAAGAAGAGAGAATTTGGTGTTGACAAAGTGGTTGAAGCTGAAGAAACGGTCGATGGAGGTGTCAATGGCATCAATGGTGACTTTGGTGACTTTGATATATTAAGAGATTGCTTGCTTCTGCTGTTCTGTGCTGAGCCCTTACTTGATTTTTGAACCTGAATGGTTGTTGACGTTGAGCTATGTCTCCAATTCCAGTTATTAAGCCCTTCAGATTGTTCTTTTGGTGTTGTTGGAGGTGTTGGGCGCAATTCTTCTTTATTTGATATACGATTCATTTGAAATTTGTTAAGTGTCTTAAATTCTGGTGTAGTTTGATATTCTTCATATGTTGGTTCAGGGATAGCACTATCGCTTTTATTCAATGGGGCAGTTTTTGAGAGTAAATTGGTAAACCTATGAGGAAGCTTGTTGTTACCACTGGTACTGCGAGGGTATTCAGATGGGCTGCTGGCTATAGATGTAACCTGTTCCTCAAAATTACTGCTTGAATCAGAAGAGCTGTTTAACTCATTATCTATCAAAACACTTTCAGCACCTTCTGAAATGTTTTCAATATCAGGTGCTTGAGAGTATAAGTCTAGATGGGCCTGCAATGTTCTGGTTGTGTTTTCACGTATAGGTGGGAATACAAACGTGTCCATTTCTTTTATATACCCAGGTAATTATCACAAGGGTGCTTCAATAAAAAAAGCTTTAAAGATAACAATAATGTATTATTACGATTTTAAGGGTTACCATGTTCCTTATATTGTAATTTGTTAATAATAAACTTAAAATAAGCCACTCCCTACTTAAAGAAATACTTTATTGTTAATCATGCTAAAAATGATTTGCTGATGCACACAATAACTACAATAGTAATAATTAAGATCCGAGAAGCCTTGCATAAAAGGAGGTGACTAAATATTTACTGGTATTGAACATGAGCTCAAAGCTTTAGATGTTTTCCTTTCGATAGAAATAAATTATTCAAATGTCTCATTTATCAAAAAAAGGTTTTTACAATAAATGTAAAATGATATTGTACACTTAAAACAAAATAAAAATATATATATCATGAGCATTTTTTTCTCTCTTTTAAGATGTCTCTAAAATAAGTATGAAGGTAAGATCTAGATTTATCTTGGAACTTATACGGTAACTTTGCTTTTACCGATATAGCAATACTCAATAGTAGTCCGCTATTTGCCGATAAGTGATGGTAGGGAAAAAAGAAAAAAAGAATCGACATCATATAATCTATGCTAGAAAGTGAACCCTCAGCACAATTTCTTTTTCAAACTATCATGAACAGATATTTTATAATTACTCTTTTCAAATATCATTCTGAAAAATTAAAACCTTAAATGCCTCATATTTGCAAGTAGTGGCGTTCACGTTTCTTTTATTATTTTAGGTTTTTTAGCTTCTTTAAAACGACCCCTGATTGGCATTTTTGAGTTTGACTTCTTCCATAATTCACCAAGAATAAAATTAGCGACATCAGCATCATTAAAATATTGAATATGAGAGGCCATAGCATTGATCATATCTATATCAAAAAAGCCTCGTGGCAGTACGTAATCAATTCTTCCATTTTTGTTCAATGCATATAACAATTCTTTAGCTTTATCATCAATTTTTAAATCAGTTTCAGAGTTTAATGCACTTCCAACAACGGAATCTAAACTTGTGTTAACAGCCTCTGTATTCCATCCAAATCTTTCCAAAAATATTTTTGATAAATCAACTTGCTTAATTTTAGATTTGAAAACATCAACTTTTGTTGGGACATCAACTTCCTTTGGTTCATACCTACTCATTGGTGAATAAACTAATGGCTCTATTCTATAAGCAACGACATCACTAGCATAAAATAAATTATAAATGTTTTTTGCCTTTGGTAGAGTTGTCTTTTTCCTAACATGACTTGAGTCATATTTAAAATTTCTTGGTCTAATATTACGACCTTTAATAAATTGAAATACACCATTTGGAGAACCAAGGCAAAATAAGTTTTCAATATTAAATTTAAGTTGTTTTTCTGGATTTATATTGGTGCTGTTTGTATCAGCTTGAATATCAGCAATATCCAAGACAATTGCAGAACCAAGTGAATGTCCCAATATTGAAACCTTTCCCTTAAAATTTGGATGCTGTTTTAGATAAAGGTCATAAATAGCATTGAATTTCTTTGTAACAATACTCAAAATTCTTTCACGATATTTTGGTTCATAATAAAGTAAAACATCCAAAACAACATCAGCAGTTAAAACTCTAACAGGTCCTGCTGCTTCTAAATTTAGCTCTGATAATTTAGGTAATCTGGTTTCACCATCAACGTCAATATCCTCACAAACATGATCCCAGCCAAATCCTACATCGTCTCTCCAAACAACTGGCAATATTTGGACTTTACAATTATCTTTCAATGTATCTTTACTTTTGTTTGGGTAAGCTAAGTCTTGGTACCGTTGCCTATTTTTAATAAACTCCTTTTTCATCAATTGTCGTAAATAATTACAATCATGAGCAAAATTCACTCCACTATATTTATAACTCAATGATTGTCCAATGCCATGAACAGCTAATATTAAGTGATCGACTTCTCTGTCTGCACTATTAGCATCAAAATAATTATCATTTGAATAATCACCTTCCATAAACTCTTGGTACTTTTCATCAGTAACTTCACTTGGATCACCTTTAAAAATTTTTTTTTCAAAGCTAAAAGGATTTTGAATACTAAAAGTGTCTTTTGACTCTTTATTTTCAACTTCACCGTTTTTATCTACTTCTTTATATCCTCTTGTAATTGAAAATAATCCTAAATACTGGTTTGATGAGGTCAATTGATCAGTTACAATTTTTGGCAATAATTGACCTTGATTTAATAGTAATGCAGTTTTCAGATCCTTAAAATAAACTGTCTTTGGAACATTGCATAGATCATCCCATTCTTTATATGGCCAAGTAGCTTTTTTATCCTTTATTAACGCTCTTTGAGATTCATTCCAAAGTTCAACTTCACTCTTTAATTTGATACCAGGTACATCTCTATCTTTCATTTTTAAGATTGGCTTATATATTTGATACTGTTTTTCGATTTCTTTCGTTAAATTTTCTGGTAATGGTTGATTTTCAAGAAACCAAATACCACGTCTAATTTCATAACTCGGACCCTTCCAAAACGTTGGTTTAATGTCCATTTTTCTCAAATCACAATGAAACAGGCCATCCTCGTTGACATTAACAAAATAATCGCCTACTTTCTTAGATTCTTCTTCGTATTTAATCCATTTAGCTTCCAAGTTTTTGGAATCAATTGCTGAAAAAGGTATAAACTTCTGGGGAATTTTAGTACAGGTATAGCCAGGATCCAATGGTTTTATTTTAGGAACGTCTGTGGCATAAAACCATCTCACAGTAGATTTAAACCTTTTAAATGCCTTCATTCTTCTTTTTAAAAAAAGTTTTGTTGCAAATAACCATATCATAGATATTAAGAATACTGAAATTTTTTTATTAAAAGATATGTGTGTAAACAGTTATTTTATACTTTTAATATGAATGATTTGCTAAAAAGGTATGGTAAAGGTGCTTCCTTGCTGCTGAAAATGGGGTATGTACCCGGTAAGGGTCTTGGGAGTCAACAACAAGGAATTGTAGAACCGGTAATGCCAAGTTTAAGGGCTAAAGGTGAGGGCATTAAAGTAGAAGAGGGAAGAGACCAGATGAGATCAAGGGTTGTTGATGATTGGGATAGCTCTGATGATGAAAAGGAAGAAGATATTATTTGCAAACCACTTCTTTTCGATAAAAGTGGTTATGATATACCCGACTTAAAAAGTTTGGTTGGTGAGCTAAACAGGATGAAGATTGATATTCCAAAAGACGTTTTGGAACTACAAGATTATACAAACGTTAGTTTACAATTTAGAAATGAGTTATGGATGTATGTCAAAGGTTTAAAGATAAATGAACAAAAATCAAAATATTTAAATGATGAAATCGCAAATCTTGATAAGACAACTAATGAAGTTAATAAGAAAATTGAAGTGTTAAAAAAAATTAATGACTTAATTGATGAACCTGATGAGCAATTGCTATTGGAATATATTGGAAGTGTTACCGACATTGAACAATTCACAGATGATACCAAGCAAGATATATTGGAGTTAATCATATTTAAATTAGTAACACCGTGGACTAAAAGTGTTGAGAAATGTGACTTTTCTAATTTAGATTCCTTCAGTGAAATGATTGCATTAGCAGAAATGTACCGTGGTCATTGTAACTTTTTAATAAGTGGCTGTTTACCAACAAAAGGATCTAATAGAATAAAAGCTACTACAAAGCGTTGCATACATTTAAATTTATTTGAATCAATGATATTAGAACCACTTTTCAAAAAATTGGTTACTTATTATAATAATGAATGGGATCCCATGAATATTAACATTGGTGTTGGAATATTTGAAGAACTGACACTAGATTCAAAACTTTTTTCAAATGTTATAATAGAAAAGTTATTTATTGACAGTCTTGTTATGCCAAGATTGATCAAATATTTGAAAGAAGGTGGAGATGCAATTAATTTATTAGAATGGTTTACAGTGTTTCCTACTGATAGTATATCCATGAACTTGTTGAATAATATTATTGATCAGTATATTGTACAAATAGTGGCAGGTAAGTTTGATGATTATAACGAAATTGAGAAATGGACTTCATTAATACCTGGTAAAGAGGTTTATTATAGTAATAAAATATTTCAAGAGTCAATAATTAACATAGTTAACCACTTTAGAAGTGGAGATTTGTTCTTGTATCACAACGTTGTTGATTTCATAAGTAAATGTAAAGGATTGTTAGTATTATCTCTATTTAAAAAAGTCGAATATAAAAAAGAAATAGTCAATGCAGTAATTCAAAACGAACTAATGAATCCACTACTTAATGAGTTAGAAAATATTAATATAAAAGAACAAGTAGATTTTTGGAAATATTGGACTACTGTTTTGAATCAACAGGATATAATAGCAATTGAAATATTAAGTGATATAAAGTTAGGATGGAAATTTGTAAATAAAAGTCAAGGGCAAGCCTGGGAAAGATTTGAACCATTAGTTAGTATTCATCGTCAACATAATCATGATATAGAAGCAATAATAGATAATGCAAAAAAAGGCCATAATATAAACCGTTCTGACAGTATTAGTGATCAAACACAAATAAATATGAAAGATATTGTTTTTAAAAAATGTGAAGAACAAGATATTTGTATTATCCCTGATAAAGTAACTGACCTAGGGTTAAATAGTTATAAGGTGTTTTCTAAGGATAGTAATCAGAGTATCCTGATTTATTTCAAAGAAAACATAATTTGGTGCAAAACACAAAATCATGATTATTATCCGATAAGTTTACAGGAATTGATAAACTTAATAGCATAGTTTACAATCTAAAGTGTATTTAACAAAAGTATAAATAATTTTTCTCTTATAAAACATCTCTTTTTTGTAAAAAAAGGGGCATGTAAACTATTAATAAAATGAATGCAAAATCACCTTTTTTTCTTTATATACAGAGAGATAGAGTTACGTGTAATAAAACTGTTCTTAATAATAATATTATCATTTCTTGTGGAAATCATCAATCTTCTTTTGAGCAGCACCATAAAGATCAATTGCAGGTTGGGCGACCTTACGTCCAATTTCTTTCGCTTCTTCCTTCGCTTCTTCAACTGATTCAATGATATCATTGTTCATAACAGCAGTGTTAGTAGAAGCAGCAAGTTCTTCTTCGTCTCTTAATTCTTCAGAGTAGACTTCAGGGTATTTTCTAAAACAGTTTTGCATATTTTTGAACTTTTCAATACATTCAATACCCTTTGGCTCTTCTTTAGAATAAACAAAACATGAAAATGCTTCTTTAAACTCGTCACCACATGGACCATCAGCCATACCACCAAGACATGGACAGTCCCAGTTGATTTCACCAGTTTCTTCATTATATGCACCTTGTTGTTCAGCTTCTGCTTCAACTTCTTCGGTAAGAGCAACAACTGCCTCAACTTCACCTTCTATTGGAGTTTCAACGACAACAACTTCTTCAACGATGTCATCTTTTTTGTTAGAAACGACAATATCATCAACGATAGTTTCAACTGGTGTTTCAACAACTTCTGCTGGAGCATCAACTTCAATAATTTCAACGGTCTCAACTGGGGCTTCCAAAACTTCTTTTGTTACTTTCTCAGTTGATTCGTTATGGATCTTTTGAGAAAAATAATAGTACATAGATGCAGATGTTAATGCACATGCACCAACTGTATACAAAGGAATCATTGATTTTGGACCATTTTGACTTTGATACAACTTAGAAGAAGACAATTGTCTTTTGAAAGAATTCTTAACTGTCAATCTTGAAGCTTTAAAAACAATATTACGTAACATTTCACAATATAAAAGTCAATCAATACAGAAGACAATTTAAAGAAGAATATGGATTATTAATTAAAAATTAAAAAATTTTATAATTTTTTTTTAAAAAAAAAGAAAATTTGCCTTCCTGTTATATTACGTAATAAATAATGATTACATAATCACACAACATGAATTGGTTTTCTTTGCTTGTTTATAAAAGGTCTTAGAAGAAGCTGTTAGGGCTTCAGATTTGTCAACTAGGGAGTCAAGTTGCTCACCACGTTGAAGAACGTTTTCAATGGAATGTTGTAAGACAATTTTAGTTTCATCAAGTTCTTGCTGAACTTTCATTAATGCATCGGCTTGGGATGGATTTTGATATTTAGATAGGTATTCAGATAGTTGCTCCATCTGACAAGAAGAATTAGTCTCTTCAATATGGAGCCATTGATCAATAGGATGTGACGAAATATATTCATCAAGAACTTTATTCAATAGGGTATATGCTGGACGGATTGGATAAGACTTATCAGTAATTAAAACACCAGAAATCCCTTCGGAACGTGTAAAAACATGACCAACATATTCACCTTCTTCAACTGATTGTCTTTGATCAGCAGCGGTTCTTTCTGAAATAGTTTGTGAGAAGAAAGTCATAAATTGACCAATTGATGATCTTTGGAAGAATGAAAATGTACTCAGGTCTTTTTCTTCACTAAGTGAAAGTGTTTTATTGTTGCCATTTTTTGGCCTGATAATACCAATATAATAAATTTGCATCGTTTCTCACTAAAGTTGCTTAATTTATCTTGATAAACGAAATATTAAACTCTGTGTATTATTTTTGTTATCCTTTTTTCATTAACCTTGCGAGAGTGGCGTTTTTCTCTTAATTTTTGATTAATTTTTGAAACTTCTGGCAATTTAAAAAAATCTAAGAAAACAAAGCATAATTTTTCTTTTTTTTTAACCCCGGCTAATCGGCTGTCGTATAACCCCGGAAACACCAAATTGCGTACAGGATGGGCTACGCGATTAACCCCGTTATCCGATTAGCCGGGAGCAATTTTATCAATTTTAATATATGCTTTTGTCGACACAATTTCCCCTTTTCCCTACAATAAGAATAGCGGGAAAAAACAAAAATGGGCTGAAATTTTGCTACTTGTTATTGTTGTGATGGAGAACTTGGGAGAGTATGCAATTACCCTTTTGAGTTGTTTGTGGGCAATAATTAC
This sequence comes from Saturnispora saitoi, assembly GCA_030579535.1. Taxonomy (NCBI): domain Eukaryota; kingdom Fungi; phylum Ascomycota; class Pichiomycetes; order Pichiales; family Pichiaceae; genus Saturnispora; species Saturnispora saitoi. The sequence continues at coordinate 37,094 of JAKTRF010000008.1, read as the reverse complement.
TATTGGTTAACTCGCTGGATACCTTCAGACTCATCACATATATATATATTTATAAATACAACAAGCTGGTCAAAAAATAGAAAACAAAACCGACTACATTCTTTTCACAACCAAAAAGAGGAAAAATAACCGTTACCGGCATTATACTTACACGCATCTTTTACTTACCGTTATTGTTTGCTAGGCATCTCATACTAAAGTCGTTTGATTAATAATTGGCGTTCTCAGATGAAGTTTCTTCCCAATCTATCATCCATGAATAAAAGAAATAGTTATTTACTGCCAAATACTACTGAGTTTACATCTTTAACGAACTTACCTGCCGTGTCGCATCGTTCCACAAAGCAAATACAAAGAAAGGTAAATAAAGCAGATAAGTTGCAAACCAATTCACAGAAAGCAGAGTCATCAAATGACGTTAATGAAATACCCAAACCACAGGATGATTTACAACAATCTCAACTTCGAATCAGAAAACCAAAGAGGGACATTAAAAAAAGACAGTCAATGATTTTTGAAGGAGATACAATTATAACTAAAGGTTTACAAAATCATAAACTAGAACCCTTAAAAGAAACTTCAATTGAAAAACCAAGAAGTTCAATACCAAAAACCTGTCCCGAATTGAAATTACCATCGACAAACAAAGAATTTACATTACAGGACTGTAATGTTGTGCAATCGCATGCATTCATTATGGTCAAAGATGGTTCTTATACGAATGGAAACTCAATAGACGTTTTCAATGAACAAATACCTAATAATAATGCATCACCTTTGAAATCTAAATGTCACAGAACTTCATTGTATTTTAATTAATAATACTTTTAATTTTTTGTACATCATTATTTTAAGTATTTTCTTCTTCTATATTCTTTTTTGTCTTTTGTATTTTCTTCTTTTAATATTCATAATGCTTTGTATGCTTCAATGATTTTTTGAAAATAGTAATATATAAATCTATTATATTTGTATCATCTTTATCATAAAATTGTACCTTAAAAAAGCGTACAAAAATAGAAGTATTCAGACACACTGCATCCTTTTTGACTTTTCTAACAATTTTAATATCAATTTTTTGATACACAATACAATCATTAACACCATTAAAACCATAGAAAACTTTTAATTCTGTTTTAAGATACGTATTTATATATATAAATATTCATAAATATATGTAAATATACTAATTTCTTTATTATATTAGATGAAAATACAATATTCGGATTTACGTAATGAAAACAATAAATGCTCAGAAAAATAAACATAGTTTGTTTAAACTCCTTTCCAAACTAATTTTTCAATAGATAATGCCTTTGATCTATTTCGTTTGATTAAACCCATAATTTCTATTTCCTGGAATCCTTTTAAAAACCAAGCTAACATCATCTTATCCCATTCTTCACTTTCTCCATTCTTTAAACCCGTTTTGATTGATTTTAGTGTAACCATAATTTCATCATAATCTTCTTCTTCATATTCCATATAATGTTCCTTATATTTAGCTATCATCAATTCAATCATCCTTACTTTATCAAGAACTAAATTTTTGTAAACACAATAAAAATCATAAACATTAATAACAATACCAGCATCTTTATAACTCCTATAAATTTCACACATTGATGGCTCAAACACTTTAAAAATTTCCCAGTCTACTCCTGTTAATTTCGACCCCCAGTGTTCATTATTAAATAATAGTGATTTGCTAGAATCTAAAGCATTTAATACAAGATCTTTAATTGGTGGTGAGAACCACATATTCAATTTTTTATTTATCGTTGTATCAATAACACAAATTTCCTTAAATAATTGATTTGTCAAATCTAAATCTTTAACTTGTTGAGTGACACCAATCTCTACGCACTTAATCATTGAATCAAAATTATTTTCATTTGATAGATCTAATGGAAATCCATCCTGTTTTGTAATAAAATTGAATTGGTCATCTCCCAAAATTTCATCAAATATATGATGAATTCTTTTTTCTGAGTACTTTTTCAGCTCCTCCCATAAAGGATTTAAAAATTTTAAATTACCTAATTGTCCTTCGTTGCTTTCGATTTTACGTTTCTTGAAAGGAGGTTCTGATTCGGCATCCTCTTCATTTTCCTCGTCTGTGAAATCTTCCACTTTTTCTTCTTTTTTAATCCGAGATAATCCATTAACTTGATGAATATTATCACCTCTTTCTACTTGTTTCTTAGTTTCATAAAAGTCAGTAAAAATTAACTGAAAAAGATGAAGATTGTTATCCCAAATTTTAGCATTATTAGTTTTTAGATATTCACCATGTAAGTAAGTAAAGAAATCAAAAATATTTCTGAAATTGTATCTCCAGTTAATTAGTTTATTTAAATTAATTCTCAAATGTTGACCAATTTTATTAACATCTCTCTTAAGAATACCTTTGATAAAATCATTTTCTAGATTTTCACCACAATTCATGACAGAGGGCAATCTACTAAAAACATCAAAATATTCATTACTTAGCTCAATTCCTGTAAACTTCTTTGTCCAGAATATTGACATAGGCTCACTGAAATAATGATTCATATATATCGCCTTCATATAGTTATAAAATTGAATAATACTGATATTATCTCTCCTCTTTAAAAAATCTAAAACTAATTTCGGATCAAAAATCAAAGAATTGTAAGTGTCATTTATATTTAGTAATAAATCTTCCATAATTTCATTAATAGCATCACTAGAATTATCAATTGAAAACGTCTTTGTTCTCAAACTATTCATTAAAAGAACTGGTAATTTTTCCTCAAAGATTTCAAACGGCGTTGATACACCTATAATTAATCCAACTTTCATCATTTTTTGATATTTCCATAGTAATTGTATTAATCTATGAACAATTTGTAAATTCATTGAATCACAATTTTCAATAAATATTATTAATCTAACATCAATTGATTTTAAAAGTCCTAATATATCATTTAAATCAGTAAATTTATTAGCTCTTGCTAATCTATGACTATAATCATCTTCCACTTGTTCTCTTTTTACATTTCTTAATCTTTTGGATCTTCTGAGTTCATTGTCATTCTTGAGATTTGATATCTTATCTTTTTCTTCTTCTTCTTCTTCTTCTTCTTCTTCTTTAATATGAATATTACTATCTTTATCTTCTTTCTTGATAATAATATTCTCACATAAAGTTGTTATCCTGGTGCCATCATCAACATCCTCATCCTTAACGTTTATGTTTTCTAATTCACTTTCTGCTCCTGAATCGGAATCTGAACTTGCAGAATCATAATTATATTCATATCTCTTAACACGCCTTTTCCTTATTTTACCCTTACCTAAGCCACTTTCTTCACTGATTCTTTTCATAACCTCATTTTCAATTGTTCTTAAAATACTTTCCATTGTTGTATGAGCTGTTGAATTTAAATGAACTAAACAAATTGATTTATCGGGTTCAATCAAAGTTCCAACATTTTCAAGAGCAGGTAACCCTTTTAATGATCTCTCATGTTTAATTTGATCTTCATCTTTGTTTTTCATCGATTCTGAAACATTTTTTGTTAGTCTAGCATGGTTTGCAATATTTGATCCAAAATGAACTAACCCTGTGTTCAATCTATCATCATATTTATCATCGTAACAGAGAAATGTTTTTAAACTTTTATAAATAAACTTATCTGTTCTGTTTAATATATTGTCAATTGACTTAGTCTGTCTTGCCCAATTTCTCTTAAATAGATTATATCTAAGCTTAACATTACAAATCGGTTCTTTGCCATTTAAAAGTCTGACAAACGGTAATTCTCCCTTCTTTTTCAATTCTACGTCGGGTCGTAACTCATATATAATCTTTTGGTCGTTTTCAACAGGATCTATAGCCATCTAAGGATGATCGATTAATATCTTTTTTTAATACAATAAAAAATGTGATGAAAAAAAAATTTAAGCATTACATCTTTTGATACTTAAACTTATTTATTTACTTATACTTGTAAAAGATGAGTTTCCCCATGGTTTTATTAAAAAATTTGCCTTATGAACTTGAACAAGAGTCTTTGTTTGAACTCTTGAAACAGTTTGGTAATATCTTGGACTTAAGAGTGGGAAGTTCTTCTGATACTAAAGGACAAGCGATTGTTACATATACAACATTAAAATCAGCACAATTGGCTATCGAAAAACTCAAAGGTATCAACTACCAAAGTAGATATTTAGTGGTTAGTTTATATACTCCTGAGCAGAGTACTATAGAAACCATAACATCATGAAATAAATAAATATAAAAAATGATATTTCTTTTGTATAACTTACTATTTTCATTATTACTAGTATTATTATTATTATATACCCCCAAAGCAAACTTTATTTAACTTAAATATTCAATATTCCGCTAATCTTAATTTAACACCAATTTCTTTATCAGTGAAATAAACTTGATCATTATTAGTATTGATTGGTTTATCAGATTTAATATCATCACTTTGTCCATCGACTTTAAAACTGTCATAACCTCCAAGTAATTTATCAATTTTAACTTCTCCAATATTTTCTTCCTTTGAAGCTTCTCTAAAAGTTCTTTCAATTTCATCAAAGGTAGCTTCTAAATTAGACATTAATCTACTGGTTTGTCTATGTTTTGAAGAAGCACAAATTGCAATTGAATTATCCTTAATAATGTAACCTAAGCCAAACCCATTTTCACTTACGGGCCCAAATCCAAATAATTTTAATGATGGATTACCACAATTTGACGTTGAAATAATAGTTGTATTTAGCTTATCCCAACCATTATCAGCAAAAATACTTGGGATTTCCTTTAATTTTTGTAAACCACCAACAGCTGAAGGTAATTTGTTAAAATCAAGCGTAGATTCATCGTCATCAGAAGTAGAAAGGTCACTATCATCAGAAAAATATCTTTTCCAAATACAAAATAATGCATAAAGATGACGATCTTGACCGAGACCTGCAGAGCATTCTCTTGTTCTTAACGAATGTTTTTTACATGCTAGCTTTAAAAAATCAATCTTCTCCTTAGCAGGCACATCCTTTTGAAGAAATTTGGTAACAAATTCATTTGATTGTTCAGAAACTGTTCTAATTGCTTCTGTACGACCATGTAAAAATATCTTTGTCATTGCAGGTTCATAAGTTGATTCCACTTTACCATAAAGTGAATAATAAGATAATTGAAAACACATTTGCACGAATGCATCAGGCGACATACCCATTTTTTTGATTCTTTCCATACCAAATTTTTTATACTCTAAAGTTGAAAATTCATTTTGATGAATTAAATCACTTAATCTTGTTTCAGCAAATCTCAAAGCTAAACTTAAGTCCTTTGTTAAATTCCAATCTAATTTTCTTGGTATACAACAGTATTTTGACTTATCAGGGTTTGATTTTGAATAAGATTTCCATAACGAAGGAGAATTTTTATTGATTGATTTCGCAAATCTTAAAATTGAGTCTGTATAAATATCAGATGCAAATCTCAAAACGGTATGACCGTCAACACCGGTATGCTCAAAATTAATTCCACATTTTCCGTCTTTAGTAATAATCATCTGTAATTTATCGTACCATCTATTCGTGCACGTACCTACTTGAATACCATTTTTCAATAGACTTTCACCACAGAGGAAATTAGCTGATAGTCTGTTTGCATCATCGCCAATTTCAACATCATCAAGAACTAAACAAAATAATGCTGAATCAACAATTTTTAAAATATCCTTGTTTGTTTTATCATTATTAAGTGTACCTCTTAAATTAAACCAAACTCTTCTATTCTCAGAAGTTAAAACACCAAAACTTGATTTGGCAATATCTTCAACGCTTGTTTTTTGAGAATCATCAATAATTGATTTAATATTCAGCTTCAATTCATCTTCTGTTAATAATAAATCGTTCTCTTCGTTAAGTACATCAAACCAATAAATTTGTGATTTAACGATAACAATAATGTGTTTTGAATATTGATCAGTTTGTAAAATACAACCGCTATTACTTGGAATTCTAGCTGAACCAAATAATCTAAGATATTGATCCATATCGAGCGCTCTACCACCTTTAACAAAATCGATTCCTAATTCCCTCTTTCTAAGTGCTCTAACAAATCTCAACGCAGAAGATGTTAGTGTTGCACCTCGTGTAATCCAATTGTTTTCTCCAGGAGTTGGATCATCTTCGATCATAATAAATGGATTTAAATTTAAGACAACTGGTGAATCATAATTAAGATAAGAATCAAACCAAAATTGCTCAATATAAGAATCTCTTGTCTTTGCATATTCAATCAATTGCTCTTGTAAGACTGGACCTGTTGATTTAATAAAATCATTGCATGCTTTAATAGTCTGCTCATGCTCAACTGCTGTTTGAAGTGGTTTTAAAACATCTAAATATCTAGTGATTGAATCACTTATTTCTGGGATTGGCAACTTTTCCAATTGTGTTTGAAATTCAAAGGTTGTCATATGTGTATCTGTGTATATGTATGCGTATATATCTCTTAATCTTTGGGTCACTTGTTAATTACAATTAGAAAACATTTGATTCCCTTTTTATATCAATTGCAAAGTCACTGGATTCGGCTTATCGGACAATTTTTTAAGGCGGAGTTGAGAATTTAAAATTTTTTGTTACAGCCCTTCTATGCCAATAAAAAAAAATGACATATAATTTAAACTCATGTCATCAAAAGCAACAATGTAGACAAGTTTTAGAGGGTTGACAAATAAGTATGAGTACTTTTTAGTCACAGCCAATTTTATGAAGAACGTCTTGAGCAACTAGACCAGCTAATTCCTCGTTATCATCGGATATAATTGAGTTTCTTCGTTGACTAAGAGACCTTGATAAGTCATCATTTGGAATAAAAACACCGTCTTGAAGTGCCCAACCTTGAAGTTGATTCATGTCATCTTTAACTTCATTATTTAACTTGTAATCAAATTGATGATGATTACTGGTAAACTGACTAGAATGTAATGTGGTTGGGCTTATACCAAAATTGAACTGAAGTTGATTATTGTTATCTTCTTGTATATTGTACTTTAAACAAGACTTTTCATCAATGCCATAATTAATTTTTTTATTGTTTATATCATCAGCTTTATTTATCGTAATTGAAGGATTTCTGAAAAAATATTCATCGGCTATATCGATATTATCAATGGAGGAAGGTTTAAGCAACAAACCAAGAGAAGGAGAAGAAGTCTTGGATCCTAAATTTTTACTTATTGGAGTTGAAGGAGTTGATAATTGAATAGGAAGTTGTGGCTGCTGCTGGAAGTTAAAATCAGATGATGTTGATAACGTTGAACTTGATCTTGAATATGGTGGATGTGGTTGTTGTGGATTAATCATGATTTTCTTTTTAAAAGGTAACGCAATAGAAAGTTTTCTTGATGTTGATGTAGAGTTTGTTTCATTTACTGTTGAAGCTGTTGAATTTGATCTACTCCTATCACACATCGAATCTTCATGATTTGAAACTGATGATATTTTCTTAGACCATGATTGAAGTTTTACTAATGGATTATTATTATTACTATTATTATTATTTTGATTATTATTACCTATTGGCTTGGCCTCGTTGTGGATATTTGATAGATATGACGATACATGGTCCATTGACTTTCTTGTTGGTATTATTGTTGTTTCGGAATTTGATGACCCCTTTCTTGAAAACAAACTCCCCATAGAATCATTATTAACGCTGAATTTCTTTGATAATTTATTAAATGAGTCTTTAATTGATGACCCGGTAGAATCTTTAGTATAAGTATAATTGCCTGATGTTATCGGTGTTTCTGAACTTATCATTGGCTCAGCTTTTAATGAATTGATTTGAAGTGTTACAATTGGATCCTTTGAAAGTGAATTTGACCGTTCTCTGAAGAAACGATGTTGAAACTCTTGAAATTTAGTATTAGCACTGCACATTACCTAATTTCTCTTTTCTGTTCCTATGTTAACCTTTTTTTATAGTGTTGCTTCGATCCAATAGGAGAAAAAAGACGCCATTGGCGGATTTTGTTTTTTTTCAATCTTTTTACTTGTTTGCAGAACTATAAACATTACGTAATTTTTTGCTTTTCACGAAAAAATTATTAAAAATATAAAGAAAGGAAAAAAATTGGAAATAAGATATTTAAAGAAAAGGCAAAACAAAGATATTTGAGGGTCTTTGATGGTGAATGAAGGTCAAAGAGTATTACGAGCACCATCAGGAAAGTTGAAAACATCATTTAAGAGTTTTTTTAAGTCGAAAACACGACATAAAAGGGAAGATTCAGAAAACTTAAGTGAATACAATGCTAATAACGATATAAACTATAACACGACGTTTACCAAACCAAGGACATTAAATAACAGTAGTAGACAGACTTCAATTGGATCGATTAGTCAATCCAATAACTCTAATAATAAAAGTGTTTTGTTTCAATTAAGTGAATGTGAAATTTCAGTTTATAAATCGTTATCAACACTGACAAAAGGCAATCTTAATAAAGATGTTCATTATATATTAAGATCCCAATCAAGTAGTATATTAAGTAAAGGAAGATTTCAAATATATGAGATAGAATCAAATGAACTAAAATACATGGTTTGTGGAGATGTCATACATCCAATTTTCGCAACGGCTAAATTTATTAAAGTTAACTCAAATACTTTTATATTGCCCATGCGAAATCCAGTAAGGTACTGGAAACTAAGTTTAAATAGTTTTGATGAAAGAGTACTAAAGGAGTTTGAAATCGTTCTAAAAGATATTTGTCATTTTCAAGTCAACGAAATTGATTTTGAACTAGATTCACCTTTTAGTTCATTTTTCATCAATGATGATGATGATGATGAGAATAATAATAATAATAATAATAATTTGGAAGAAAAAGAAGAATGTATACGACATCCATCGCATTTGTACCAACCAATTCCAACAATTACGACAGGTTCATCATCAATAAAATCTTCATTATTATTATTTAATGAAGATTCGATATCTTTATCAATCCATTCCATCGGTAAACAGCTAGAAAATGACATTGATGATGATTTAATGAAAGATGATGATGCCAATCAAGAAGAAGAAAAAGAAGAAGAAGAAATTGATCAATTATTGAGCTATCCTATTAGAGAAATTGATACAAATAGAAGTTTGAGTAATAGGTATTCATTAACTTTTAAGTCAATTGATACTGTTCAGCCGCTAACAATAGACATTTTTAATAAATACGGAACTGCTTTTAAGGATATATTAAAGGATGAAAAGGGTCATCCTAGTATAAGTAAATACTTATTTGGGTAAAAAGTGTATAGCGTTTATTTAATGTATGAAGCATATATACAGAATATATTAAAAATTATTAAAAAAACAAATGAATTTCTGCTCTAGGCGAGAATCGAACTCGCGATCTTCAGATTATGAGACTGACGCCTTAACCGACTGGGCCACCAAAGCAAAGTTAAAATTCAATTTGAATTCCCTCCTTCCGGGATCGAACCGGAGACCCCAAGATTTCTTTTTCAATTACAGTCTTGTGCTCTTCCAACTGAGCTAAAGAGGGTTTTCTGAACATTTTGCGGTCAGGGATCTTATCCTGAAGTTATTTTTTATCATTCTATAAAAACTATTTTTGTCAAGTACTGTTAAATCAAAAAAAGGATTTTACAAAATATGACATCCCTATTTGGTTTAATTTTTTTGTCCAATTAAATTTAGATCATATTTATTAATCTTACTATTATTCTTGATAAAAGATAATGATTGATATGATGAAATACAAAAAATAATAATTGGCTTTTCTTGTATAAGCCTAATTAGTTAGCTTCTTTGTTAAAAAAAAAACATTATGGAAAGATTTTCATACCAGTTAGAAAACTAAGATAGATTCCTTTAGCAACCAAATGTCTAGAGTTAGTCTTGTCTTTAATTGGTAATTTACTGTTAGCTAACTAATTTAATATTATCTTTATAATCAATAGCTTTCTATAAAATTGATTTAATATATTTCCACTTTTATTATTTTGTATAACTTTTTTGATTGTCAAATATAGTAATTATTGGAGTTAGGCTAGTTTTTATCATTATTATCGTTCTCTTAGATGTTCAACATCAAATGCTAAATTAAAAGAATAATAAAATATGATATATAAAAGTTTTATGTTGAAAGATTAATGATAGTGTTCAAAATAAAATAGAAAACTATTTTTCTTTATACTACTCAATACTCCATAATCCAGCAATAAAAAAAAGAACTTGGAAATTGCATTTTTTTATGCCTCTTGAGAAACATTGCTATAGTTAGATAAAAGTTATAATACTCTCACTTTTTTATTATTATTACTAACCTTTTTGTATAACTAAAAATATATTGATTTCTTTATTTAGTCCCCTTAGTTATTTCTTAAATGATAGAATAGACAAATTATTATTACTGTCAATATTATTTAAAGTGATTCTAGACTTGAATATATCTAGTATATCATTACTTAGATAATAGCCAATTAAGATATTCAACATAATTTGTCAAAAAATGCTAGCCGTTGTATAATAAGTTATTTTTTAATTTACTTGTATTGACTGATATGGCAAAATTCAATCAGTGTTACACAAAAAACTAAAGCAAGATTAAGTACTTTTTTAGAATTTACCAACAATTATATGTATATACTTTTGGATTGAAGATAAAGCTTATAACAAGACTGAAGATATCATAGCTTTGTCATTAATAGTTTTCTATTACATTATATATTGCTTAAGAATATAAGAAGTTAGGTAGCGTTAATTTCCTATTCTTAGTATTCATATTTCAATACTTTAAAACGCTAAAATATCATTAAAAATGTAACTGGGGCATGAAGCACACTCGTTTACTGAAGAAAACGGGATGCGATTAATCCAGGTTGATTTCTATACGGCAATCAAAGCATAACTGCTATACCCGATCCAAGTCTATTAATATAAAAGTGTCTCCCTTTCAAGAAGCTACCACAAGGATAGTGACAGAAAAGAAAACTATATTGGGACAGTTTGGACCATTGGCAAAATGAGAAAACCTCAAATTGCTGATTGCTGAAGAAAGAAATAAGTTACAATGAACCTGATATAAATTCATCATCACTTGAAAATTTTTTATAAAATTGTGAGGAGGGCAAAAAAAGTGAATAACAACTTGAGAAAAAAATAGATTAAGAACAGGGTTTCTTTTCATAAAATGGTTTCTATTTCAGATATGGAAGACATTCCAGGTACAGAACATGCATTAAAAGATGATATGGATGATATTGACGATGAATATGTTGAAAATGCTGAGGAAAGAGATCAAGAACACGAAAAATTGAATAATATGGACTCCGTAATGGATGTTGACATTGATGATGAAGAGGAAGATGAGGATGAAGATTTAGATGTTCCTGATGATGACAACGAAGAAGATTATACACCAATGGATGGAACCGCTAATAATAACGACGAAATTAATGAAGAAGAAGAGGAAGAAGAAGATTCTAATAATAATCACAATAATAGCAGCAATAGTGGTAAATCAAAGAGTAGTAACAAATCATCAAAGTCTAATTTAACTGGTAAAAGAGGTAGACCAAGATTAAAGGAAGTTGATGAATTACCAGAAGATTACGAGATTGCTGATGATGAAATAATAACTCCTGATGATCCCAAGGGCGATTTGAAAATTGATATCATGGGTAATTTAAAAGGCGGTAGACAATTCAGAGTTAAAACATTTAAACTTCCAGGTAAAGGTGATAAGTTATATGCTATTAGTACAGATGTTGCTAGATCTGTTGGTTACAGAGATTCTTATTTTTTATTTCAAAGGCATATTCGTTTATTTAGAGTTACATTAAATGAAGATCTGAAGATGGATTTAATATCAAGTGGGATTTTACCTTCTCAATTTAAAACAAGACAGGCCTATTTGGTTGCTGCCAGATCAACATTTAAAGAATTTGGTGCAAAAATGATCTTAAATGGTAAACAAGTTATTGATGATTATTATGAAGATGCTGCTAGAGCATCAGGTGCAATTGAAGGTGCTCCAGTTTCATTAAATTCTGAAATTTATTCAACCCCAGGAGCTTCTAATTCAGCTTTGATTGACAAACAAAGAAATTTAACAGTTTTAGTTAGTAATAATGTTGTTAGCGATGGTGAAATAAGTTGGATGCACGACCATGCAATCAAAACGCGTCAATTTGAATCTATGATGTTATTTGATAGATCAGAAGCGTTAAAGGGTAAAGTTCACAGAGATGTTTACACTGGTCTAAATTTTGTCCCTAATTTTACTCAACCAACAATGGCTCACTGGAAAAAAGTTGGTGATGATTCCAATAATATGATTGTTGAAACTATATTGATCGGTAATAAAGTACAAAAAACTGGATTAAAATCTGTTCCTTTAGATATTTTTGATGATTGTGTTGATGAGGAAACTAAAGCTGCTATTTTACAACAACAAGAATATGAGGGAGTTTAATTGTACTTTTTATATTTGTATACTATTATCATTACATAAAACGTCTGTGACTCATTTTAACCTTTCATTTATGTATCATTTTTATTATGTTAAACGTAAAAGCTTTTGTCACTTAAGCGTAAAAACCTCCGGGAACTATCCACTTAATTCAGGGGTGGGCATCTTGATATTTTGCGCCATTTGATGATTCAACACAAAAGAAACGATTAGAAGTAATACTTTAGACAATAGACATCTATACACATATATATATAAAACACACACAACCCCACTATTCAAACCCTTTAACATATCTTTTAACAGATGATCATTAGTGGAAAAACTTCTTCTTTTTATTATCAAAGCATTCTTTTTTTACTATAAAACTAATACTGTTGCTAGGAAATGAAATCAGAAGATTCTAAATCCTTTTCAACGAGTGAAGAAAAGATAAGTTCTGCTCAATCAGTTATATCTGGGTCCCTTTCAGGGCTGATAGTCAGGTTTGTAATTGCGCCCATTGATATTGTTAAAATTAGACTGCAACTACATCCGGATTCCATTCAATATTCAGGTGTTTTATCAACAATTAAAACCATTTATACAAATGAAGGTATCAGATCTTTTTGGAAAGGTAATTTACCTGCTGCAATGATGTATATTATATACGGTGGTGCCCAATTTTGGGTTTATAATAACATGATAAAAACTTGGGAAGCATTTGCACCAAAACGATATACTGATAATACCGTATTGAAAAACACAACGGTTGGGTTTACAGCTGGATTATTTGCAACATGTGCTTCTTATCCATTTGATCTATTGAGGACAAGATTAGCTTCTAATGATGCTAAGAAGTTTAATTCTCTTTCAGATGAAATTAAAAAAATTTGGCAAGAAAGGGGAATCAAGGGATTCTTTGGTGGTTGCCTAGTTAGTATGATTTACGTTGGTGGTATGACAGGTATTAGTTTTGGTGCTTACTCAACTATTATGAGCATCGGTGAATCTGATGATTGGGGTAAAATTTCGTTATCTTCAATCGCTGGTGTTTCTGCTGGTATGATTAGTAAAACTTTTGTTTATCCATTGGATATGGTTAAAAGGCATTTACAAATAATTAAGTCAGGTAAACGTGATCTTCTCATTAATCCTCTGAGTAAAAGTATTAGTGAAATTTCAGCAATTCAAATTGCTAAAAGTGTTTTAAAAAATGCCGGTATTAAAGGTCTTTATAGAGGTTTAACACCTTCTTTAATCAAAAGTGTCCCTGCAACCGCAACTTCTTTATGGTGCTTTGAATTCTTTTCTAGCTGTTTCAAAAAGTATAATCATAAAAGGTCACTAAAATGATCTTGTTTCTTTAGCTTTTATAGATATCATGTACATATGTAAACAGATATTGCTTTTGTATTTTTTGCAGTTTACATCTAATAATATTACTTTTGATTTAAAGTTTAATTCTTTTAACAAGAAACATCTATATATAATCTATAAATGAAAAAAACTAATATGACCATCCAGATACAAAAGAATTTTGTTCTTCATTATCAAGTTGCTTATCTATTAATGTAGGCCATTGTTCAAATTCAAGGCCAATTTCACCTTTAAGTTTTTTACCAGCTTCTTGTTCAATCAATTTTTTGTAATTCCAATAATAAAAATCTTCCATGTTATACCTATTTTTATAAAACATTTGTGTGAAAATTTTAACCAACGAAGATACATTGGGATGATAATGGTTCAATAAAGTTGAAACTTCCCAAAGTGATGAGCCAATAGCTTTAGTTTTAGAGGGTTCTGCCTCTTCAAAATCATAAGGATCAACATAGTTAATTTCTGAAGTTTGTGAATGAATTAATAACATACAAGTTGGATGCATTTTTAGTAGATTGTAAATAAATGGAACGCAGCAAATAATACCTGAAGGTGGAGCTGTTAAACAGAGTCTTGCTAATCTTTTAATGAAACTTGCCACAGTAGAAGCAGGTAAATGCGTTGAGCTCATAAATATTTCTAATAACCTAAAAAACCTGGCACTCTGATCAATGTGTAAAAAATCTGAAGTTAGAACAGCATATAAGTTTTTGTAAAAATCAGGGTATTCTAGATTATTATTTTTCATTAGTTCCCAAAGTCCATTCAATGCCAAAATTGAAATTGTAACTTGTCTCTTTTCAATACCATACGAATAAATACTTGATAGGAAATCTAATAGCTTTTGTGATTCATTCATGTATGGTATAATTCTCTTATGAAGAATATTTAAAATTCCTTGGTATTCATTCATATCCATTGGCAATGAGATTAGTTTTATGATAAATTTTTCGAAGTTCAAATTGAAATAATTTATTGCATAAATTGTATTCTTTTGAACGTTTGTTGCCCAAACGCTCATATCCAAAATTGAATTCTCATCTTTATATAATTCATTCAATTTTAAAAGAGTTAATGTTTTTGAAATAATCAATTTGATTTGGATCTCATTATTTTTATCTATATCTTCATTAATTGAGTCTTTCATAATTGAAAAAAAATAGTACTTGAGATCCCAATTTTTATTGAAGAACGTTTCTTGAAATTCAAGCAGCAAATAATCATCAATTGTACCGTCATTTTCATTGATACTAGAAACATCACCCGTAGTTAATAATTTCAGAATAATAGCCTTATAAAGTGATTCAGGAAAATATGATTGTCCCTTTTCAAATCCATTATAAATTGATTCATCACGAACAAATTTCAATAAAATTTCAAGAATATCCAATTTAACACTTGCAACGGATTCATTTTCATTTTTTAAATCCCAAATTCTAAACAGTGTATTTTGAAATTCTTCATATTTGTTTATTAGCCATTTTGAAACTGCCTTTTGATTTTCTGACTCTGATTTAGTTACTCTTAAAAATCTTTTCGAACAAAAAGTAGCAAATATTTCATATAATTCATTGATAAATTTTCTTACAAAAATCATATTCGATTCATTTATCTCTTTGGAAACTGTTTTCAAACATTTTAGTAATTTCGTTAATTGGTTATAATTTTTTGGAGATTCATCAATATCTTGACGAATTTTATTGATTTGCTTTAAAGTCAAAACATTATCACTTCCAACTACTTTAGAACTAACTGATTTATTACCTTTTTTCTCTCTCTTTGTAATAGCCATTGTCATATAGTTTTATTTAGGAAAGAAAAAGATGTTTAAATCTTTTTTTTCAGATTTCAAAATTTTTTTTTTTCCATTTAGCACAGCCTGAAAAGTTTTTCAAGTTTTTCATCATTCTTTTTATTCTTAAAACAAAAGCATAGCAGTGATTTGGTGAACTTTAAATGTAGCTTATGCTTCAAAGGATATTAGATTCGTATACTCACTGCTAGATGGAAATTTATATTTTGGCTGTTAGAAACTGAATTTTAGAGACATGATAGTTTTTATATTTTTCATAAAAAGTTATCATAAACGCTATCTTTAAAGTTTACGAACTATATTTTAATATTTATTTAAACAGCTACATTAGTGTAAATATATTGTAAAATTTGTTAATCAACATTAATTTCAGGAATTTCAAAATCAGAACCCATTTCTTCATCATCAGAAGATTCAACGGTTTCACTTTTAGTTTCTTCAATAACTTTTTCTATTTGATCAGGAATTATTTCTTCAATCAAAACTCTTTTCATTTTTTTAACGCTTCCTTCACCAGTTGAATTAAGAATCATTTCTTTATATTCATTTTCAAGTTTTAATTTTTTTTCCTTTGGTTCTTCAATTATTTTATTTTCATATTTTCTCTTTAAATCACTACCAACGTCAAGCATTTCAAAATTATTTTCATTTTTTGATTGACTCTCAGTTTTCATCTCTTCTTCTTCTTCCTGTTCTTCTTCATGCTCTTCTAAATCCCTTTTTGATGAAACAGTTAACTGCGGAATCAATGGTAATCTCGGGTTCATTAGTAAACTTATAATCTCACTACCAGATTCTTGTAAGAGGCCAACAATCATAGGGTAAGCACTAATAGCACCCTTCGATTTACCTGGGTAAAGTGCAATATATTCTAGCAATTTTTTATCTTTTTTCAATCCACCATTTAATGCATCTAAAATTGCCCATCTAACAATTGTATTTAATTTACCAGTGCTCAATTCACATTTAGTAATTAAAATTTTAAAGAATTCTCTAATTATAATCATCGTTCCTTTATTTGCATGTTCTGAGAATGATTTTGGATCTGAAAGATAATCAGAAAATGAAATTGTTGATTTTTTACCACTTTTCTTCTTTAATGATGAGAGTTGTTTTCCTGAAGATGAAGCTGGCCCACCAGCAGTCGGTATAGAAGATGGATTTGGTAATTGAAATGATTCCGTTAAAATAAAAGATGAGTCAATAATACGAGTTAAAATTGACATATCAGTCCATCTTTCAGTTAAACTTAGGCACTTGGATGTTAAATCAATTACTAAATTAATATTATCTTTTGATTTCAAAACTTGCAATTTATTGACATAAAGCTTACCGTTCTTGGCAGTAACTGGGATTGATGAATCTAATGTGGCTAAAATATCATACATATGAGGATATAGATCAGCAGAAAATGTGTTAACTAATTTAATCAGCGCATTCAATGAGGAAGATTGGATACATAATAGAGAATCATTGATAGCACTATGAAGCTCCTCACCTCTAACATTAGTTTGAATATTAGTCAAAGTTGGTAAATTTGCAAGCAACGTGATTAAGGAAATCAAATCACCAATTGGAACAGTAACAGTATTTGGAGTTGAAATTTCAAGTTGAGCTTGAATTAAAAGTAATAAAATGCTGACTCTATCAGAAGCTTGACGAATACTCAATGGATTTTCATGAACGTCAATATCTAACGCACCAAATAAGTTTTTTTGATTATTATTTTGGTTAGATACGGACGGTAAAACTTTCATCTTAGTCACATACACTGGATTTGTTTCTAAATCCAATAAAGACTCATACAGCGATAAGACTGAACGCAGTTCGATGATCAATCCGTTCATTCTTAGAAACCACTGCTCAGAAATATCAGTTCTTGATAAATTGAAAGATAACAATGCTAAGCATTTTAATGAGCTATCTAAAACTAATGGATTTAGCTTATCAATGTTTTCACCATTTGATAATATAGTCAGCAATTCTGTTTCTAGTTTTGTACCAAAGGGTCTAAAAGTATTTGAATGAATTAACACCAACTTATACAAAACGGGAATCACTACGTTTGGAATAATTTTAACTAACCCAATTAAACCACTAATAATGCCGCTAATCTTCGGAGTTAAAACTTCACGAGTTAAGTTGGCCTTGCCTCTAATTCTGTCCATTGCAAAATCAATACTTTCAACCGTAGCATTTAAACAAATAATATCACGCTGAGATGGATTTTGCTCGTCTTGAATAAAACACTTTGATTCTAAGATTTTGATCAAACCAGCAAGGCAGTTAGCAATATGAGTAGTGTTTAGTAAAAGAGAAGGATGACGAACAACTAATTGAAACAATCTAGTAGCTCTCCATCTTATGTGCGTGTGATTTGAGCGTAATAAAGTTGTGATTCTAGTTAAAAGAGTAACCTGTTCAACATTCGAAGCATTTGAAATAAGATCAAAATCACACAAAATTTGGCCAATTAAGCTCAAAGGTGCTGACTCAATAGCCTGATCATTCAGTAGGCTCAATAAGACATTCATTCTTTGAAATCAATAAATTTTGAATTTTTTTTATGAAAAAAAAGATGAAAAAGTTAAAAAAATTTTAAATTTTAAAAATTTTTCTTTATCAACAAGTTGAAAAATTTCAGAACACTTGAAAAATTTGAAAATTTATTCATTTAAGATAAATAAAATTTGTGGGTTTTTTCAGCTGACAATGAACGTTGTGTTGAGCGAGGTCACTACCAATGATTCATTTATCACTTATAGCAACAAGGGAGTAAAGTTACACTCTGCAATCACAGGCCCTATTGATGTCAGTCGAACTAAATTTGAA
Source organism: Saturnispora saitoi (assembly GCA_030579535.1). Lineage (NCBI taxonomy): Eukaryota > Fungi > Ascomycota > Pichiomycetes > Pichiales > Pichiaceae > Saturnispora > Saturnispora saitoi. Next base: position 18,596 of record JAKTRF010000008.1, on the reverse strand, counting down.
AATTCGTCAAAACCTTACTTCGATGTCAGTATTATACCATCAACAGGTGTTTCTTCAACACAAGAGGTAGCATTAGGATCACAATTAGTTAAAGTGTTGAATGAAGTTGTGGATTTGTGTTTTTATGCTAGAAAGCAGTTGACTGTCACAGTGCAAATAATTGATCATCCAAAGGATGATTGGAACACTTTGTTGGTTGACATTGTAAATGGTGTTTATTTAGCTTGTTTGAAAGCAGGAATTAAGCTTACATGCAGTTTTTGGGGTGCAAAAATTCTTATAAACAGCAAAGGTGAAGAAATATTAGAATCACTAAATAATGAAAATATCAGCAGTGTTCATAGAGCTATTTGGGGTATTAAAAACGGTGTTTTAGATCAATTAGTGCTTCTTGATTCTAATGGTGAATTTGAACAAGAAGATGTCTGGAATGTTTTAGACAAATCTGGAAAAATAGTGGAAAATGATATTGATCAAGTTAGGGACATAGTTAAAGCGCAAGTTGCGTCTGAATTTATGTTTAAATAAGATAATATAATGCATTAAGATGTAAATAACAAATGAAAACAAAATTAATATCAATGTATAATAACAAGCCTTTTACTTAAAATCTAAATCTATAACTTTAACTTTTCCAAGTTTGCAATAGTTGCCTCAAAACCTTCAATTTCAGCTGTAGTCTTATCCAAGTTCTCTTGGTTTTTAGCCTTAGCAACATCAGAAGCCTTAGATTCATAATCTGGAGCATTTAAAACCTTTTCTAAGTTCTTTAAAGAACCAAGTACCTTTTCTAGTTTCTTAGTGTACTTGGTGATTTCATTATCAATGTCAATCATACCCTTAACTAAAAGATGAACATTAACATTTGGAATGACAGCAGCCAAAACACAACCAGAAGGTATTTCTTCAAGCTTTGAAACAACAGAAACAGAATCAACCGCCTTAACTAAAGAAACGATTGATTCCTTTTGGGAATCAGCAATCTTATGGAATTCTGGTGTCGTAGCTTCAATAAAAACTTGACCGTTTTTAGTAATACCATACTGCGCCAAAAGGGATCTAGCACCTTTAGTAATTTCTAAAACTAATTCATAAGAACTACAAGCATCTTGGTTGTCATATTCGGAAACATAATTTGGATATGGTGCTTTAACAATACTTGGAATAGATTCTTCACCAGCACGACGTGGTAAACGTTGCCACATTTCTTCGGTAATGAAAGGCATGAAAGGGTGAATTAATCTCAACGCACCATCAATACATGTGTATAAGGTATCTCTAACAGATTTCTTTTGATCTTCGGTACCTTCGATAATTAAATACTTGGAGTTTTCAATGTAAACGTCACAGAAATCATAAAGCCAGAAATTGTAAATAGAAGAAGTAGCCTCATAGAAATCTCTAGTTTCCATAGTATTGTTTACTCTTTCACAGGTCTTAGTTAACTTATGCAAGATCCATTGTTCAACTAACGATTCCTTACCAGATAAGCCTGCCTTGGCAGGTGGAACATAATCATCACCAAGTCTCATCATAACGAATTTAGTAGCTTGGAAAATCTTGTTACAGAACTTTCTGTAACCAGCCACACGCAAAATGTCTAAATTAATATCACGTCCACCAGTAGTGTAGGCACATAAGGCAAATCTTAAGGCATCAGTACCACATTGTGGAATACCTTCTGGATAAGATTCTTTTTGACCAAGCTTAGCCTTTTCAATTTCCTTTGGATCTAAGTTACCAGCATACAATTGCTTGTGTAAGTCCTCTAAACTGATACCACTAATAACATCAGATGGATCAATGACATTACCAAGAGACTTAGACATCTTTCTACCTTGGGCATCTCTGACTAAAGAATGACAGAAAACTTCTTTAAATGGAACATCACCAGTCAACTTCAAACCAAGCAAAATCATTCTAGAAACCCAGAAAAATAAAATGTCCCAACCAGTCTCTAACATAGACATTGGATAGAATTGTTCCATGTCCTTCGTCTTTTCTGGCCAACCAAGAGTGGAAAATGGCCATAAACCAGAGGAGAACCAGGTATCTAAAACATCTTCATCTTGGTGTAAGGTAAACTTCTTGCCTGCAAATAATTCGTTGGCTTTAGATTCTGCTTCAGCAAAAGTACGACCTGCAACCCAATATTCTCTGTTGTTTCTATCAGCTTCAGTAGTTTCACCCTCAATTTCAACAAAATAAACTGGACATCTGTGACCCCACCATAATTGTCTGGAAATACACCAGTCTTGAATATTTTCCATCCATCTATAAAATTCCTTTTCAGAGGACTCTGGTTGAATATTTATCTTACCTTCTTTAACAGCTTTGATGGCTTCCTGTGCCATATCCTTTTGAGCAACCCACCATTGTGGCTTTAAATATGGTTCAATAACATCACCAGATCTAGAACAAATAGGTAAAGTCATTTCATTACCTTCTTGAGAAACCAAAAGACCCAATTCTTCTAACTTATTGATAACAATTTTTCTGGCATCAAATCTTCTAACACCTTCATATTCACCACAGTTTTCATTTAAGAGACCATCATCTGTGAAAATGTTAACAAATTCTAATCCATTTCTCTTACCGGTTTGGTAATCGTTAAAATCGTGACCTGGTGTAATTTTAACAGCACCAGTACCAAATTCCATATCAACAGCTTCAGAATCAGTAAAGATAGGAATATGCTTGTCAGAGAATGGATGCTTAACAAATTTACCATGCAAGTGCTTATACCTATCATCATTAGGATGAACGGCAACACCAGTGTCACCAAAGATGGTTTCTGGACGAGTAGTAGCAACAATCAGTTTTTCGTCAGAGTCAACAACAGGGTAAGCAAAATAAGTAAGAACACCAAATTGTATTTTTTCATCGTAACCTGGAATAGAAATCATAGTATTTGCAGGAACAATTTTGTTATCAACTTCTAAATTAGAAAGGGCAGTGTTTAACTTAACAGACCAATTGACCAATCTAAGATCTCTGTAAATAGAACCATCTTCAAAAAGTTTAACAAAAGCTTCGGTGACAGCTTTAGAACGAACATCATCTAAAGTAAAGGCTTCTCTAGTCCAATCATAAGAAGCACCCATTTTTTGAAATTGACTTTTGATTCTTTGTTGGTAAGAATCCTTCCATTCCCAAATCTTTTCAAGAAATGCTTCACGACCGTAATCATGTCTAGTTTTCTTTTCCTTCGCCCAAACGTTTTTTTCAACAACAGATTGAGTAGCAATACCAGCGTGATCAAACCCAGGAACGTAAAGAACAGTTTTACCTTTCATTCTATAATATCTAACAAGGGTATCTTGAATAGAAACAGTTAAAGCATGTCCAATATGAAGTGCACCAGTAACATTTGGAGGAGGAGAAGGAATCACAAATGCACCTTCTGGTTTAATTTCACCATCCTTAGTAAACTCAGGTTCAAAGAAACCTGATTTAACCCACCAATTGTACCATGAAGATTCAACAGCAGCTGGGTTATAAGCAGAGAATGATGGATCATCTAAAGGAACCAATACCTTCTTTTCACCTGGAATAGTCTTATCAATATATTCAGCAACTTCAACGACTGGTTTTTGTTGCTTGGCTTTCTTTTCTCTATTCTTTGCAGCATTAGCAGCTAAAGCTGCTTGCTTAGCCTTCTTAGCCTCAAATTTCGCAAGCTTTTCAGCCTTCTTTTTCTCCTTTTCAATTTCTTTAGCTGTCTTTTCACGAACTTCAGACATTGTGCGTATAAATCGATGTGTAGAACCTGTTACTCTTCGGAAAGGTAACATTAAAGGGCAAACTTTTCTTTGAGTCACTTTTTCACCGAGAGATTCAAAAAAATTTAATGAAAAATTTCAGTCAAAAACATAAAATAAAATCCATGCAACAGCAAACTAATGTCGCGATGCACAGGTGTGTTATCAGCATTACATTGAACTTTGTTTTCTTTTTTGGTGAGCAAGGGCCAGAGTACAGTAACTGTTGCACAAAGAGATGGATAAAGAACTACTAAACTTAGTTGGAAAGTATTGGAAGGATTTTAGCACGATTATTTCTCCCAAAAATGTACTATTTTCAAAACTATTAGTAGAATTATTTACTAACTGCAATAGTGGATGCCAATTTCATGATTATGTTAATGATATTAAGGATGTCCCTCCACATTTAAAACTTGCCTTAACAATGTCTGCGTCATTTATTAAAGATGATAAGACGATAAACGAAGTTGATAGTAGGAGAATTGTTGAATTGGCCAATGAATTGTCACTTAGAGCTGCTTTAGATTCAGAATCAACAGCTAATACTTTATCAAAAGCACCAAACATCTGTGCTTTGTTAGGAACTCAATTAGCAGCTCAGTTATTAACTCAAGTAAGTTTAGAAACCCTGTGTAGAATTCCTCCTGCCAACTTGGCCAACAAAGCTCCTGTTTTAGAAGAATCTAATTTAATTAGAAACTTTTCACCAAATGAAAAACAGGCTCTTCGACAATTTAGTTCTAAAGTAGTTTTATGTGCTCGTTTAGACATTCAATCTAATAAAAGTGATTTAGGAAGAAAATGGAGATCAGAAATTGAAGATCGATTAAATAAATTTAAAAAAGCCCCTGAAACAAAGACGATAAAACCCTTGGCAATTCCATTGGAAAGTAAATCAAAGAAAAGAGGTGGTAGAAAGTTAAGAAAAATGAAAGAAAGGTTACAAATGAGTCAAGTTGAAAAATTACAAAATAGAGTTATGTTTGGTGAAAGGGAGACAACCAAGATTGTTGGAGATGAAGAGGTTGGAATGGGTCTTTTAGATCGTAAAAAAGTCCAAAATATCCGTACAACTACTAGTAATAATAGCGATCGCATAAAAGAAGAAGTAAACAAGGCTTCTGATGAATTTGAAAGTGACCTATTACAGTTTTTATAGACCTGGCCAAAAACGGCAAAAGATCAACAAATATTTTAGTGTCATTTGACAATCACTATTTTCTTTAGAAAATATTAGAGAGAAAATGTCTTTTATAGGTAACATATTTAATAGAAAGGATGTGGAAGATTTATCTAGGGATGTGGAGTCCTTGAGTTTTACTCAAAGTCCAAGAAAAAATCAAGATGATATGTCAATTACTTCCAATTCACCAACTAGATCACCAATTAATAAAGAAAACAAGTATCCAAATACTCCTCAAAGATATGGAAATAACAACAATTATCTTTTTGGAGCTTCAAGACTAGACAGGGAATTTTATACCAAGGCCAATAGCGCAAAAACGAAGAGATTAGTGACTGTATGTCAAATGTATTTCCTTGATTATTATTGCGATATGTTTGATTACGTTATTAGTAGACGTCAAAGAATCAGTCAAGTTGATCAAAAAATAAACTTATCTAATGTTAGTGAAGATGAAAAGGTATCTGTCTGGACTGATTACACATTACGGGAAAGAGCATTTCTTAGGAAACGTAGAATCAAACCAAAAAATAAAGATTTTAATATTATTACACAAGTTGGTCAAGGAGGTTACGGTCAAGTTTTTCTTGCCAGAAAGAAAGACACTAAGGAGATATGTGCTTTGAAAGTTTTAAATAAAAAATTGCTTTCAAGAACTGATGAAACAAGACATGTTTTGACAGAACGTGATATTTTAACAAATACTCGCTCTGAATGGCTTGTCAAGTTATACTATGCCTTTCAAGATGTTGAGAATGTTTATATGGCCATGGAATTTGTTCCTGGTGGTGATTTTAGAACACTCTTGAATAATGCAGGCTGCTTAATTCCCCAACATGCTAGATTTTATCTTTCTGAAATGTTTGCAGCTGTTAATTCACTTCATGAATTAGGTTATACACACCGTGATCTTAAACCTGAAAATTTCCTTATTGATGCTCGTGGTCATATCAAACTAACAGATTTTGGTCTTGCTGCTGGTACCGTTTCCACTGAACGAATTGAATCTATGAAATTACGTCTCAATCAAGTTAAGGACCTCGAATATCATCAAGCACAAGATCGTTCAGTTTCAGAAAGACAAAGACTGTACAGATCCTTACGTGCTAATGATATTCATTATGCTAATTCTGTTGTTGGATCTCCCGATTATATGGCCCTAGAAGTTTTAGAAGGAAAACCATATGATTATACTGTCGATTATTGGTCACTTGGTTGTATGTTATTCGAGGCAATTTTAAGCTATACACCATTTTCTGGTAAATCCTCTGATGAGACTTATGCAAATCTGAAAAGATGGAGGCAGGTCCTTCGCTGTCCTCGTTATGACGACGGAAAACCTGTTTTCTCTGATAGAACTTGGGCGTTGATTACCAGATTGATTGCATCACCAAATGAAAGACTCCGTTCTTTTAAACAAGTCATGTCACAACCTTACTTTGCAGAAGTAGATTGGATAAACTTGAGAAATACTGTTCCTCCATTCACCCCACAATTAGATGATGAAGAAGATGCTGGTTACTTTGATGATTTTACAAATGAAGCTGACATGGCTAAATATAAAGATGTTATGGCCAAGCGTGCTCATGATGAACACCTCGCAAGTGGTACACTTGGTGCTGGTAAATTTGTTGGATTCACCTTCAAACACAGAGATGGCAAAAATGTTGGTAAAGATGGAATTTTAGATTCTATTATGATTGATCTTGATTCTAGAGATTCAAGACCATTTGGTACTTTATACTGAAGCATAGTTCTTTTTAAAGTTATCACTTTCACCTTGTTCAAACTCGATACCCCTAACACAATTTTTCCAATTGATTTTATCCTTTTGATTAATTAAAACTGCAATGGTTTTACGAGCAAATTGATTATCAATTGGTCCCTCTGCTTTTAGTGGCAATATGAACCTGGTTAATCCATTCTCATCGTTTAATCCAAAATATATATAAGGCCCATTATCGACGACATTCCAGAAATTATTCAAATCATCATTTTGTTTAAATTTAAATAATTCTAGTTTGCTTGCGCTATACCCTTTCTTTTTAGATACTTTTAAGTTGAAATCTATCTGATTTTTTATGGTTTTTTCTAATTTTGATGCTTGTGATTTCAAAATTGGTAAAAATTGTAGGTGTGCATGGACCTGATCCTTATTACTTATTTGCCATGTTACCATTGCAAAAGACTTTGAATTTTTAACTGTTGATTCTGGTGAAGTAAACATTTTCACAAGTTTTTTTTCATATATCTTATACTGTTCATAAAATGGCGATTCCTTTAATCTTGGTGGTAATAAAGGTGAATGTTCAATAGGAACAATCATTCCATGGCCAATAAATCCTTTGCCATTGTCTAATCCCAAGGGACCTTTTGTAATAGAAATATATGCATTGGGAGTTTTATCGATAACCATATGAGTTTCAAATTTAGAATTAGTAGGACAAAGAAAACATTCTTCTGTGGTAATACTATAGATACGTTTACTAGAAACAGTTTTTTCACTATCATCTAATTTTCTTTTTAAAAATGATGTTTCGATTAAGGGCAGCATTTTAATTGATGTAAAATCGTCTTCAAATGGCAAATTGAATGCGTAGAACCATCTGCCAGTTCCTTTTTTGGCTAAACTGATAAACCTACAAACTTTTTCACCAACTTGAAATGCCTGACGCTCTAAGTACATTGAACTTTTTTCAATTCCACTTGAGAACCAATATCTAGGAGGATTATCAATCATAATATCTAAATCCATAGAAGATAACTGGGTATTATGTTGCTCAATTGCAATTCGTCTTGGCCAATTTTCAGTAAGTAATATATCAACTTGTTCACCGACGTTTTCTAAACCAACTCTAATGGTTTGCTTCTCAGTTTTAATAGAATGTATACCGGAATAACCTAACCCTATTGGATTTGTACTTGATCCTAAGCAATATACAGGTATTTTAGCGTCCAAACTATTTTGACTTGAAAATGAAGAGAGGCAGAAACATATTTCAATTTGGGATTTATCAACTTGTTTGTTAATCAATTTTACTATAGAGTCTAAAGTGTCCTCCTTCCCTGGATTTAAAATTAGTATCCTCATCTGAAAATCTTGTTATTACGTCTTGAATTAAAGATTTGGTGCTTTTTCTTACAAGAAAAATGTAGTCAAAGAGGTTTTATGATTTTTTTATATATCAATTTTCTTCAAATATGGATCACATAACAACGCTAATAACAAGTCTTGGGCGTTGTATAGCTATTGGTATAGATGATCCAACATTAGAGTTTCGACGGTTGAAATTACTTTGGCAGCTGGTTCTTGGAATAGAAGAAAACAAGCAGTCAAGTGACTTACTTGTTATCAACAAAACTTCATTTGCATTAATATCATCTGAGGCGGAACTAGGAAATACAGAAATTTCAAGAGCTCAAGTGGAAATATTAGATGAACAAACGGGAATGAATGATGATGCAAGTTTGCTAATTGGTATTTTGAACAAAGTGAGAAAAGTAGTTTACCTTCATACTGATCTAATTAGCGATTTACCTTTTGAAGAATATATAACGAAGCAATTAGTCACAGACTTAGAAATGTATTTGGACAATAAAGAAGATGACACAAGATTGAATTGTTCAGAAATAACTTTAAAAGACTGTTATAAAAAAGGATCAGCAATGCTTCTAATGGCATTTAATCAAAATGATTCAAAAAATGATATAATGAAATTAATAAGTAATACGAGCAAAAGGATTATTAAGTCATATTTAAGAGCTAAAGGCATAATGCATGTTATTTCAGTCGATAAAATAATTGATTATCATCAAGAAATTATCAATGTTATGAAATATGTATTCAGAAAACACTCAGGTTATGCTGAATTGATTGACAATTTTTTTGCAGAAAATCCTATATTTCCATTGTTAATATCGATGAATGAAACTACTGCTATTTTATTGAAAAAATTAGAAATACCACTTTTACTAAATATTATTACACAAATATGTCAAGTTGAAACGGTGAAAAATAAAAATCTTCCCATTACAATGGAGTACATGCCACATATACTAATATACTACATTAATTCTTTAGCTCAAGATGGATATAGTAATTCTGAGACTGAAGAAGATTTTTATATTAAAATGATTAAATCATGTACTCTTAAGTGGGTTGACAATATTATCGACACAGATGAATATTCTAAGCAATTACTTGATCTCTCATTAGTTCCAAGTGCAATGCCATATGTTTTTCATGGTGTCAATTTACCCAATATTCATATGAGAAGAGCTTTATATGATTTGAAAGAAGCTATTCGTTTAAAAGATGTTTACTTCAACGGATGGTTACAAAGATCTCAAGAGATACCTATTTTAATTGAAGCGGAGATGGAATGGAATATGAGAATAGTTAAAGATAGCTGGAGTATAATGAAGAATGAGTATTTATTTTATAAACAAAATACAGAATTAGCAGATAGTAGGTATAATGAATCTGCTTTATGCAAAAGTTTAAGCGTGTGGGTTGGAAAAATAGGTAGATTAAATGAGCTAGAAGAAGAGTTTTCTAAGAGTGGTCTTAGAAATATGTGGAATTATTGGAAACAAAGGATTTTAGAGTTAAAACAAAACGAAAAAAACAATTTTAAGCAAATGCACGTAATTAAACTCAAAATGCATTTTGATAGATGGAAGAAGGCAAAAGAACGACAATTCATGGATAGACAGATCCAATTTCAACACGTCCAAAAAAGAAGGTTTTTGTACTTTTGGTTATCGAAAATGACAAATAACTACAAAATGAGTGAACTTGCAGATAAAACATATGATACAAATTGTGAAAAATTATTTTTTAATATTTGGAGGAAAAGGTCCGAGAACCCAATTTCTAAACTACATATGCTCAATACTATTGAAAGACAGTTCACTCAACAAAGATTATTTAATATTTTGCAGCAAAGGCGTAGGCTAAATCAGATATTTAGAAAAGCCATTTTTAAACGTGAAAATTTGATGCTAAAATGGATGTTTTCATATTGGAGTAGCCTTTCAAAATTAAAAGTTCAGGGAGATACATTTACTAGGGAATCAAACGTTTCAATACTGGCAAATGTATTCAACAAGTGGAAAAAGCAGCGTGAATTGAATAAAATCGCAGACAATAAATATAAAAAAGAGAGGGTTCAGCGAATCATAAATATATGGCAATTGAAACTAAGAGAGAAGCAAATAACTATCAAACTAAGTAAAAGTAATCAAAAAGAGGCATTCAAAAACTGGAAGTTGAAATTAGTTTTTATAAATATTATGAATCAAAAGAATAGTTTTATGAAAACAGTGCTTATTGATAGGTGGAAACTAAAGGTTGAACATAATGCTGAATTATTAAAAAAGTCAGATGATTTGAGAATTATATATTTGAAGCGACTATATTTTACAATTTGGAAAGATTATAATGATTTATTAATAGAATTGAACGTTAGGGAAATAAAATTTCAAAATAGAAGTAATCTTAATAAAAGTATAAAAAAAAATTCACTAACTTTATGGCGGCTGAACACCTTTAAATTGCAACGTAAGAAAGAAGATTTAAATAAACATAGGAATATCTTTGATATTAGGAAGATTCATCAATATGTATTTATGTGGAAAGAAAAATATACAGATTTAAAAAATGATAAAATAAAGGCGATGAGTTTTAATAAAAAAACCATTACCAGATTCATCATAAATAAATGGCTTGATAAGTATGATATCATTTTAGAAAATCATGAAAAGTTACAAACATTACAAGATAGAACCGATGTTAATAATATTAAAGGTATAATAAGCAAATGGGCAATGAAAATGATTAAGATTAGGAATGATGAGAGAAATTGTAGTGAATTCATTACACGATGGGATAGAAATAGGAAACGTTCATTTTGGGAATTATGGAGGATGAGGCCATCTTTCAAAATGGACATAAGTCCATTTGAGGATATTTCCGCTATGAGTACACCAACACCACTAGAAAAATTACCAGCATTTACGCCGCGTCGAACACCAAGAAGGCAAAGAAGTGAAGTTTCGCTTTTACAAAGTGTTGAAAGAGTTCGCCGCCGTGAATTGGCAGAAAGGTTAGAAAGATATAAGATAAAATATTGATTCAAGTTACTTAAACATCAGATTTTTTCTTTTCTAAAATTCTATATATGTATCAAAAAATAAATTTGTAATAACTAATCAAGGAGAAAAGGGTAAAAAGAAAAAAGCGTAAAATTTATTAAATTTAGTTACAAACTTTATAGATAGACAATTTTTGAATGTTTGGTGATTTGAAAATAATAAATTCCCATTCTTCGTCATCTTCAGCTTCATGTTCAATGATATCAATGATAGACTTAACAATACCCCAACCGTTATTTAATGACAAATTGATTTGATCAGCTAAGTGAGAGGTCATTTGAGTTGTAACAGATGCAACAGTGTACTTAGAGTTTGGTTGACGCGAGACAAATCCAAGTTTCATAGATTCACATTGAGCTAATAGGGCTCTTGTTGTCCATTGAGAGATCTTGTTGTTGTTTTTCTTAATTTCATCAACCATAATTAAACCTGATTGGAATTTAGTACACCAATCATTAGAATCATATTGATTCAATGCATGAACAGCAATTGGCTTACCGTTAACAATCGCATCTTGAACAGTACGAACAATAATTGGAATAGTTTGCTCCTCACTATGTGGTAATTCATATTTAATATAGTTGTATGCACGAGGAATAGTTTCTTTTACAGAAGCCTCCAAGCTGTATTTAACAACAGCAGCTGGGCCTAATGAAGTAGCCAAGAAACTATCATTAATCAATTTAGCCTCTTGTGACAACATAGTAGAAGAGTTTGTTTCGTTTGGTTTGCTATCATTTGGACCATTGAAGGTGTTTTCATCAACTTCAATTCTCATTGTATTTGGTCTCTTATCAAAAAAAATGGCACCATTTCTCTTGGTGATTTTAACATCCCAAGAATATTGTGCCTTTGAAGCACACATAATTTGAGCAAGAATTTCATCAGTGATAAAAATTCTGGCTTTGTTTTCTGAGGCTAGTGATTCAATAATGGAATCTTCACTAGTAGTTTGGAATTCAGTAGTAGCCTTGTTTACAGCCAATGCAGTTGGTTTTGGATTATCGTATTTCTTAACATATTGATGTAGTTCACCAGCTCGAACAACAATTTCAGATTTTGACACAACAAGATTAAGTTTACTCAGTTTGTTTAATTCAAATTCACTAACTTGCTTCCAATTAGATTCAACCTTAATCGACGCTTCACGCTTAAAAGCTGGTTCCCTAGTCCATCTACCATTGTTGTTACTGTGTGTGTTACCAGAATTGGAAGCATTCGCAGTATTGGAGGTATTATTGGAATTGTTTGAATTGTTATTGTTAGAACTATTAGAGTTTTGTGCATTTGATTTCTTAGCACCACTTGAAGCTTTGTTATCATTACCAGATCCAGATCCAACAGCTGCTGCAAACCCAGTAGGTCTCTTTTTTTGCTGTTTCTTGGTCTTCAAAACAGTATTATTATTATTATTACTAGCATCAACTTGATTAAAGCCTAAGTTATCTAAATCAATACCAAACATCTTGGCAACAGATGCACCATATGCATGAAATTGATCCTTTTCTCTTCTATTCTTATTGGTATTAGTTTGAGGTTGTTCTTCATTGACGGCGTATCTATCTGCAATCTTACCCAAACGATCAGTTTTTAAAAATGGAGCATAAGGGACGCTATGGAATTTCAAACTTTCTGGAACCTTTTCTGTAGGGCCCCATGGATCGGTTACTGGATTTAACGTAGAGAGATCAAACTTGAAAGCCATTTATTAACGTAGTTTTCACCTGTCTTTAGTGTTAATAGAAAAAAGAAGTTTAAACAAGTTGGAAAATTTTTCTCATTTGCCACCAAAAGTTCAATGTGCTCATTTTTTAGCTCAAAGTGGCAAATGAACAGAAAACTAGAAACTGAGTGGCGCTTTAAACTCTTGTCTCTTCACCACCTTTTTGTTAATTAAACGTGAAATGGAAGCAGTGCAAGTTGACATTGGACATTTGAAGAAGGGTGAGGTGTCTTTAGGAACATCTATTATGGCTTTGAAATTTAAAGATGGTGTTATTTTAGGTGCAGATTCAAGAACAACTACCGGAACTTATGTTGCCAATAGAGTTACAGATAAATTAACACAGATTAAGGATCAGATTTGGTGTTGTCGATCAGGTTCAGCAGCCGATACTCAAGCTGTTGCAGATATTGTCAAACAACATTTAGATATGTATGAATCAACAAATGGAGTGAAGGCTTCACCTCATTTAGCAGCTTCTTTATTCCAAGAAATGTGTTATAATAATAAAGATGCATTAACTGCTGGTATTATCTGTGCGGGATTTGATGAAAAAGAAGGTGGTAAGGTTTATACTGTCCCTCTTGGTGGTTCGTTACATGAACATGAATATGCAATTGCAGGTTCTGGATCTGTTTTTATCTATGGTTATTGTGATCAACATTACCGTCCCGATTTTAGTAGGGAAGAAGCCATTGCATTCATTAAGACTGCACTCGGTGAGGCAATTCGTTGGGATGGCTCCTCGGGTGGTGTCATTAGAATGGTTGTGCTAACAAAGGGTAATTTTGATCGTTTGATCTTTTATCCAGATTCATTTTAAAACTCTTTTCTTTTCTGCACTTTTCTCTTTGTTGTTTGTTATATATGTTTTAAAAAACAAAACACTTTTAAATTTAATACACTTATATGATCGTTGTATATAATTCACTAAGGTCTATGGGACCAATGACAAGCAAACCACCTATTAGTGGTGTCAAAACGACCTTTTTAATGTTAGATGATGTCAAAAGGCCATCTGTAGGTGTTGAAATAATTATTTACACACTCGTTTATTCAAATCATGTTGAAAAGTTAGTATACATTTCAAAGGCTGATACCACAGGTTTGTTTCCCTCACATGCACATTCTAAACTATCCGCATTTTTGAGTTGGGTGTTATCCCTGGCACCATTATCACTTTTGAAATCTTTAACAAGTTCAAAATGTGAAAGGAATAAAGTAAATAATTGTTTACAAGAATTGAATAAAAAATTCGTTTCACATACACATTTTGGCTTCCATGTTTTACTAAAGCGTCATAGAGGTCAGGCTGATTACTACCTTCCTCAATTAAAGGTAGAAGACATTGAAACAAATCTACCAAATGATGTAAAAACAAAACTGGTGTTATTTACACGACCTGAAAAACAATATTTGTTTCCTAATTCGCATTATAATACTAGTAAGCATATTTTAGATGGTCCTGGATTATTAAAATGGTGGATGAAAGTTATTGACGAACTTCAATTAGACTTTAAATCAAAATTTATTGATATAATCGGAGCAGATTCAAATGATGTTCAAAAATATATTTCATTAGAATCTCAATGGAAGATAGGTAGTATTTTCAACGTTGAAAAAGAAAATTCAAGGGCTGTCGATTGTATACCTTTATTACCAGATGATCCAAAAGGAAGGTTTTTAGAGCATTTAGTTGTTGAAAACCGTATTAAAAAAGTTGAAATGAACCAATTTTGGATTGAGTTATCGGCAAGACAAGAGTTTCGAATGGGCGTTACAGTTGGATTACTGGGCGCTGAGATTAATGAAGATAAAAATAATTGGCATGATTTATCCAATACTGAAAAATTACTAAAGAAAGATTTTATTAGTTTTAAAAATGCCATACTAGATAAAGACTACAGGAAAGATGGAGATTGGGAGACCTTATCATCGGAACTAGTTGAATCATTAAGTATAAAGAATTTGCCAAATCTAAAATTAGAATTGAAATCTAATATGAAACGAAAGTCAATGGAAATAAATCCAATCATTAATCCTGTTAATACATTACAACCAAGGTCTAAAAAAAAGAAAGTGAATTAAAACAATAACACTACTTTGCAATAATTTAAACTATTCCCAGTATCTTATTTGATCAACAATTAGTACCCTTTTAAATTTAAAAATATATTTTATGAAATTGATCTACTTCCCCTTTAATAAACAATAAATTATAAGCTATTGGAAATTAAATTTTAAATATATTCTTTTATACTAAGTTGTTAATTTCTTCTATCTCTACATTTATTATCCTTTATGGTTTTTTTTATCTTTTAGGTAAAACTTTTCAAATTGATCAGTTAATGTAAATTGATATATTCGAGAAAATAAGGAGAACGTTAATTTTGGCGTTATATTAACATTAAATATATAAAAAATACCTAATTACTGTTACAATTATAGGATGATCAATAAGAAACTCTATATTCTTAGTTGTTTGCTCATTTCCACATTATTAAAGTTCATATTATATATATAGTTATACAAAATAGCTGGTTGCAGGTAATCATTTTAGTAACTTAAGTATCGAGTAATATATGAGAAAAACCAGGTCAACATGACAAAAAGTTTTCCAGAATGTGTATACAAAGAAAATTACTACTTAATAACATGTCATTTCCTTTAATTTGAAATTTAGAGAAAAAAATTAATCAGATTTACTATAATAATCCTATATCTTATGAATGAAAAAATATTAAAAATGCTAAATAATGAGCAAAAACATCTTCATTATATAAATGAAATATTGATTATAACTACAGATTAATAGAACCAGTTTTTTCGGTTTCGTCAATAAAATGGTCTGTTATTATAGTAAACTTATGTTCATAAGAGTGTTAATCTATATTAAGAAAATATTTTGATATTTACAAGTCGGTTGAATACTAATAGGGTACAAATCTTATGTTTACGTTAATGCATGTATGTAACACAAGAATGTAATGTTTAAGTTAAACAATATACGAATAATGAGCAAGTACATTGCAATAAATATTAATATTAATTTTTGAGTTTATTCAATACTCTTAAACCTTGTTTTGAATAGTTAAAAAATATTGGAAAGCATTAAGTTGAAAGTATAGTATAGGCCTTTCCTACACTAACTATAAGTTAGAATCTGAAACGCAGAATGTGGTTTTAGATTTTCAGGTTATTCAAGTGAAATTTTAACACAATAAAGAAAGCAAACGTCAAGGATACAATTTTCTATTTGATACCAATGAGATAGCGATAATGTAGATTGGTTCTCAAAGTCCATTTTGTTATGAGTATATCTTTTTGATAAGATATGTTATTGTATATTCTTAAATATGGTAGTTTGTATTCAGCTTAGCTGATAAGATCTAATCTAAAAATTGATTGGAGTTATATTAAAGTCTATCTTGTGCTTGTATAGTTTAATTCCTAATTACAGATATATTTCAATCTGTTAAATTAAATGAGAAATGAATATTAACATTTATTAAAATATAGTTGCTCATTAGTAAGATATTGTTATATATGCAATATTAAATATTTTACTCAAATTTAATATCATATTTATGTCTTACATATATACATTAATGCAAATATCAAACTGTTTCCTAATATTAGTTACTAATCAAATGTTTATTAGAATGCAATACTATCAGACCATTTTATTAATAAAACAAAGTTAAAATGGTGTGATTTAACCTATATTTATAATCAATATTTTACGTATAAGATGAAGATAATTTTGTAAAACTATGTTCTGAATTATCTTAAAGTAATATAAAAGAAGTATAAAGTAGAAGATAAAATAAATACCTTTTATACACAAAATATAAATTAGAATATGGAACACAGAATGTGGTTCTAGATTATTTAGATTGTTAATAATAAACTTTAATACAATAAATTAAGTAATTATAAGGGATAGAATTTCCAATTTAATACTAATGAGATAACGATAATGTAGATTGGTTCTTAAAGTCCATTTTAGTTATGAACATATCTGTTTGATAAGATATGTTATTGTATATACTTAAATATTAATAAATCCTAAGTTAGATACTTAAACCGTTAAATTATAAATACAAAGTATTATAAAAGACAAGAGTTTTTCTAAACTCTTTTATAACATTATAATTATGTTTCTAGATTATAATATTTGTAATAGATAAACTTGTTATCAAGATATCGTTTATTATCATTAACAATCATAGATAACTCTTATCTGATAGTTATTGTTTAATATAATCTTATCATGTAGTCTAGACATTGATAACAATGTTATCTTTTATCTTAAAATAACTATTACTAATCAAAATATTATTATTTGTAATTAATACAATATTTTGATTTAATATTTCATTATTCAACAAATATGGTATCTTAATCTTTATTAGTCTAGCTTAGCTGATAAGATAAGATCTTCACATTGATAAAAGATATATTAAAGTTTATTTTATATTTGTAAAGTTTCATTTCTAATTACAGATATATTTCAATCTATAATTTTACAAATTTTTCTTCTTGTTTAACAATTTTTATAACTTCATAAAACTATCAGATATAGTAATTATTACAATCTATAATTTTACAAAAATTTTTGCATTTGTAAGAGAAAAAAAAGCCAATTTTAAAAATATCAGTATATTATTTCTTATTTTGAAAAATATATATATTGAAAAAATATCATCTAAACATTAATTTACTAAAAATGTGGCCTAAATTGAACCTCTACACACAGCGAATGGGGCTATGGCTCAATGGTAGAGCTTTCGACTCCAGATCGAAGGGTTGCAGGTTCGATTCCTGTTGGCCTCAATTCCAATTTTTTTTTTGTAAATTATTAATTAAATGATACGTTATGCTTGTATATTAATACGTAAAGTGTTTGTTCAAAATATTTACAATATTCATATAAGTATGTGATAATAGATTTACTAATATCAGATAAAAAATTTGTCCGTGCTATATACCTTTTGCATTCCTTACCCAAATCTACATCCATAGTTATTGAATAAAAGTTATTTTCTTCACAAAGAGAACACAGAAACAAAAAACAATACGACTTTTCTAGTTATAGATGTTTTGCAAAATATCATAATTTTTAGGCATATGATTAGTTGGTTATTTATGTTACTAAAATATTCTACATATAAGAATATACGGATTTTACGAAAAAAAAATTTTCAACTTTTTTTTATTTTGTTTATTTGAATTATACATGTCTATACAAACAATAACAATAATCAGCATTCTTTCTTGTATGCGCCTAATTAATTAGTTCCGCTGGTAAAAAAGTTTTTGATGAAAGTTTTTTACACTAGTTAAGGAGATAAGGCAAACTCTTTTAAAAATCAAGTGTCTAAACTTATTCTTGTATTTAATTGCTATTTTAATGTTATTCAACAATTCTAATAGTATCTTTATAATCAATATTTTGTCTATCAAAGGAACTTTAATAACCGTTACTTTAATTACCTTTATAGCTTCTTTAATCATTTAAATAAAGGACCTTATTTTACTTTTACCTTAATGCTTTCCAATATTTTTTTAACTATTCAAAACAAGGTTTAAGAGTATTGAATAAACTCAAAATATATTATGATGTCCACATCAATTAACGCTATATCTCCTTAGTTCCTCTCCACTGCCCCTTTCACTCCAAGCCAGCGCAAGTGGTTTAGTGGTAAAATTCAACGTTGCCATCGTTGAGCCCCTGGTTCGATTCCGGGCTTGCGCACTTTTGATTTCC